>JAGFNQ010000316.1:737017-777678 GCA_024364735.1 Boesenbergia rotunda | reverse complement strand
TTGTACAGGACGTCTCCGATCAGGGTATACCTGGACACATGCTTCTTGAGCCACCGAGCTTCCTCCCGGTAGGCTGGCAAGGTTCCACTCGGGAGGTAGGTGATGATTGGGGCTCGCCAATCGGACTCCAACTCCAAATCGGCCTGTCTTTCTATCTGCATGATTAGCAACGCCGGGCCACCAGCCTGAGGAAGTACCCACGAGCCGACTGAGCTGGCTAGCTTAGCCAATTCATCTACCTTGAAGTTCTCCTCCCGTGGAATCTTCCTTACTTGTACTTCTTTGAATTCAGCCTTCAGCTTCTCGTAGGCCTTGATGAAGGCCTGCAACCGATCACTGTTGACCTCGAATCGCTCGGCTACCTGCTGGGTAACCAGTTGGGAGTCGGAGTAGAGCACCACCCCGGCTGCCCCAACATGCTTGGCCGCCTGCATTCTAGATATGAGGGCCTCATACTCGGCCTCATTATTCGTGGCCTTATACTCCAGTCGAATAGACAGATGCATTTGCTCCACGCTCGTGGAGATCATCAGGATACCAATTCCACTTCCCGACCGAGCGGCCGAACCATCCACATATATCTTCCATGCCCCTTCAATCTCGTCTGAGTGCAGCTCGCTTAAGAAATCAGCCAGAGCCTGAGCCTTGATAGCTGGTCGAGGCTGGTACTGAATGTCATATTCGCTCAGCTGGGTGGTCCACTTAATCAGTCGCCCAGATGCTTCAGGGTTTGAGTCCACTCGGCCTAGGTTGTTGTTCGTCAGCACCACGATAGAATATGCCAGGAAATAAGGGCGAAGCCTCCGAGCACCCAACAAAAGCACATACATCAACCTCTCGAGTGTCGTATAGCGGCACTCGGCTCTCTTTAGTAAATAGGCAAAGAAGTACACGGGCTGCTGTTCAGCCACTTCCTGTTTAACCAAGACCAGGCTGACCGAGTCAGCCGATGTAGTCATATAAACATACAGAGTTTCCCCAACTTCTGGTTTCGCCAGCACAGGCAGCTCATCAAGGTAAGCCTTCAGTTCTTCGAACGCCTTGTCACACTCGGCGTCCCATTGGAATTTGGTGGCCTTGCGGAGGGTTTTGAAGAAAGGCAACTCTCATTCGGCCGATCGGGAGATAAATCGAGACAGGGCTGTGATTCGCCCTGCGAGTCGCTGAGCCTCTCGGAGATTTCTGGGCGGGGGCATATCCAGCAGAGCCTGGACTTTACTAGGGTTAGCCTCGATGCCCCGCTCAGTCACGATGTAACCCAGGAACTTTCCCCTCCTGGCCCCAAAAAGACACTTGACTGGGTTCAGCTTGAGCCTATACCTTCGCAACATCTGGCAAGTCTCCTCGACGTCCGCCACCAAGTCCTCAGCTCGGGAGGACTTGATGAGGATGTCGTCCACATAGACTTCCATATTTCTTCCAATCTGGGACCGGAAGACTTTATTCATCATGCGCTGGTATGTGGCTCCAGCATTCTTCAAACCGAACGGCATGACGGTATAGTAGTAGGTACCGTCCGCCGTGATGAAGCTGACCTTCTCCTGATCTTCAGCGGCCAGGGGTACTTGATGATACCCCTGGTAAGCATCCAGCATGGAAATGAACTCGCTGCCGGTTGTCGAGTCCATTTGGTCGATCCGAGGCAAGGGATAGCAATCCTTCGGGCAGGCTCGGTAGAGGTCCCGAAAGTCGATACAGATTCGCCACTTATTGTCCGGCTTGGGCACTAGCACCACATTGGCCAACCAAGCCGGGAATTGTACCTCCCTGATGTGTCCGGCCTCCATCAGCCTCTCGATTTCGGCTCGGATCGCCTTGTTCTGCTCAGTGTTGAAATCCCACTTTCTCTGCTTCACAGGCTGAGCATGGGGATACACATGGAGGCGGTGCTCCGCCACCTCAGATCGGACGCCTCTCAGCTCCTTAACTGACCAGGCGAAAACATCTTGGTTTCGAGCCAAGCATTCCAGCAAGGGCTCCTTCAGCTCCTCGGGCAATCCTGCTGTGATCTTGACTCGGGATTCCTCTCGATCCGGGAGGAGCTGCACCTCCTCTTTGTCCTCGTGCAACTCGGACCAAGGGGAAGCTTGAACCATGTTGCAATCGGAGAAGGGGCGGGGAGCCTTGCGGCTCTCTACCTAAACGTCATCCACGTAGCATCTCCGGGCCACCTTTTGGTTGCCCTTGACTTCTCCTACCTTGTCCCCGACCGGAAACTTAACCTTTAGGTAAAAGGTGGAGGTGACGGCCCAGAACTCGGTGAGGGTCGGTCGGCCCAAAATGGCGTTGTAGGACGAAGGAGCGTCTACCACCAGGAAGGTTGACCACCGAGTCCTCTTCAACGGCTCCTCGCCCAAGGAGATGGCCAGCCGAATCTGGCCAATAAGCTATACATGGTTTCCCGTGAAACCCAACAAAGGGGTCGCTACCAAGTCCAGCTGAGACCCCTCAATCTGGAGCTGGTCAAACGCTCTTTTATAGAGTATGTTGACCGAGCTGCCAATATCCACTATGGTGCGGTGGACTGCATAGTTGGCGATGACGGCTGTTATGACCAGCGCGTCATCGTGGGGGACCTCTAACCCCTGCAGATCTTGGGACTCGAAACTGATCTGGGGCCTCTCCGCCTGGGCCATGCTAGTGGAAGGTGCAGTATGGCCTCTATCGGGCCGGGAAACACCCTTGGGCCACCTGTTGTACATGGCGCTGTTCCATACCTGCATGCTCGGCGGGCCCGTGCGGGCTACGAATAGGTCCCCCTGGGGGCCTAGCGCCTTGACCTGGGTGGAGGGGTGCTGGGGTGGCCGAATCCTTCCTACGAGCAGCCCGCGCCTCCTCCAAGTTGATATATTTGACAGCTTTGCCCAGAAGGCTATCAAAGTCCTTCGGGGGCTTCATGATCAGCGAGCGGAAAAACTCCCCATCCTGCAGACCCTAGGAGAACGCACTGATCATGACCTCCTGGGTGGCCGTAGGCATGTCCATCGCCATATCATTGAATCTCTTGATATAGGCCTTGAGGGTCTCCTTCGAGCCCTGCTTTAGGGCGAACAAATTAAGGCTTGTCCTGTGGTGCATTCGACTGCTAGCGAAGTGCTGCAATAACACCCTTTTGAGCTCCTCAAAGCTCGTAATTGACCCCTTGGGGAGCCGATCGAATCACCTCTGGGCGGCACCAGAGAGGGTTGTCAGGAAGGCTCGGCACTTGACGCCTTCTGGATATTGATGAAACATAGCAGTGTTATCAAACTTCATCAAGTGCTCCTCCGGGTCCGTAGTTCCTGCATACTCAGGGACAGTGAAGAAATGGAGATGCCGAGGCACAGGGTCTTCCAAGACCCAGGGAGCAAAAGTGTTGCGTACCAGTGTAGTTGAAGCAGGGTCAACTGGGGCCTTTCCCTTGTCCGGTCGCCTCCCTCGCACCGGATTGGACACTGAGGCCTCTACTGACATCGAATGGGCCTCACCACCCTGGTCTTGGGGGACGACCACCGGGGAAGGTCCAGAGCCACCCTCAGGCCTGACAGGCCAACCTTGTCCTCCAGATGGTCGGCTTACAGCTGGCTCCGGGCCTTGAGGTCCCTGACTGGCCGCTTGTGAGGGCCTCTGAGAAGCCCTCTGCTGAGCTCGTGTAGCCATTAACACCTCGTACTCCTCGCGCGAGACATCCACAGTCATCTGGTTGGGGTCAACCATCTCCACTTCCGATCAGGATGCTGGTGTCCCTTCTTCTAGTGCCAAATTTGATCCTGTCGCGAAGTGAGTTGGGCGCCCTTACAGCTGAGTGAGCCTCCAGGGAGAGCGAGGTCGATGACGTGGTCTAACGAGCTAGGTCGCCTCGAACCTACAAGACAGAGACCGTTAGAACCCGCCGGGAAAAGTCCCCGGCCAGGCACTCTGACGGTCAAGTTAGTACTCGACGGCGGCGATGGAAAGCAATAGAACAGTATGAAATTATACTATCGTGCGTACCTGAGAAATACGAAGTGAGGAGGCTTATATAGCTAGGGAAGCTGACCGCTCCTGCCCCGCCTGCCACCTGTTGTCATATAGCGAGGACAAGGTAATGCATGACCAGAGGTGGCAGGATAAAGTAGCGCATGCTGTATTAAGGAAAGGGGCACTGCCAACTTAAGGGTTGGCATCGTTGGATGCCCTTGGCCTGACATCAGGGTATGTGGGCTTGGTACGAGGGGACAGGATATGGCAGGGAAATCAATACCTCGGCGAGATATCTGTCACTTGGTGCCAGGATGGCTTCAGTCCTGCGCCGATCCCGTACGGCTTCTGGTATCCTGGTGTCAGGGGTGGTTGTGCTGACTGAGGCACTAGGTGTAGAGGCCGACTGAGGGCCTGTGAGGGTGCCGGCTGGGGGCATTGAGGGATGAGCCCGACTGAGAGCCTATGAGGGTGCCGACTGGGGGCACTGAGGGATGAGGCCGGTTGAGGGCCTATGAGGGTGCCGATTGGGAGCACTGAGGGATGAGGCCGGTTGAGGTCCTATGAGGGTGCCAACTGGGGGCACTGAGGGATGAGGCCGGCTGAGGGCCTATGAGGGTGCCGACTGAGGGCACTAAATAATGCCTCCTCCGATTTGGACTTACCCCTGGAGCGTGGGCCGCCACGCGTCGGCGGGGAGCCGAACCTGGATGAGCCTTAGAGCATGAACATCTGACTCGGGGTCAAACTGACACCAAAGAGCGTGGGCCACCGCGCGTGAGTTTAAGGACCTAAACCTGCTCGACACCTATCTGATGGGCCTTTTTAGCCCACCGGCCCTCTTCCTTCTGACTGGGCGCCAGGTTGTCGGGCCAGGCTATACGCAAACTGACCCGGGATCACGGGCTATCATTGACTTAGTTAAAAATAAGTCAAACATGGGTTAAAAACATAATCCTACCCTAATCAACCCTACCAAATAGCATCTTAGATGAACAACTAAAGGAATTAAAATTTGAATCTCAATAGAGAGAGATGAATATTCTAAAAATTCACTTTTGAATGCGCATAAGACTATATATATATATATATATGTATGAGTTTGCTCTGCTGCGGATCGCGTGCGCGACACACCTGATAGGTCACGGGACCGATCAGGCATTGCCTGATCGGTTACGGAGAGGCTCGGGAAGGCTCGGGAGCGTACCTCGACGAGTTCACCGTACCTCGACGGGTTCACCGTACCCCGACGGGTTCACCCTACCCCCTAGGGTTCATCGCTCACCCCCTGGGTTATAGTTTTGTTCGGCGGTGGTAGCCGAAGGCCGCCGGTACGATCGGAGGACTCGCCGAGCCTTTTCGTGACCGATCAGGCAGTGCCTGATCGGTCGCGCATGTGGTCCACAGGGCGCGATCCGCAACAGAGCATTTCTCTCTCTCTCTCTCTCTCTCTCTCTATATATATATATATATATATATATCGAAGAGTTCGTCGTGCACCCATAATTGATTATCCAGTCGATTGGTGAATTGATTAAGAGGTGTCCCAATCAATTGATGAATCGATTGACGAGATCGACAATTCAAAGCACACCTCAATCGATTAAGGCAGGCAAATGCACGTTGCCTCAATCGATTGAAGTGCTCAATTGATTGAGGAATCGCAAGATGTCTCGAATCGATTTTCAAATCAAATTCAAGGCGTTAGAGTCACGGGAGTCGTGATCAATTGGGTCGAAATCCGAGCGCAATTCCCTTAAGGTTTACATTTCCCCCTGGGTTATAGTTTGGTTTGAGGCCAATGGCTAGAGGCAGTCATTTGTTACAGGTTTTGAGTCGGTGGAGAGTGAGGTGGAACACTCACCAATCGATTCATCAATTGATTGAGACTAAGGCTACAAATGAATTGAATCGAGTCGAATAATATAAAAATATTAATATTTGAGTTCGAGTTCGAAAAATATATATGATATTCGAAGGTCGATTTGAAGCTCGAAAATATACATAGTTTTAATTCGAGCTCGATTCAAAATAAAATTTAAGCTCGAGTTCAATTCTAATTATTTGAACTTTGATTCGAGCATATTCAAATTATATTAAAAAATAACTTAAATTTTAATTCTGACTCAAATTATTCGATCCTTCATTAAAATATATTTAAATAAAAACTATGTAAAAAAATTAGAATTTGATTTGAGTTCGGCTCGGGACCGGCTCACAAACAATCGAATAAAATAATATAAATTTGAATTTGGCTCGAAAAAATATTAGAACATGTTCGAGTTTGGCTCGAATTCAATAATTTCGAAGACGAATCGAATATTTTTTAAGCCGGATCGAAAAGCTCGTGAGCCGACTCGATTCGTTTACACTCTTAATTAAGACACCTACCAATCGATTGGTGAGTCGATTGAGAGGCAAGCGCACATAAGTGCATGACAAGCGATCCGTAGTATATCATCAAGTTTGAATATTAAATATTTAAAATTATAAAATAAGATTTAGTCCAGATTATTATATCGATAATTTTAATTTTTTACTAGCCAAATTAGATTGGGTCAATAATTTTAAATTTCTTAGATTTGATAAATAATTTTTAATTTTTTATAGATTAAAATTAAATTTAATCATTTTTATTTTTTTACTCATCATTTGAATAATAATTTAAATTTTTGGTACTGTTAAAGTTAGATTTGGTTAGTAATTTATTTTTATTTTTTTATTAATATTTGATCTATAAGTTTTAATTTTATATATATAAAAAGTAATTTACAGACCAAAATTAAGTTTAGTTAATAAAATAAAAATATTTATTGGTTATACTTATTAGTAAATGATATTTTTTTATAAAAATATTTTTTGAATGGTAAAAACATATTTAATTTTGCATCATTATTTCTCTTTAAATTCTTTTTTTTTCTTATCCTTCGTTATCATTTTTATACTTTTATTATTGTGTTCTTGCTCCTAAGTTATTATGTATACTATTTTTTTTAATAATTTGCCATCAATGGTTACTAAATAAATATTTTTGGCTAAACAAATTAATTGATAATAAAAAAAATAGCTTAGTTTACGAAGCTCCTGTTAATACAAGATCTCGGAGAATAATATATAGTAATAATAATTATATCTGTTATTCGAACCTATTACCTCTATGTCACATAGCAATAATTTTATGGTTGCATCATAATTTTACTTTATTGAATTTGAAATTGATCGATAATTTTTTAAAAAATAATAATTAAAATGTGTATTAATAATATTATACTAATACAATACAATAATTTATTACTCGTTACCAAATTAGTTAATATTTTTAATATTTTATGGACGAAATTTAATTTTATTTATGTAATTAAAAATATTTATTAGACAAATATAATATTTTTTAATAAATTATGCCTGAAAGTTAAGTTCAACATAAAATAAGTTTTATTTTTTTAATTTTACTAATAAAGATGGAGGTTTGGCAAAAGATAAAATTATTGCTATATGATCGATCACGACTTTCAATTACATAAATAATCTTTTACAATATATGAAATTGTCATTTAAATTTTACTAATAAAATTAAATGTCTCTAATAATATTTTTAATATTTATTTTTTTAAAATATTAAGGTCTTAAAATTATTTCTAATAGTTCTAATAATCATTGAAACGATCAATCAAGGGTAAATAATCAAGCGTGAACGACTAAAGTGAGCTCCAATGAAATATCTTTTGACTAAAATTGTTCCATCTTAAAAATACATTGTTACTTACATGGGCGAGCAAATACGATAAAAACTAGTGCATTTTAAATACTTTTGACCAAAACTACTTGCAATTTTGATAAAATCACTCTGAGGTAGATCACAAAAGGATATTTTGGATGCTTCTAGAAGTGTGATGCAATGATAAAATATTTAGATGAATAATTAAAAGTATTAAGATTTGAGTCTTTGAAGATAATTGTACTCGGAATTTATCTAATAGACTAATCAAGGGTAAATTAATTAGGACTTCTTTTTTCCTTTTCTATCATTTAAAATTACCTGAAGATGTATAATTTAAATTGTTAGATTTAATTTTTATCCTATAATAAATCTTTAAGATTTTATGAAATGGGGTAAAAATCAAAAGGTGGATCTTTTTTATTGTCAAAAGAGTGTTTTTTATTAATTAATTATAAAAGACAACTCATCTTATATTTTATACCAAAAATGGTTTTATTCTAATTCTATTGTGATAGTTAGGGTATAAAATCAAAGTATTTTTGGATAAAAAAAATAAAATGAGGTCTTTTATAACTTTTAAATATTGGAATGCCTTTTTTATTTTTACCAAAAGTGTATTGGTGAATTGGACATGAGGGTCATATTAAATATTATTTACTAATTTATTTGGTGAAAAAATTAATAGAAAAAATTGTATTTTGATAGAAAGGGTGAATTTGCAGAGAGGGAGAGCCTCTTTGGTTTTTTCCTTAATTAGCTGGATTCGTTGAAAATATCTGATATTGGGGTCTATCTTTTAATAAACTTCAAACCGTAGTATTTACTGTAAATTTTAAGGAAAATTTCAGGGTGGAATTTCTGATTCATCGCAAAATTTCATGAAATAAAACGAATTTTTTGGGCTTATTGCCCTATTTTTCTGAGTCAGTCGGCCGTCGCTAACGACCTCGCCGCACCCCGGACATGGAGAAGTCGGTAGAGGACCAGCTCTGCGAAGCGGCCGCCGCCGGCGACTGTACCCGGATCGCCACTCTTCTATCCTCCGGAGCAGACTCCACTTACTTCGATGCTTCCGGGATGACCCCCTAATGCACGCCGCCCTGCACGGTCACGCGGACGCCTCCAGCATCCTTCTCTCCGCAGGCGCCCCGTGGAACGCGCTCTCCCCTTCCAACCTCTCAGCCGGCGACCTCGCCATGCAGCACGGCCACCAGGAGGCTTTTGACGTTCTCCTCAACGCCGGCATACAGGCGGAGCTCGTCCTGGGGACCGTCGCCCGCGCGGAGCGCAAAGGCGACGGGGGAGGATCGAGCTACCTGGAGGAGAGGGTGTCCTTTAGCGAGGACAAGGTGATGGATTCGGAGAGCAAGGCGGTGATGATGGCCTGGGAGGGCCCGCTGATGGAAGCGCATGCGAGGGCCGTCTGCGGTTGTGGCGGCGGAGGGAGGGTGCTCAATGTGGGCTTCGGGATGGGGCTTGTCGACGAAGCGATTCAGAGGTACGGGCCCGTGGAGCACACTATCGTGGAGGCGCATCCGGATGTTTATGAGAGGATGCTGCGCTGTGGATGGGGAGAGAAGGAGAATGTCAAAATTGTTTTTGGCCGATGGCAGGATGTTCTTCCTCAGCTTGAATCTTATGATGGTCAGTAAGTTGTTTTTTCTTCTCGACCAATTCAGCATTTTTTAGCCAAACGGAGAAGGCAATTTTGCTTTCTTTTCTAGTCTCATAATCCTTGTTTAATTCAAAAGTAAAGAGCAACAATAACTGATTTCGTTGCGTTACATATTGATTTATGAGCGAATAGAACTGAAGAACACCATTACCAATTTCGTGCTCACTGAGAGGAATGTTGAAGTATCTTTTGAAATCATCTGATAAGAGGTCTCTTAATTTTTTTTTCAGAAAATTTGCCCAGAACATTGATTCTAAAGTTTAAAATAACCTGCATTGAGATGTTATAGCTCATATTTTGGTACTAGTGTCAACAAAGCCTATATGTTCCTTCCAATCTTAACAGATAGATCACAGCAAGGCGTTGCTTGGTTGCCATCTTCTTCCCTTACAAGGTGTTTTGTTCCTTAGGAGCATGCAATTGGAATAATTGCTATTTATATTCTGTGGGGATCCTCTAAGTGTATAAATAATACATTTCTTGAGCAAACATCCTCCATTCCTCTTGTTGAATCCACTATCAGATAATATTTCCTCACTGTTTAATGTCGTAAAACACAGAATTTAAGGCTATTGTCTTCATGTTTTTCTCAATGTCCTCATGGATGTGAGTTTTCGTAGTAGGAGCAGATGAAAATCTTCATTTTCATCAGAAGCTAATTTTAGATTTTCAGCATCTATGATTGCCTAACTCCGTAATTGATGTTGTAGTGATCTTTGGTAGAATAAATACCATTGCCCTCTCTTCCAAATGATGGATTCCTGGAAGTGCAGAAATCAGTACTTGAAATTTTCCGTACAAAGGTAATGTAGCATTTTGTTTGTACTGTCAGAAGGTAACAAACCCCTTAATTTCATAGATTACTCAATACCTCACATGTTCCTAACCCAAGCTCTAGGGAGCCCTGATACCTAAAAATGTTGTAGGTGTCTAATTTCCATCAAAAACAAAGTATAAGATGAATAGATGATGAATGCCATATATACTTACAGAGCTTTACCCTAGCAAGTAAAGAAAATTTCTGATGAATTCTTTTTACTCGAGCCATAATAGAGTTGAACATAATGTCATGTTAAATTTCACCTCACTAATTTGTACTATACATATTGAATGTTATATGGTCTGGTATTATTTAATAGCACAAGATCATGTCTTGATGTGCTGGAGTAGCATGTTTGATTACAAAAAGCTTATGCAATATGGACCTGCAGTTTGGAATACTGAATCCAGTGACCTAATTATGTTGTGCATATAACTAATAGAGTATCTGTAGAAACCTTTTTTATTGACAATGTTTAAAGAACCCGATATAGTAAAGGTAAAAGATAAATTGAGCATGTCATGATATTGTTAGAATTTTAGTTTATATATGACTCACAATTAGGAAAAGAATTGCAATAGTTAAATAATGTGTAACATCGATCAGGCATAGACCAATGTTCCAATTAATTTTGTATATATATGATCTGTGATTAGGAAAAGAATTGAAATAGCTAAATGATGGTTTCTAATATCGATCAGCCATAGACTGCTTGTTATTGGCTCTAATGATCCATGGTAAAAAAAAATCTGAAATTCTGCCTATTTTGACCTATTCAAGGTGAATTAGCGAGTTGGCCTATTCTCCCTTGGCAAAACTGTGATAAAGTTGAGCCTAAAGGCTCTAATTCAAGATATCTTGCTGTCTCTTTCTCTGCCCTTTTTTCAGATTTGACACTCTAGGATAACTTGCCATAATATAGGTTGCAGTGATCAAAGATAATTTCTTGGCAACTGGTTGTTGTATATATAAATACTGAGCTCTCAAATTATTTTTCGTTTCTTTCAAATTGTACCACAATTTCTTTTTGTCATATTATAATCTTAAATAGAAATTTTTCCCCTTGAAAGTTGCAAGCTTTTTCCAAAAGTTGGTTAAGATGTGAGCATATTATATGTCTGCCATTATATCTTTTCTTGACATTAGTCTTGATATTCCATAGCGTAGCAATTGCGTGAGAATAGTTAATGGCAGGAAAACTCTAGGAACTGCCAAGGTGATAACAAGGAAGATTCTTGGAAACAATTGTCAGATATTTTATGTTTGGTTGGAGCTTTGGTGTTAAAAATCTAGAATTGCAGTAGAATCTGACTATGCCAAGACACTGGCTCATTGATTTCTGTTGAACTGGTTTGACTTCATCTGTTTCTTTGTTGTATACTTGCTTTACAATACCTGCAATCCTTTGTTGTTGCTGGTTAACATATTATTATCTGTTTGAAGATTTTGATCCATCATGCTCGTTCTGCAGGAATATTTTTCGATACTTATGGGGAATACTACGAGGACTTGAGGCAGTTTCACCAGCATCTTCCTAAGCTATTGAAACCTGACGGTATCTATTCCTACTTCAATGGTCTCTGTGGCGATAATGCATTCTTCCATGTGGTTTATTGTCAGTTAGTCGCACTAGAACTTGGAAACTTGGGCTATTCGACACAGTTCATTCCCTTGCCTGTTAAAGATTGCTTGGCCGAGGAAGTATGGAAGGGCGTGAGTCGCAAATACTGGCAGCTCGATACGTATTACCTTCCGGTTTGTCAAGCATCCGGCGACTCAGAGTAATTAATATCTTTGTACCATGCTGGAAGCTGCAGTTGTGAAGTAGATGAAATAGGCTTTGTAAGGTAATGAAGAACATGAAAGATTTTGTTTTTTTTCTTTTCTTGATTGATTTGGAAGGATAAGTTAACTTCTACAGGGAGTCTTATTCTCTTAATTTGTTTTATTGCTCATAATTCTTATTTTGTTATTTAAGATTTATTATCCCATGCATTAAATTAAACTATTTTAATTTCTTCTTCATTTCATTTTATATCAGTATTAACATTCTAAGAAATTATTTAAATTTTTTCAAAAAGGAAAAAAAAAAGCAATGCTCCACATCTAATTTCACGCAAATGAACACATTTACATTTGACTCCAACAATTCTCTAATTTCACAATATAGTTCTAACGTGTTTACTATCGTTGATCACATTGAGTGGCAGTGGATTAATATTCAAAAATTAGCTAAATGATGAACCGTTCTTTCTAAACAATGAAGATTTGTGTTTGGGAGTTTGCCTTCTTTCTAGGCAAACTTCATCATTATTTGCTTACTTCATCATTATTTGCTTTTAAGTTAGTTCAACATTTTATTAATTCGCATTATCATGGCAAAAGATGTCTTAAACGGTGGTCAAGCATTATTAACCCTACGGTTAAATATAGATAGATAAATTAGGTACCACCTAAAACAATTCTATCACTTGTGATTTGCCTGACTAGGGACTCATTAATTCACATTATGAATCCAAAAGTGGCACGCGAATGATTAATATCAACTCTAAAGAATATTAACTTAAATTAGTTAAATGATGTTCCGCGTAATACAAATGGTGAGTGATGATAACATCTAGGATGTCATTGTCTATGGTAGTCTCTGCTATCTATCTTTTACTTATATACTTGTTGAACTTTCCTCCATCGACATGAGACCGTTGCGCGGGATGGTTGCTAATGTGGCGTATTTATTTTTAAAATTAGCTAAATGATTTGATAAATGCTTATAAAAAGTAAAAAAAAATGAACATTGTATAAGAAATTTTGGTTTCTTCTTGGAGTTTTATGTCATTTGAAAAATGTCGTTTAGAGTTTTAAAATTATTAAAATATCTCTTGTAAAATGTCATTTAGAGTTTTTTTTTAATTTTAAATCATCGACGTCCTGCAGACGAAGACGTTAACGCAGTGGTGGTGGAAGCTGGACCATGGCGATCGCCACCGCGTTTCTCCCCCGAACTTTCCTCTTCCCGGCGACATCGATTCTTCCAAAGGCGACGATCTCGAACCCTCGGCGTTTGCTCCAGTTCCCGTTCCCTCGTTCATCGTCCCGGCCCGAGCCACGTCCACCTCCGGTAACCCTTCGATGGTTTTGAATCAGAGAGAAGACCCCCCAAGTACTCGACAAAGGTTAGATTTTCTTTCCTGCCTTTTTTCTTCATCTCGGCCAAATCGTTTCTAGTATTCTCCGTTAAATTAGGAGGTCGATAAATTTCTAAACTCGCGGAGCGAAGTAGATCTGTTGTCATTTGTTTTTGTTGCTCTACTTCGCATTCGTCTGATGTAAAAATTTTACGGTAAAAGACACCAACTCTATGTTGGTGAATGAGGATAGAATATGTGATAGGGTATAGAGATTTGCAAGAGAATACAAGAGGGAGAGATTAATAGATGCTTTTGGGATGAAGAAACTGCTTGTGCAAATCAATCTAACTGTTCCGGAAGGAATTAACGTCGACGGTCAGTCATCAAAGTTCAGCTCACGCGGACGCTGACGCTAGACGAGGAACTTCACACCCTCCGAGATTAACACGAGCGTTTGGGGAACATGCCCGAGGTTGTCCGGTGGAGCCCACTACGACGCTCAAGTCAGTGTCTTGATGGAGGAGATGGAAAGAAGACAAGAAGATATGCGAGTAGTAGAGAATGTGTAACCCCCTTACCAGAGGGGTTGGAGTACCTTTTATACCTGCGGCGATTGTCTCAAGCGTCTCCACGATCTTCGTCACGTTCCCTCCGATTATCGGTTACTGGATCATCCTGATAATGGTCTTCACGACTCTTCAATCTGGGGTCGTTGCGATGATTAAGGCTTTGATAGCCGCGAGTCACGGGTCGTGATTACTCTGTAATAATGGATGATGATGACCCACCGATTCGAGGAAAACGGACCGCTACTTGAAGTTGAGTGCTTCTTGGGCTCCGCTACTCCGAGGTGATCTCGTGGCTGTTTGGCCCGGGGGGCGTTCATCTTCCCGAGATGGTCTCGGGGACGTGCCTCCGAGGTGAGCTCGGGGGGTGTCCTTCTGGAGCTCTCTTCAGGGCTATGCCTATTCAAGTTAGTCTCGGGATTCCCCTTCCCGAGAGGGTCTCGGGTATCCCGGCCAGAGAGTCGTTCCGACTCGATAGCTCTTGCCACACAGCTTCTTCAATCCACGTACCAGCCACGGGGTACTCAACCCCATCACTAACGATGGAAAGCATCACGTGCTTCTTATCTCATATGCCTGTTCAAATCACATCTTTATCATTTAGGTAGTTTTTCCCCCTTCCATTTTTAAGGCCTTGTTTCCGAGATACTGAATTGAAAAGATGAATAGATATGAAAGATGAAATGGAGATGGCGAGGAGGGAAAACACTGAAAAATTATACTTTGACTTGTCTTTGAGCGAATGTAAACTAAGAGGATGGATCACCTTTTAATAAGTTTTATAAGATGCATATTCATCGTGTGATCTTGAGGTCACGGATTCAAGTTATAGAAATAGTCTCTTGCAATGCAGTAAGGCTATATACAATAGATTCAATATGGTCCAACTCTTCCCCGGAACTCCTCATTAGGTGGAGCTTCGTGGATTGAATTGCCCTTTTATAAGATGACTCTTAAATTTATCTCTTCAAATATCTAACTTTTGTATGTATTAGTTAAAGGATCAAAAAATATTTTCATCCGTTTTCTAATTTCTCACTCCTGATCCATTGTTCAATTGATTCATACATGAAAATAGTTCCTAAAGAAGACCCCCACCTATTTCCTCCAATCGGCAAAGAAGACAAAGACAAACAAGCTTCTCCTCAAACATCCCTGCTAGCTGCGACGTGCGAAATTGAGGTATGTTAGTCTTTAGGGTCAATGCTCGCATCATTTTTCTTGTTTGGCGAAACACTACTCTCCTCAACTACATATTTCGATAGGGTGATTGGATTTGGTGTAAATCACTATTCCGTCAATTTGAAAACGCTCTATACTGTCCTGGCTTTACTATTATTTCAGAAAAACTCACAACATTGTTAGGCCAACATCTTAATTCCTAGAGAGGACGAAGCTTTTGACTGTGTTCATCCTAGACATGTATGTTTTTTTATACCAGCTTATATTTGTATTTTTGCCCTTTTATAGATTATGATTATCAATTTGCAGGAAGATTTACCATTTAAAATTTGTAGATATATTTGTTTAACTCTTTAAATTTAAACCTTAATTTTGGTTTTATATAAAAGATAATAGTTTATAAAAGAATTAATCCTAAAAAGGGTTATAGTGTAAATATATCAAGACACATTTAATGCATTATTCACTTCATCTTAGCTAATATTTTTTTTTAAATATTGACAATCTTAAAAAAATGTTTGTTAGCAATCTGGTTGTATTTTGATTGTATCAATGTAGGGATGATCAAATTTCTGATGAGGTGCTCACAGCAATGATCCATAGATACACAAATAGAATCGAAACAAATCTATAACCCCAAATATAAATTTGAGTATTTACAATGTGACACCTTTAACTTCATCTAATGTTGTGGTTAATACTGGGGAGACTAATAATTATTGTTCCAATTTGAATGAACTAGCTCCAAGTGTTTGAGGATGGCACAGTACATACAACTACAAGATTGGAAAATCTTTCTGAGGATTCATGAACTGAACAAGAATATAAGGATAATAGAATGGAAGCGGAAATTGAAATGGATATATCCGAGGATGAATTCTTAGCAAATGATATCCCATATTCATTAGATGAGCTAGTAAACATTAATGAATATAACGACCTTGAAGAACAATTTTCATTAGCTAAAGATGCATATGAAATGAACACAGGACTTGTTCCATCGCTAATGGAACCAGTAGATGACATTGTTGAGGAATTTAGTGTTGGTTAGGTAACATTATTTTGCTTAGCTTTATTAATGTTAATTTAACTCTATTTTAGTTGCACTAATAGAAACATATATAAATTCTTATTGTAGATTTACCCAACTCATAAACATTTTAAAGAAGCACTTGCTAAATATGCTATGAAAAGATGCTTCACATATAAAATAAAGGACACCATAAAGATTAGAGTGAAAGCAATTTGTGATGGAGAAAATTGCACAACAATAATTGCAAGGGGAGATATTGAGTTCATGGTTACAAAATATTTAGAACGTCATCAATGCGGTCTTAGTATGATAACAGCTGATCATCCTGCATGCGCATCCTCATTTATAGCTTCTTAGATACAAGGTCGTCTTTAGGCATAGGTCATTAAGGCCTATGCCTAGGGCCTCAATTTTTATTGGGGCCCATTATTTTTGATATATTAAACATATTTTTATTATATATTTTAAGGGAATGAAAAAAATAGGGCCTTGATAAAAAAATTTATGTATCTCATTTTTTAGTCAAAACTATAGATTTTATAAAAATCTTATTATTGTTCCAATGGATGGAGTCATAGGAGACTCTCTTTTTAATATTTTAAATTTAATTTTTATTATGTATATAATTTTATAAAATCTAATGTATTCATCTTCAATATCTTTCAACCCTAGCCTTCTCTTGTTACATTTATTTTTTTTGTTAGTGACGTTTTCTCTTCTGGTAAGAACATGAATTAAAATTTTTTTTCATCCATGCAATGCAAAATAAAAATATTAGTCTTTTTTTGAATTCCCTCTCTTCCCTTGACTAGCTCTCCCTTTTTGTACTTCTCTCGCTCGTTGATATTGGGAAAGAGAAATGACACCTAACGCTGTCACGTTGATCCGGTTGGTTCTACTATGCTCCTTGCTTGATTAAGTTCAAATGTTGAGGGATTCATCTATATTGTATTCGATCGAAATAGAGGATTTTATTATTTTTGAGCAATAGTGAGTTAGATATCTTTATCATTTCGCTTCCTTATAGACACTAAGTTTAGCTTTTATTTATATGTATTTACAAAAATAAACTTTTTGGTTTCCCTTTTGTTTTTATTCTATCATTTACAACTATTTTGGTTTAGGTAATAAAAAATATGATTTATTTTTTTCTTTTGTTCTGTGCCTAAAATGACTTATTTAATTCTTAATAAATGATAATGACTGATTTGATCTCGTTATGATTTTTATTTTCTAAGGATTATATTGAGTTGTGTCATTTCGTAAATATATTATTTATTTATTTATTTATTTTGGTTTGCAGTGATGATGAGTTAAGGATAGAAATATAATTTTTTTCTATTATATATTGTCCAATTTCATTTATTCCTTTTTGTAAGAGTTGTTATTTTCGTCTTTCATTTGAATAATAAAACACATTTTTTTTTATCTTTCTTAGTTTTTAAACAATTCTGAATATATTTGTTTTCGTCCAAGTCAGTTGACAATTACAAGTCCAAATGAAAAAGGACGAGTAGAATTTTTTTAAATAATGTTAATGACCTATTTTTTTCGCCTAGGGCCTTAAATAGGCTTGAGTCGACCCTGCTTAGATAGAAAGTCACTATTTGGCATCTGAAGTTTATAAACCCATAAACATTCAGAATGAGATGAAATCGCGATTTAGAGTGAATATATAATATCGAAAGGCTTACTATGCACATGTGAAGGCTATAAATAAGGTGGTAGGTGATTTCGATAAAGATTATGCTGATCTTCCTAGATTATTTTTTAAGCTAAAATATAGAGAGCCAGAAACATACGTTGCATTAAAAAATATGTTGATAAATTTCAATGTTATTTTTGGCCTTTTGGTGCATGTGGAAGAGTCTTTCGATCGTATTTTAGTAAATTAATTGGAATTGATACAACACACTTGAGGAGTAAGTATCCTGGTGTATTAATTATTGCCACAGTAGTAGATGGTAATCAAAATCTTCTTCCAATTGCCTTTGGAATTTTTTAGGTTGAGTGTGGGGCTACATGGGAGTGATTTTTAAATCATTTAAATATATTTCTTGCAATTGATCTATCAAATATGATAATTATATCGGATAAACATCGTAGAATATTATTTGCAATGAGCAAGGTTTACCCTACTGTTTATGTTGTTATCACTTATCTTGTAATATGATTATAGATACTCATGATAGACCTACATTAGGACTATTTTGGATTGCAACTAAAGCGAATACAATTCCACAATTTGATCGAATCATGCAGACTATATCAGAGACACATGTAGATACTTATAAATGACTTCAAAATATAAATCCTTCTAAATGGGCAAATGTACATTTCCCTAGTTGAAGGTATTCAATGTTGACAATGAATTATTCTGAAAGTATGAACACATTATTCAAGAAGACTCGAGAACTCCAAATTACTGGTTTAATAAACATCACAAGGAGGTAAGTTACGCAATGGCTTTATAACCGCAGGGAGCAAGTGTCAAATTATGCAGGAGTATTGACGCCATTAGCTACGATGGAGATTGAGACTAGGAGAAAAAAAAATGGATACTATTCAGTTTATCCACATAGCAGAACTGAAATAAAGGTATAAACTTCAACATCATCCCATATAGTTGACATGGAGTTATGTAAATGTGATTGCGGTGAGTTCCTGATTTCGGGCATTCCTTGCTGACATGCTCTTGCAATGTGTTTATATAGAAATATGGACCCATATAATTATTGTGAGCATTATTTATTATTTGAAACTTGGAAAAATACATACATGGATCGTATTTATCATGTAGAAGTAAACAGTATTTGCCAATAGGTCAAAGTGAATGTATTGTTTTATCACCTAGTAGCCTTGTGCAACCTGGAAGAAGGAAGAAGACGAGAATCCCATCGAAGCACACAACAAAGGTTAAAAACAAATAGGTGCAAACAATTGGGTCATAATAAACGATCATGTAGAATAACTCCAGCAAGTTGATACATGTATTGGTGTTCTTTTATGATAATGCTCAACTTTTATATGTATTTGGGACACAACCTTATAATTTGTGACCGTGCTAAATTTTTGTATGTATTTAGGACACACACTTATCATTTGTCATAGTGCTAAACTTTTGTATGTATTTGGGATACAAGCATATCAATTGTGATAGTGCTCAATGTTTGTATGTTTTTGGAACACAAGCTTATCATTTGCGATACTGATAAACTTTTGGTGTATTTTGCTATTGGGTTGTGGTGTTCTTGTATTGGATTGTTATGAAGATTGAATAAAATTCTTGCCTTGTGTTGTCATAAATTGTTGTGTTGTGGTGTGATATATCACAACTTTTGATGATAGTGTTTAAATTTTGTATGTGTTTGGAACACAAGCCAATCATTGTGATGAAATAATATATAGGTATAGTTTTGCTAAATATATTTAGATGTGTTGTGTATTTATATGTTTTCTAATATTTGTTTGTATTGGATTGTGTAAAGTCTAAAATGTTGTATTGTGTCGAAATTGATCAAAAATTATTGTGTTGTGTAATGTGAAATTTTGAACTTCGAACCTTTTTTCTCTTAATTAGATCGGATCGGGGTAAAAAAATCGGTGCTCTCAGTGTTGTGTATTGTAATAATTTTTGATGACATAGATACATTGAGGACACTAGCTCAAGCGCATAGGACAGGGTTCCATGTCAATCCGATGTCGATTGGGTCATCAACTGATTTTTGAAAGTCCATCAGTCGATTTTGGTCAAAATCGACTGATAGACCTAATCAACTCTAAAAATTTATAACCGAATAATTTGGAGTTATCAAGTATCTCAGATATTATTGAGCTTCAGACCTCTTTTGTCTCATCGATCGAATCGTGGGAAAAAAAATCACTGCTCTTGATGTGGTATATCATAATAATTTTCGAGAGCATGGATATGTTGAGGACAATAGCCCGAGCGTATAGGATTGGGTCCCACATTAATCCGATGTCGATTGGGTCATCTAGAGATTTTTGAAAGTCTATCAGTCGATTTTAATCAAAACTGGTTGATGGACATAATTAACTCTAAAAATTAAAAATTTCATAACCGCATAATTTGAAGTTCTCAAGTATCATTGATATGGTGTGTTTGAGTCATCAAAATCCTATTATGAAATTTATTGAGCTTCGGACAACTTTTGTCACCTCGACCGAATTGTGAAAAAAAAATCACTGCGCAACGTGGTGTATCGTAATAATTTTCAAGGGCATAGATACGTTGAGGACACTAGCCTGAGCGCATATGACCGGGTCCCACATCAATCCGATGTCGATTGGGCAATCTAGCGATTTTTGAAAGTCCATCAGTTGGTTTTGGTCAAAATCGGCTAATGGACATAATCAACTCTAAAAATTAAAAATTTCATAAACGCATAATTTGGAGTTCTCAAATATCTCTGATATGTTGTATTTGAGTCAACAAAATCCTATTATGAAATTTATTGAGCTTCGGACCTCTTTTGTTTCTTCAACCGAATCGTGAAAAAAAAAAATCGCTGCTCTTAACATGGTGTATCGTAATAATTTTCAAGGGCATGGATACGTTGAGGACACTAGCTTAAGCGCATATGACCGGGTCCCACGTCAATCTGATGTCGATTGGGCCATCTAGAGATTTTTGAAAGTCCATCAATCAATTTTGGTCAAAATTGGCTAATAGACATAATCAACTCTAAATATTAAAATTTCATAACCGCATAATTTGGAGTTTTCAAATATCTCAGATATGGTGTATTTGAGTTATCAAAATTTTATTATGAAATTTATTGAGCTTTGGACCTCTTTTGTCTCTTCGATCGAATCGTGGAAAAAAAATCATTGCTCTCAATGTGGTGTATATCGTAATAATTTTCGAGGGCATAGGTACGTTGAGGACAATAGCCTACGCATAGGACCGGGTCTCACGTCAATTAGATGTCGATCGGGCCATCTAGAGATTTTTGAAAGTCTATCTGCCGATTTTGGTCAAAATCGACTAATGGACATAATCAACTCTAAAAATTAAAAATTTCATAATCGCATAATTTACAGCTCTCGAATATCTCAGGTATGGTGTATTTGAGTCATCAAAACCTTATTATGAAATTTATTGAGCTTTCAACCTCTTTTTTCTCTTCTTATCCATTTTAAATTTAGCTTTAGAAAATTATAAGTCACAGAACGTAATTGCTTTGCATGAATTTAAAACCCAGTCAACTGTATTAAGTTAAAATTGGGTCCAGTAGCTAATCGATTTGATTGGATTTGAATTCTAGTCAACTGTGTTGGTGCTTGGATGGCTAGAGAGGGGAGGGAGGGTGAATGTAGACAGACACAAACTTTTCTTTCATTTTGAGTTCTCTGTAGTCAAGGTTAGCAGCAACGGAAACAATACAAAAGCAGAAACAGAAACAAACAGAGAATCACAAACTCTAACACGAGGATGTACAAGGTTCGGGGATAACTTACCCCTACTCCTTGACGTGCCCGTAAGGTGGGCGACCCCTTGATCGTCGACAGATGAAGACCTGGAAATCCGGATAATAGAAACCTCCTTCTCGGTGAAGAAACCTCTCCACAACAAGTCTCAACAGAATGATATGAAATACAGCACAGAGGCAAAGAAAGCTTACATAGCACAAGCAAGCGAAGGAGAAACGTTTACAGACACAACTCACAACCCAGCACAACCTCGGCAAGAGCCTTCACTCAGCTCTTCCTTGTCTGCTTGCTGATCGCCTTGCCACACATTCTCAAATCCTTCCAAGTGCTCAAGTCGCAGAGTATCCAACAGATCGCTCAAAGACCTTTTTGTGTATGCAAGAGTTGCTTCAAGGTGCAGGATGATACCGAGGCTTCTTCGCTACCCAGCTCTTAATCCTCTGCCCATCGCCAGGTCAGCAGGCGCGCCTCTGCAGCTCACCAGCTGCTCATCTGCAACAGCCCCAGCTACCACTGACCTCTTCTGGACTCCCTGAACCCTCTTCAGCCGAGCCCCAGATCAGTTCGTCAGCTTCCCAGCCGTTGCCAGTCGCGCCAGACGCCCGTTGTAACCTGAGAAGAGAAAACAGCCAAACCTGATCAAGGGAACGTCCCTAGTTGACCCTCCTCCATTGTTTGAATCATCCCTGCATTACCTGCACACTTAGCAGAAGCTTAGCAAATGAAATCAAACGTGAATCAGAGAAATAGCAGAGAAAACAGAAGTTATCAGAACGCGATCAGAAGTCTGACAGAGGATTTGAATTAAAGTTATCATCTACTGATCGGTCCACAGACCGATCAGAGAAGACCCTGATCGATCAGGTCACCTCCTGATCGATCCAGTGTCTCCCTGATCGGTCACACTGACCGATCAGGGATCATGGATCGGTCACACTAATCAATCCCTCACTTTGATGGGCTTGCAAGCCCCTACCTCCAGCCAAAGGCCCTGATCGGTCACCTGACCGATCAGGTTGTGCCCTGATCGGTCTGGTGACCGACCAGGAACCATCCTGATCGGTCAGGATGTGGAAAGTCCGATCTTTGATCGGTCAGATAGACCGATCAAGGGTTTCTCCAGACCCCTACTGTCTTTCTCTCTGATCATTCACCAGAACGATCAGAGACCAAGCAAAAGCCTTCTGTTCTCTCCCTGATCGTTCACCAGAACGATCAGGAGCCGAACAGAAGCATTCTGTTCTCTCTTTGATCATTCACTAAAATGATCAGACTTCTATGGATCGGTCACCAGACCGATCCACAACAGGGAGTTCGTGCCAATTCCCTGATCGGTCTTCAGACCGATCCAGCTCCGACCAATTCAACCCTAAGTTAGAAAACAGGCTCCCTAGCCTTCTCTGACTCGTGCTCAGTCCCCCGGACCAAGACTCCGTGTCCAGTCTCACTTACCGGGACTTCATTCAACCTAGCTTCACTCACTAGGACCTGGCTTCACTCACCAGGGTTTCGGTCACCTAGCTTCACTCGCTAGGACCCGTCTTTACTCACCGGGATTTCAGTCACCTGGATTCACTCACTAGGACCCGGCTTCACTCACCGGGGTTTCAATCACCTGGCTTCACTCACCGGGACCCGACTTCACTCACCGGGGTTTCAATCACCCGGCTTCACTCACCAGGACCCGGCTTCACTCACCGGAGTTTCAATCACCTGGCTTCACTCACCAGGACCCGACTTCACTCACCGGGGTTTCAGTCACCTGTCTTCACTCACCAGGACCCGACTTCACTCACCGGGATTTCAATCACCTAGCTTCACTCACCAGGACCCGTAACCCGGCTTCACTCACCGGGAGTCTTGCCCAGTCCTCGACCAAGATTTAAACCAGACTCATCTTATTAACCTAAACTTAAATCGGTGTCAACACCAAAACAACAATCAGGGTCAGACTGCATCAACAATCTCCCCCTTTTTGCTGTTTGACAACCTGATTTTAAGTTTAGGCATTTGAAATCAATTGTATCAAATTTCACTATCGCAGGAGAATCAGAGTCCTCCCCCTACAATAGTTATACTCGTAAGCATCCTAAACTTAACTAACCAAACTCTCCCCCTTTGTCAAACACCGAAAAGGGTGTAGACTGATTGTTAAGTTTAAAATACCTCCCCCTCAACCCAGGGGTTTTCCCATACCAAATAGGATATGATTGATTTGAAAGCATATGAAAAGCATATGAAAAGATACTGCAGGATAAAATAGTCATACGTATCATATCAAAATAAACATGGAATAGAAAAACCATGAAATAACAGTCATACATAAATACCATCAGACAGTCATACATAACAAGTCATGGAGTCACAGTCATAATCAGAATACAGCAAACACAATCAATCCTGAGCTGGAGCGTCGTCAGATTGCATGGGGTAATATGATGTGTCATCGACAGGAAGAAAACTCCCCGGGGCAGTGCTGCTGGAGGGCGCAGATCCAGGAAATATAGGCTGGTACGGATAACCAGCTGCCCAAGCGCGCCACTCCGCAATCCACGCCTGCTGCTCGGCGTGCATCGTCGACACTCTGGACTGGATCGCTGTCTGAAAGACCTCCTGACTCGCACGCCACCCAGAGATCTCAGACTGGATGGTCTGCTGACTGTCATGTAGCCGAGAAACCTCGGACTCTATCAAGTGTAGTCGGTGGTCCACATACTGCTCGAGCTCCGCGATCTGCCAGCGGAGATCTGGATCTGGCTCATACTCATCTGTCGCTGCAACGGACGGCTCCTGATGTACAGCCGGAGCTGCTGGTACCCGAATATGAGCTGCCCATGGTAACTCTCCTAAACCCCTCCCATCCTTCCATATAAGGCCCTGGGGTCCGACAATAATGCCAGATTTGGTAAACACACGTTTACCGAGTCTGCAGTCTTGCCGAACCATCGGCACAGTCCTGCCCTTGGACACATCGATACCAACTGACTGAAGCCAGTCAGTGATAACGTGTCCGAAAGGCATGTAGACTGTGCGCCGCCCGGGCTCACTATGGGTCATGATAGAAAAGAGAATGCATGCCGTGATATCAAAATCAAGATGACGGTGCATCCCGTAAAGCATCAAACAATGATATGGATGGATTTCAACTAGGGGTTTTGAAGTAATAGGCAGGAAGCAGTTTGTGATGATCTTAAAAAGGATATAATCCACTAGGGATAGTCTGAGAGCAGCAAAGGTGGGGAAATCAGGAGCCAGCTCATCAAGGTCATCTGGCCTAGGGTGTCCAAAGAAATACTCGTAGTTGGAGTCGGGGGTGACTCCCTTAAACAGAGGCATAAAAGGATCCGGAAGCTCAGGGTAGATTGGAGATCTATTTGGCGATCGGCAACAGCCAAGATACTCAGAAAAACTTTCGTAGGTAAAGTCAAGGTTGGTTTTGACTACCCGAGTTATATACCCCAAACCCCCTTGTGGTCCCGGTTGCAGATTGTTGTAGAATTCGGACACTAGATCAAAGTTGATGGTCCGCTCGAGAGAAAGGAAAAATTCAAGGTTGTAGAAATCAATCACCTCTTTCACAGAGGGACAGTGCTCGTATAAGAAAGGTCTATCAATAGACCTACAAGGGAGGAGTTTAAAAGTTCTACTTTGGAAGGCTTGCTCATAATATGCATTGGGGAACAGTGAGCTTGAGGATGGTTGAGGTCTAGAGGAGGATGATGGGGCTTTTGACCTCGAGGTTCCCTCCGCAGGAGCCTTCCCCTTGGTAGATTTTCTAAATGTGGGATAAGAGGTCACGACAATAGATTGGAATTGATCAGCGAAGATAAGGGCACACAAAAATTTTGATCAGGAGATGATATAATCAAGAGCACACATGAAGAGGGATTGATTAAGTGAGAGTAAGGGGTCACGACAAGATCATGTAAGGGAAGGCCACGGCAAAAGAGTGTAAGAACTTAGCACAAGTTGAAACAACATGGTTAGCAAAAAAAAACATGGACTTATGAAGTAATCAGCAAGGTAAAACCAAAAAAATGCTTACTTAGGTGTCATGTTGGCTGGAGAAGGTCTTGACAGTCTTGAAGAAGAGTAGAACTTGCAGAGCTTCAAGAGATGAGGATGCGAGCTCACAGGGAAAGCTTGCGCAGAGAACTCGTGCTCACAGAGAGGAAATTTCAGAGGACTCACGCAAGGGAACTCACAGATCGCAAGGAGCATATCGCAGGAAGAAAAGCTTGGGAGAAACAACAGCTTGAGTAGGCTCTCACGGTGCGAATTGCACAGATGGAAGAAGAGTGAGGGGAGTCGTCTAGGGGTTGGAGATGAAGTGGTAGAGATATTTAGGTGATTTAATGGGTTAGTGGACCGATGCACCAACCGAAGTTAATGCGGTAGATCGGATCCACCGTCCGATCCCTGGATACCCAGATCGATCAGGGAACGTCCTAATCGGTCTGGCTGCGTTTTGATCGGTCCGGTGACCGATCAGGGAAGTCCCTGATCGGTCTGTGGATCGATTAGGGATCGAATAGAAGGATCTGTCATCCTCACTGATCGGTCTGTGGACAGATCAGGAGGGTGGCCAGATCGGTCAGCGGACCGATCAGGTCCAACACAGAGTTTTCTGTGAATTTCTCGCAGCGTAGGTTGATCGGTCTATAGGACCGATCAGGCTAACTCCTGATCGGTCACCAGACCGATCAGGGAGGTCCCTGTTCGGTCAGCGGATCGATCAGGGATCGAACAGAATGGGACAGAGTGTTCTGTGAGCTCACTGATCGGTCTGTGGACCGATCAACCAACTCCTGATCGGTCGATGGACCGATCAGATATCAGAAAGGATTCTGAAATTATTCAGAACCTTTGGTTTCTACCCTCCTTTCAGAATCTGATATGATCAGATATAATTTCCTTGATCCTGGAGGTGTTCTCTTGACTAGAGTTGATTCCCTAATGGGAATCAAGAATCCTTATGAGTTTAACAACTTCGTGACAGGTTCATTATCAGATTTTATTCCTCCATTAAGTCCTAAACTCAACACTAGCAACAAATTACAAGTACTCTCTTTCTAAGTAGACTGAAGATTAAACTTGGCATACATAGCAAAGAAAAACGAGAGGAAACAGTTGATGAAAATGCACTAGACTATGTCAGGGAAGCAACATCATAGAATCTTCATTCAATCCTTAATTATACTATTCATGATCAAAAATTACTGGCCAAGGACTTATATCATTATAAAAACCAAAACAATGGGGATCATAGAATTTAATTGGAATTTTCCATTCATGGTCATGTGTTTGGAGCACCTACTATCAACATCTCATGTTGATAGATGCTCCCCCTCAATCAATGCTATACTACCCGAAAGATAGAGATTTTAGGTACCCAAATTTTGGGACCTAATGCATCTACAATAAAGGCCTTGGGCATTCATGCCTTAGTCATTTTCTTCTTACGTCCATGAACCCTAGAATCATTTGGTGATCTAATATAAGCTCTAGACATTAATGACACAAACGTCGATTCTTTAGGTCGGTAACTTATACCGGCCTTGTTGTAAACCGCTCTTCGTAAATTAAGGATCATATCTAAAGTTTTGGAGCTAGTTGAAAATTTCTCAAGAATATTCATGAGGTTTTCAACTTCGCTCTTCAAGTCCTTATTTTTGTTAGAAACGGATGGCTAGAGAGGGGGGGGGGGGTGAATATAGCCAATCACTTTTATCTTTGGCAAGTAACAAGTTTCTGCACTTAATCTTATCAGTAGCACAGCGGAAGAAATAAAGCAACAAAGCAGTGCAGTAAACCAAAACAGAAACCGAGAACAAACAATCACAGCTAGCAAGATCGCTAACAAGGAGGGTTTACAAGGTTCGGGGATAACTTGCCCTTACTCCTTGGCGTGCCCTTAAGGTGGGCGATCCCTTGATCGTCGTGTTAGTGATATGAGAGAAGTGTCCTAAGGCAATCGCCTTATGATTGTAAACATTCATTTTATTAAATGATAATTCACTATTTGAGTATACATGTTTATGTATTTGATTGGGATCTTAAACTCATCTACTGAATGTCCGCAATACAATTCACAGCATAAGAGAATTTGTGATGGGATCACAACTAGTGATTATCTCTAAATGTGCAATTGTGAAGTATTGAAAATATCCCTAGTCGATGAATTGATAAAAACGGACATTATCAATTCTGTTGAGACTAGCATGGGTTATTCTCTAATCAGCTGATTCTCACTGGCTGGTGACATTGGGATGTCCGGAGATAAACATGGATGCTAGTTGAGGGAACTAGTTCATTGGAGTGACTAGCTATAAGACTTCATATGGTAATCTACATATATATATGTCAATGAAAGTTCTTACTGCAGCTTAAGTGCGATGTTCCTTTGACTTGCAGTGTTCAAGTCATCTTGGTCATGGAGACTTATACTTTAACATCTTAAGCAAGCATCTCCAAGGAGGTTTGGACCCAGGATGGTTGGGTATAAGCCGAAGTGCCCGAAGATGTTTGAATAGCATATAAAGGATTCACCACTCCTTGCGAGGAGATGTATACCCAGGCCTATCGTCGGATTGTTACTCAAAGCCTCTGGCCAGAGCATGTCATGTTTAGAGTATGAGTCTCTTAAATACATGAGAGTAATTAGAAATCCAAAGGACGAGAAAGACACTACTTGGGCTAGGTGTGACATAGTCAGCCTAGTGGGGACTGACACACACAGACCATGTCCTGAACCAAGTGGGTATAAGATGGTGAAGGGAATGAGGCACGATTCATTAGAGCTGCTGAAGGGTTTCGGAATTACTTCTGAGGTCTACCGTTGATCTTTCGATTAATTGGGGGTCATGATGTACTACTAGGTGCCACTCATGATCGTTCTATAATTGGTTAATTATAGACGGCCAACATAAATCGAAAGTCTATTTAGTCACACGCACTACGAGTAATCCGAGGGATTTAAAACGAGTTGAAAATTAGATTTTCCAATCAAGAGAAATAAGTCGAATCTGAGTTAATCAGAGGCGCAACGGAAACTTAAAATGGCTAAGTCTTTTGAAGGCTTATTGGGCGAATTAAATGAGTTTAATTCGCGATCGTTTCGGCTTGGTTTGGCCGGCCAAAGAGGGTGCCAAACCCCTTTGGTTTGGCTGGCCACAACATGGGGGAGAAACCAATTTAATTGGTTTAATTAATAAAATAAATCTAGCACGATTTATTTTATAAATTATGGATAAATAAATTTGTGTAAAGAAATTTATATAAATAAATTTATAGAAATTTATTCTTTTATGGAAATTAAAATGATCCATGGAATGATTTATTTTAATTTTATAAAATCAATTATGAATTGATTTTTCCATAATAAGAAAGTTTATAAATTTCTTGTAAAATTTATTCCATAATAAAAGGAGAGATGTGTTTGTTTTATTATAAAGTTAGTTATAATAAAACTTGGTTTAAACGGAATAATTCATAAGAAAATTTATAGGATAAATTTCTTATGAAAAATTCCGTTAAAGAGAGACTTGGCAAGGGAGATGCTACTATATAAGGGAACCAAAGGCAAGCCTTGAATTCCCAATTGAGTAATCAAGAGATTAACTCTCTCCCTCTCTCTCTCTTAATCTCTCCCTTCCCCTTAGGGCCGGCGCCCACATCCCTTCTTCCTAGGGCCGGCGCCCAAGCTACTCCACCTAGGGCCGGCGCCTCCTCCTCCTAGGGCCGGCGCAAGCAACCATCACCAAGAAGGAGCCGAAGACGAAGAAGAAGAAGCGGATCGCATCTCCTTCCTTCGCGGAATTTAGATTCCGTTTCTTGGTGGTTAGTTTCCTATCTTCCCTCTTGATCTTCTAGTTGTGCCTTTAGAGAATCTAGTAGTTCTCGTCGGCACAAAACTCGTGACTTTGCGAAGTCATCCCGAAGAGAACTCGGCGTGGACGCGAATAGAGGCGGAGCTTCCAAGGGACGCTACGGTTGGATCTCGTCCCTTTCTTCGAGTTACGCGAGGTACAAAGTAAATTAGTTTACTTTTCCGCAAAGTTTTAATTTATGATCATGTCCACACATCATAAGGTTGCATGCTAGATACGTGGTCAAAATAATTTGAGAAATTATTTTATGCTAATTCTTCCGCTGCACGAAAAAATTTAAAATTTTACGAACCCGTATCCTTGTCAACATCCTCCTTCTCGGTGGAGAAACCTCTTCACAGCGTTTCAATCACAGATAAATGTTTAAGCTCAATAAAACAACAAGAAGGATCTTACTCAAGCACTCAGCAAGGACAAGAACACAGCAAGCTTCCCTGAGCTCCACCCAGTGGCGATCTTACGCAAGAACCCTTCTTCGTGTCTTCCCACTGTCGGACTCCCAGCTCCTTGTTCTCTCCTTCAAGCACTCAAGTAATGGATGATTGCTTCTCGAAAATCAGTAGCTTGCTCAAGGTGATGAAACTTCAAGAACGCAGCAAGCTTGTTGTGGAGAACTCAAAGCGCAGCAAGAAGACAGTATTCGAACTCTCCTTCCCTGAAGCCAGCTTCCGCGCTTTTGATTTTCCACATAGCACCAGGTGACAACATCCTCCGTAGCCTCCAGCTACCACACTGCCAACGCCAGCTACCACTGAGCCCTCTCTGGTCTTCCTGAAATCCCCTCAGCCAAGCCCTAGTCTCGGCTCCAGTCTGCAGCTCGGCCGTTGCAACCTGAAATGGAGAATCGGACAAACCTGCTCCAAGGAAAGCCTCCTTTGACCTCTCCTTGAGTGTTTGAATCCTCCCCTGTTACCTGCAGCTTAATCAGAGTGTTAGAGCAGCGTATCACACAGTAAATCAAATATCAGATGTAAGTGGCAGCAAATCGGATACGTTCAGACGCGATCAGAGCGTCTGACAGTGCATTTGAATTAAAGTGATCGGTCACCTGACCGATCAGAGCGACCCTGATCGGTCACCAGACCGATCAGGCTAGGTCCAGACCGATCAGGCTCCGTCCTGATCGATCCCCAACGCTCGATTAGAAATCGCGATTTCTTTGTGACTTCTCCTAGATCGATCACCAGACCGATCCCAGGTTGTGGATCGTTCACCCGACCGATCCACCCCTTTCTTGGGCGATTTCTGAGCTTCGCAGTCCAGACCTCCTGATCGGTCACCGGACCGATCAGGAAGCCTCCTGATCGGTCACCAGACCGATCATATCGTGATCAGACCGATCAGGCTCCGTCCTGATCGATCATAGAGAGGAACCTGCGACGCTGGATCGTTCTCCGGAACGATCTGTACAGTGATCTTGATCGGTCACCAGACCGATCAGGTGCAGATCAGCAAGGGAACTCAACCTCACTGTTCACTCCCTGATCGGTCACCAGACCGATCAGGAGCCAAGCAGTGGGTGAAACACACACACTCCCTGATCGGTCACCGGATCGATCAGGAGCAGTACAGTAGGTTCCCAACCTCACTGTGTGCTCCCTGATCGGTCACCAGACCGATCAGTCATTGCTGGATCGGTCACCAGACCGATCCACAATAGGGCAGCGTGCCAGCTTCCCTGACCGATCACCAGACCGATCCAGGGACTTAAACTTAGCCCTCCAAGCTAAGTTCTCTTCCACCTTAGCCTTCCAAGCTAAGGATTTTTCACCTAACCCTCCAAGTTGGGAATTTGCACCTAACCCTCCAAGCTAGGACTTTTCACCTAGCCCTCCAAGCTAGGACTTTTCACCCAACTCTTCCGGATTAGGACTTTCCAAACCTAGCCCTCCAAGCTAGGACCTGACCCTCCAAGCCAGGACTTTTTCACCTAATTCTCCAAGATGGGAATTTGCACATAACCCTCCAAGTTAGGACTTTTCACCTAGCCCTCCAAGCTAGGACTTTTGACCCACCTCTTCCGAATTAGGACTTTTCCATACACCTAGCCCTCCAAGCTAGGATTTTCAACACCTAACCCTCCAGGTTAGGATTTTCCAACACCTAACCCTCCAGGCTAGGATTTTCCAAACCATGTCTAATCCTCGATCAGGACTTAAACATAATCATCATAATCATCAACCTAAACTTAAATCGGTGTCAACACCAATACAACAATCAGGGCCAGACTGCATCAACAATCTCCCCCTTTTTGTTGTTGGACAACCCGATCTAAGTTTAGGGATTCTCAATCCATTTCCTCAAATCCAGAATCATAGGGGAATCAGGATCCTCCCCCTACAACATGATCAACCTAAACTTAACCAGCCAACACTCTCCCCCTTTGTCGAACACCGAAAAGGGGCTAGAAGGGCTGATAAGTTTAAACCATACTCCCCCTCAACCCTAGGGGTATCTCAAATCAACAAGAATATGATTGACTATTGATAAGCATACGATCACATATGGCAAAAAGATATCAAATGGCTAAACAGGCATATGTATCATATGAGCATGGTAGCATAGACATGAACATAGCTATGGATGAAAAATGCAGATAATATAGTAAAAGATCAATGTAGGCGTGCAGAGGGGGGGTGAATGCACTTTCGCGGATCGTTTTGATCTCTACACAGATGTTAGCGCAGCGGAAATAATATGTAAATAAAATAACAATGCTAACAACCTGATTTAGTTGGTATCCACCCCGGTCGGGTGACTAATCCAACAATCCTTCGGCGGATCAAACCCCGGATAACCTCCGGCTAGAACTCGTCGCTCCTTGTGGGTGGAGAAACCTCGCCACAACACCAAGGACACTTAGAGAACAGAGTAGACTACTATCTTGCCTTAGCCAAGCAAGATTCGTCAAGTCACAATAGTAAGAAACGAGCCCTTTTAAATAGGGCTCGAATCTGAAACAGCCGCTACCAGTCGACTGCCCAAATGGCAGTCAACTGGTCCCACTCAGATTCGACCGTTACAGCATAACGTTTGAATTCTGGCCAGCTGTTCCAGTTGGCACCAGTCGACTGCCCAAATGGCAGTCGACTGGTCCGAGACCTAAGCCTAGGGTTTTTCTCCGAGTACAAATTTCTCCGCACTCAAACCCTCCCGGCTTAACCCCTGAATACATGCACTCATACTCAGCCACTCTCAACTTAGTTGACTCTTCACCAGCAGTCTTGACTGTTGCCTCCACGCCCTCTCCATCTTTGGCCCTCGTCCCTCGGATGCGCACGCAAGCCTCCAGCTTGCCTCCATGCCACCCTTCACGTACGCCTCGAAGTCTGCGTCCCTCGGCTCATCATCTCTGCTATCAATGGTCCCTCAGATGCGCACGTAAGCCTCCAGCTTACCTCCATGCCATCCTTCACCTAAAAATGTCAACCAAGTCCATGCGTACCTGTACACCTGCACACTCATGTACACATATGAGAATAACACAAACCCTAACTTGACCATATTGCCCACACATCAAAATATCATGACCCTCCAGATCATTTCAGGGTCGATTGCCCCAACAATCTCCCCCTTTTTGATGTGTGGCAATATGTTAAGTTAGGTTAACACATAGCAATAATAATAGCGAGAGCAATTGAAATTCAAGCATAACACATAAGAGGCAACCTCCCCCTTAACCTATGCTTTCTCCCAAATTTCAACCCTTATTGCTTATCTCAAGTTAAGTCTTCCCAAACTTAACTCTTAAAATCACAATCAAGCCTAAGTTAAGTTTCAACCCAAACCTAACTTATCACCCAAATTCTCCCCCTTTGACACCATCAAAATGATTGCCTCAAGCAACCAAACCCTAGGTGCCAAATAGAACTTAACCAGATTTCTGAAAACCCCCTTAGAAATCAGAAGACCTTATTCTGCCTATACTACCAGTCGACTGCCCCCAGGGCAGTCGACTGATACGACAGATTTCAGAATTTCAGTCGAAATTCAGAAATGAATAAAAAATTCCAGAAAATCTGGAAAAATGGGAAACTTTGCAAGCACGATTGTTAAGGTATTCCCTACCCTAGAAAAATTTGGTTCATGAAAAATATCAACCGTGCTTGACTTTTGGTACAAACTCAAAAATTTCCAATTAAGGCCAACTTTGTATCAATCTAGAGTTCTAGGGATGGGATCATATACTTGTCATTCTCGAGCACCTCTAGTTGATATTCAAAATGATTCCCAACTCCCCTTTTTCAAATAAATTTATTTATTTTTACAAAACCCCTTTATGTTTTAATGATTATCTTTTCTAATCATGACATTCTCTTGATTTTCAAACAAACCATATAGATAGCAATCAATATAAAATTTAAGCATATCATGAACACTCATATATGACGATCATAACAGAGACCAAAATGTTTTATCAAAATACAAGCACTTAAAATCCAACACATTATCGAAATAAACCATAAACTTAATAATAAAGCATAAGAGCAGTGCATAATACATAAGGTCATAAGCTAACAAATAAGCATCCCAATAGTTCCTAGGGCCAAAAAGGCCGAAAGTCGTACAACCATCAATCATAGAAAGTGTTTGAGAGGTATGATAAATCATCAGAACATGATACTCTCAACACTACAACCCAACAACTGCATCAGCTGATCAGAAATACATATGGTCATCACCATTTGGAGGAGGAGGTGGAGGAGCAGGAGGACCCTGATATGATAAATCCCATCGCTGCAGCATCTCGTACATGGTATCCTGCCTGGTCATAAACCCCTGGCAAAACTCTGTCAGACCATGTACCTCCCTCTGAGTAGCTGCCTGGTCTTGTTGAAGACTCTGGACGCCCTCTTGAATAGTATGAACATCCTCCTGGAGTCGGGTAAACTCTGCTCATGTGATAGACTCAGAGGGCTCCTCACCTGCATCAGCTGCCTCTGGTCGCTCCCTCCACATGAATACCCCCTGTCTAGACTCAATGCCCACTAAAGATAATTGGCGGGTGCCAATCTGATCATAGTCTTTTGACAAGTGGCGCACCTGACCACCAGTGACTCGAATACCAAAACGGAGCTGAAAGAATTCAGTCAACATATGGCAAAACGGCATGTATATCTTTCCATTCACACTCTGGGAAAGATGACAAATGGATGCAAATACATGTAATGACACATCTATATCGAGCCGCCGCTCAAGAGCATACATCATCACCAAGTGGGGCAACCGGATCCTTGCCCTCCCCTTAGTGACAATGGGTAGCAGACACTCTACCACAATCTTGTACAAAACATGGCTGGATGGACTCATGGGTTTTGCATCGAAAGTACGTTCAGATTCAAGTCGATGCCTCCTGAAGTAGTGGACATGAATTTGATCAATAGTTACACCTGAGAATTCAAGTGGTTCAACAACGTTTGGGAAGTAGGTATTGAGATTGTTTGAGGCCCGACATTCTAGAAAACTTGCTAAAACCACAGGTGTGAAAGGAATGGTGACACCTGCTACCTTTGACTCATAAACTCTATTGTCTTGGTCAAGACAAGTCAAATTTGCAAAGAACTCTTTGCACAAATCAAGATTAACATCATGTTGGCAATAGACAAGTTGTTCTATGCCGAAATGAGTAATCATCTCAATAATGTGAGGCCCCTTCTCCTCAAAGTATCCCTTATTGAGATATCGACAGGGTAGTTGAACAAATTCGTTCTCCTCGAATCGCTTTTTGCATTCCAAACTTCTAAACCTAGACTCTTCTGGGCCCTGGGGACCTGGTCGAGATGACCCCTCACCCCTAGATCGTTTAGACACGGCCCTAATACACCACACACAAGTATGCATACCAAAGTGACCCCCCCCCAAAAAATGGAAGATAGCAAAGGAAACACAAAAATCATCATATTAGTGTCAATATGAAGCCTAAATGGAGGAATAAACCTTAAACATCATATCTTTTTGCCCTTTGCATTTTGAGATTTGGAAATCGCGTGGGTTGACTTGAAGAGGAGTTTCCTACTAACCCCTAGAGGTAGATCAGAGTTAGAGAAGGTCTTAGGGAAGAGTTTTAGAGCTTAGGAGGAGCTTAGGACACAAGGGGAGTTGAAAGGAGGTGAAAATCGCCGGGAGAGATCAACCAAAACCCTAGGTTTGGCTCTCCACGGCGCGCCTTTTCTTTTAAAAAACCCGCGTCCCAGTCGACTGCCCCTGGGGCAGTTGACTGGGCAACACCGTAATTACATTCTGTGGGTTTTGCCAGTCGACTGGCTTATAGCCAGTCGACTGGCCTCTGATAATCTGAATTCCATAATTTCAGCCCGAATTTCAGAAATGCCTAACTAATTCCATAAATTCCCAAAAATTTCGAAATTTTGCGAGGACATTTGTGGATCCTATATTTACTTAGGAAAAATATAATTTCAGTTAAAGTTATCCCAAATCTTTAGATTGGTACAAACTCTAAAATTTCTCTAAAAGGTGTCATGAAACCTTTCGCAAGAGTTCTAATTTCGATCGTACCTTGATGCTGTTGGTGCAGAATGCACCCAAGTCAAACCTGTGTTTTGATAATGGCAACATAGGTCAAAAGTTAAGTCATACTTGTGTTTCTAACAAGTTACTCTAGTGTGCAGAGATAAAATCCTAGCAAAGGACTGCTAGGCAACTGGCGAAGGACTGCCAGTAGCAAAGTCCTAGCGAAGGACGGCTAGGCAACGGGCGAAGGACAGCCAGCATCCAAGCCCTAGCAAAGGACTGCTAGGCAACTGGTGAAGGACAGCCAGCATCCAAGCCCTAGCAAAGGACTGCTAGGCAACTGGCGAAGGACAGCCAGCATCCAAGCCCTAGCAAAGGACTGCTAGGCAACTGGCGAAGGACTGCCAGTATCCAAGACCTGACAAAGGACCGTCAGGCAAAAGTCCAACCAAAGGAGCGGTTGGCATCAGGTAAATTCTCCCGAGAGGAGTAGGTGAGGACGCGTTCCCCGTCGAGGGAACAGTAAGCGTCGGTTCGACCTAGGGCTCCATTTTGGAGACCAAAGTCAGAACCAAGACAGCTAAGGCTGTATAAACTAATAATTAATTGTTTTATTGTGTTTTGGACTAACCCTGGATGCAGGACCGAAGGAACGTGTGTCTACAACTCAGAGAGCCTCAAAGGAGTGAGGCAGCAGCTGAGCAGGGCGCCCTGAGTGTCCAGGGCGCCCCCAAGGTGAACCAGAACCAAGTGAAGCAAAAAGGGCTTCGGCTGCTTACTGGGCAGGGCGCCCTTAGCAGCCAGGGTGCCCTCAGCAGCCAAGGCGCCTTGGGCCCAGGTCTGCGAAGCTTCATCTTTATCCACAGCCGAGATTTCTGCGCGGAAGAAGTCAGCCAAGGCGCCCTCTGCAACCAGGGCGCCCCCAGAGTCAAACTTATCCCTATTCGGATGGGATAACTGTTGACCGAGCTAAATCCGGATCGGCTGACACTTGGCAGGGCGCCCCCGACGTCCAGGGCGCCCCTAGGTGCTATAAATAGCACCCAACGCCCAAGCCTTCAACAATAACTTCCATTCAACGCCTCAAAGCTCTTCTGCTCTCGCAACTTGCTCCGGAAACCTTCCAACACGAGCCGACAACAGTAAAGAAGAACGTTCTTTTTATTTACTGCACTTATCTTTGTAACTAAATTCTGTAAACCTTTTTGCGCCTATATAGAATTGCCCAAAGTAAACGGTCAACGACCGTGAGCCTTGGAGTAGGAGTCGACACAGGCTCCGAACCAAGTAAATCGACTGTGTCTCTGTGTCTTGTTTTCTAATTTCCGCTGCGTATCTACTCTTACTAAAATCCAAAAGTTTACCGATATTCACCCCCCCCCCTCTATCGGTTTTCACGATCCAACAAGTGGTATCAGAGCGGGGAAGTTCAAACCTGGTGCAACCACCAGTTTGAATTTTTTTTCGAATTTTTATTTTTCTATTTTTTTACGAATTTTTCGTTAAATATTTTATTCGATTTTTTTTAAGCAAGGTTGGTGCAACACCCCTTGTTATTTAATTTATCCAGCACTGCTAATCCAAGACCTAGTCTTGGAAAATCTTTTGAGTTTTCTTTTTCAGTCTAAATAGCCATGCAAGAGGGATTCAGCACCGCCAGACCTCCACTCTTCAGTGGAGAAGAATTTTCCTACTAGAAAAGCCGCATGGAGGTCCACCTGAAAACTCAGGTGGACATGTGGATCATTATCCAGTCCGGTCTGGAGATCCCCCGAAATGCTGATGGACTTCCTCAGAACTACTCCGAATGGGACAACTCCCTAAAACGCAAGATAGAAGCCGACGCAAAAGCTACTCAGACTCTTCAATGCGGATTGACGAAAGAGGAGCTGAACCGCGTGGGCCCCTTCAATAGTGCAAAGGAGCTGTGGACAAAACTGATCGAGTTGCACGAAGGGACTTCAGATACTCGGATCAGCAAGAGGGATCTGCTACTAAACAAACTCTACACCATCAAGATGGCCGACAACGAAACAGCAGCCCAGCTCCACGCACGGATCCAAGAGGTAATGAACGGTCTTCATACAATAGGTCACAAGGTTGAAAACCGTGACCTAATAAGGTATGCCTTAAACGCTTTCCCTAGAAGTACCTTGTGGGCATCTATGGTAGATGCGTACAAGGTCTCTAGAGATCTTTCTAAAATAAAACTAGATGAATTATTTTCCGAACTAGAACTGCACGAACAAACTAACACCAATATGGTTGAAAAAGGTATTGCTTTCGTTGCAGGTAAAACTGGAAGGACAATAAAGAAGAAGCCTGAACCCGAACCTGAGTCTAACTCAGACTCAGACTCAGAAGAAGAAGATGAAGATCAAACTAAGCTGGTCCGGCTCGCTCGAAGCTACTACAAGGAGCTGAAGAACCGAACCAACAACGGAAAACCGGCCGAAGAAAGGACGAACCAGCTGAACCCGCGAACAAGCCTAATGTGACCTGCTACGAGTGCAAGAAAAAGGGCCACTACAAATCAGAGTGCCCTAACCTAAAGGAGACAAAAAGGACGAGAAGAAAGAAGGCACTGCAAGCAACCTGGGACGAATCGTCCTCAGAAGAAGAAGAAGAGGCACCCCAGTCCAATCTTCTAGCTCTAACCGCCTCAGATAAAGTCGAGACTGAGTCAGAAACAGAACAAGAGGACGGCGAGCTGACCTTCACAGAAGACGGAGAAATTAAGGTAACTGGTTTTAATAGATTGCAATTAAGTGAGTTGATTTCTTTTCTTTCTCGAGATTTGGCCAAAGCCAAACTCCGGGTCGAGTCCCTCCGACAGGAAGTAAAACTCCTGAAAGAGGGAGCTGACTCTAAACCCTTAACCGAGAAGGTTCAGGAAGGAACTCCTACTCAAGTTGAAAAACTTGAAAAGGAAAACTCCTCCCTGAAAACTCAGGTTAAGGATCTTAGATCAGCATTAGAACGATTTACATTTGGTTCCAAAGGTCTTGACATGATCCTTGGAAAACAGAAATCAGTTCTAAATCGATCCGGATTGGGCTATAGAACCAAATCTCGGCAAAGATCATACCTTGCAGTACTGAATCAGTCCAGAGGTAAAATTCAGGCATGGGTACCTAAACTATACCTGAACAAACCAACTGGATCAAATCAGTATTGGATCCCCAAGGACAAGATTCACATCTTGCCTAACCATCACCGTGGCTTTAGTCCAGGGGGAGCCAAACTGAAAACTATATTCATTATTAGATAAATTTTTTTTGCAATATGATTGTTTGCCTGTTTATTTAATTTCTGCAATTTACCATGCTTAGACTTAGGCTAGTTTAAGGACCAAACAAACTTAACTGAAACTTGAAAACATAGTATTGGGTGGAGGTGAGATGATAGTATGTTGGGGAAACCAATTCTAATAAGATCAAGTTTACTTGGTCTCTTTAGACTGGTGAAACCAGCCGAAGCTACCGATCCAAAATCCAAACTAGTTAGACCAGAAATTTTTCAAAGAATAATTTTGAAAATGAAATTTCATTAAAAGACTTTGTCAAGGAAAGGGTGGATGATCCCATAAGGCTACGGCCAAAGAAGGCCTAGTGCCTCGCCAAGACCTGGAAGCCAATTTTTGAAATTCAAATTCAAATTAATTTTTGTCAAATTCGAATCTAACACTTCAGTTATTTGTAGACTTAAACATTTTTGTTAAAATTAATTGTTTTCAAAATTAATTAAGTTTTTAAAAGTTAATTGTTTTCAAAATTAATTAAACTTTTCAAAATAACTTTTAACCATCAAAACCTGTCTCACGAAAATCATAAGGTTAACGTGATTGAAAACCCTAGATTTGGGTGAGACAGACTAGGCAGTGAAACTCAATTTAAGCTATTCCTGATTCTAATTGGATCCAAATCAAGAAAATTCTTTATGCGTAGGAACATAAAGATTTGGACCAATGGATGTTGGATAGCGGTTGCTCCAGACACATGACTGGAGATAAATTGAAGTTCACCAAGCTCAAACTCAAAAACCTAGGCTCAGTAGCATTTGGCAATAATGCTACACTCAAGGTAATTGGTTCAGGTAATATTGAACTTAAATCTGATTTCATTATTAAGAAAGTTCTATTGGTTGAAAACTTTAATTTTAACTTGCTTAGCATAAGTCAGTTATGTGATTCTGGTTATATAGTTACTTTCAACAATTCTAACTGCCTGATTAGAAATGAACAAGACTCAGAAATCATACTTAAGGGCACTAGGAAAAATAATATATACACTATAAACCTTCCCCTTATACCAAAATGTATGTTAACACAATTAGAACAAACAAACCTCTGGCATAGGAGATTAGGTCATACCAATTTGAGAACTATCTCAAAAATTACCCAACTTGGCCTAATCAAAGGTATCCCCAAATAAAAAATAAGGGAAAACCTAATATGTGAATCATGTAATCAAGGCAAACAAACCAAATCTAATCACAAACTAATCCAGTCTAATTTAACTTAAACCACACTTGAGCTCCTGACCTTGACCTATTTGATTCACATGGAGCCAAGTCACTAAGCGGAAACCGATACTGCTTAGTAATAGTCGATGATTACTCTAGGTTTACCTGGGTTAGGTTCTTAAAAACCAAAGATGAAACCCTAAACCTATTTAATGAATTCTGTAAACTAATTGAAAATCAAAACGACACTAAAATTAAAAACTTAGGAGTGATCACGGGGGAGAGTTTGAAAATCAACGATGGTTTGAGGAATTCTGTA
>JAGFNQ010000316.1:716852-733395 GCA_024364735.1 Boesenbergia rotunda | reverse complement strand
GAGTGTTGGATTGGATTTTTGGTTAAATTGATCGAGCTTTATATTGTCAATGAAGACTTGGGTTTGAGTGTAGTTGAGCTGGAAATCCTTAAGAGTGTGCATCATCCATAAAAGTTGTGCTACACACTCTCCTAAGGCCACATACTCAGCTTCAGTTGTGGATAGGGCTACACAGTGTTGTTTTCTGCTGCACCAACTTACTAAATTATTTCCTAACAGTTGGCAGCTTCCACTTGTGCTCTTCCTATCTAATTTGCAACCAACATAGTCAGAGTCCGAGTATCCTGACAGATTGAAGGTTGAGGTTCTAGGATACCAAATCCCTACATTTAGGGTGCCCTTTATATATCTTAGTATTCTTTTTAGAGATGCTAAGTGCGTTTCCTTAGCACATGTTTGGTATCTAGCACACATCCCTACAGCAAATAGAATGTCAGGTCTGCTGGCTGTAAGGTACAGTAGACTACCTATCATACTTCTATACAGTTTGAGGTCTACTGGCTTACCATCAGGGTCACTATCTATTTTTACATTAGTTGCCATGGGGGTATTTATGCTTTTAGAGTTATCCATTTTAAATTTCTTTATTAACTCTTTAGCATATTTGGATTGATGGACGTAGTTTCCATCTCTAGTTTGTTTGATTTGTAGTCCTAGGAAAAAGGTAAGCTCACCAACCAAACTCATTTCAAATTCGTTTTCCATTATCTTGACAGATTCTTTTAGGAAGTTTGTGTTGGTAGATCCAAAGATTATATCATCTACGTAAATTTGGGCAATAAATATATCTTTTCCTAGGGTTTTAATAAATAATGTTGAGTCAATTTGTCCTTGTTTGAATTCTTTAGAAGTTAAGTAGGTTGATAAACGTTCATACCAAGCCCTAGGTTCTTGAGCTTGAGTTTGGTGAACTTCAATTTATCTCCAGTCATGTGTCTGGAGCAACCGCTATCCAACATCCATTGGTCCAAATCTTTATGTTCCTACACATAAAGAGTTTTATTGATTTTGATCCAATTAGATTCAGGAATAGCTTAAATTGAGTTTCACTGCCTAGTCTATCTCACCCAAATCTAGGGTTTTCAATCACGTTAGCCTTATAGGTTTTGTGAGACATATTTTGATACATAAAAAAATTATTTTGATAAATTATTATTTATTTTGAAAATCTTATTTAATTTTTGAAAACAGTTAAATTTATTTTGTTTGAATCTATACTTAACTGAAAAATGTGTTAGATTTGAATTTAACAAAAAGTAATTTGAATTTGAAATTCAAAAATTGGCTTCCAGGTCTTGGCGAGGCACTAGGCCTTCTTTGGCCGTAGCCTTATTGGATCATCAACCCTTTCCTTGACAAAGTCGTTTAATGAAATTTCATTTTCAAAATTAATTTTTGAAAAAGTTCTGGTCTAACTAGTTTGGGTTTTGGATCGGTAGCTTCGGCTAGTTTCACCAGTCTAAAGAGACCAAGTAAACTTGATCTTATTAGAATTGGTTTCCCTAACGTACTATCATCTCACCTCCACCCAATACTATGTTTTCAAGTTTCAGTTAAGTTTGTTCTGTCCTTATACTAACCTAAGTCTAAGCATGGTAAATTGCATAAGTTTAAATAAACAATCAATCAGGCAAATTGCATGAATTAAATTCTATTTAACAATAAAAATAGTTTTTAATTTGGCTCCCCCTGGACTATAGCCACGATAATAATTAGGCAAGATGTGAATCTTGTCCTTGGGGATCCAATACTGATTTGATCCAGTTGGTTTGTTCAGGCACAGTTTAGGTACCCATGCCTGAACTTTACTTCTGGACTGATTCAGTACAGCAAAGTAAGATCTTTGTCGGGATTTGGTTCTATAGCCAAGTCCGGATCGATTTAGAACGGACTTCTGTTTTCCAAGAATCATGTTAAGACCCTTGGAACCAGAAGTGAATCGTTCTAAGGCCGCTCTAAGATCCTTAACCTGAGTTTTCAGGGAGGAGTTCTCTTTCTCAAGTTTTTCAACTTGAGTAGGAGTTCCTTCTTGAACTTTCTCGGTTAAGGATTTAGAGTCAGCTCCCTCTTTCAGGAGTTTTACTTCCTGTCGGAGGGATTCGACTCGGAGTTTGGCTTTCGCCAAATCTCGAGAAAGATATGAAATTAAATCGTTTAATTGACTTCTATTGAAACCACTTACCTTGATTTCGCCATCCTCTGAGAAGGTCAGTTTGCCGTCGTCCTGTTCTGATTCTGACTCGGTCTCGACTTCTTCTGAGGCGGTCAGGGCTAGTAGGTTTGACTGGGGTGCCTCTTCTTCTTCTTCTGAGGAAGATTCGTCCCAGGTTGCTTGCAGTGCTTTCTTCCTTCTCGTCTTTTTAGTTTCCTTTAGGTTAGGACACTCTGACTTGTAGTGGCCCTTTTTCTTGCACTCGTAGCAGGTCACGTTGGGCTTGTTTTTGTCATTTGCGGGTTCAGCTGGTTCATCCTTTCTTCGGCCGACTTTCCATCTGTTGGTTTGGTTCTTCAGCTCTTTGTAATAGCTTCGAGCCAGTCGGACCAGCTTCGTTTGTTCTCCTTCTTCGTCTTCTGTGTCTGAGTCTGAGTTAGACTCGGGTTCAGGTTGAGGTTTCTTCTTTGCTGACCTTCCAGTTTTACCTGCAATGAAGGCAACCCCTTTCTCGACCATATTGGAGTTAGTTTGTTCGTGCAGTTCTAATTCAGAAAATAATTCGTCTAATTTTATTTTAGAAAGATCCCTTAAGACCTTGTATGCATCTACCATAGATGCCCACAAGGTGTTCCTAGGGAAGGCGTTTAGAGCATACCTTATTAGGTCACGGTTTTAGACCTTGTGACCTATAGTGTGAAGACCGTTCATTAATTCTTGGATTCGTGCGTGGAGTTGGGCTGCTGTTTCGTTGTCGGCCATCTTGATGGTGTACAGTTTGTTCAGGAGCAGATCCCTTTTACTGATCCGAGTATCTGATGTTCCTTCGTGCAGCTCGATCAGTTTTGCCCAAAGCTCCTTGGCACTGTTGAAGGGGCCTACCCGGTTCAGCTCCTCTTTTGTCAATCCGCATTGGAGAGTCTGGGTCGCCTTTGCATCGGCTTCAATTTTGCGCTTCAGGGCGTTGTCCCATTCTGAGTAGGTCTGCGGTACTCCTTCGGCGTTTTTGGGGATCTCCAGTCCGGACTGGATGATGATCCACATGTCCACCTGAGTTTTCAGGTGGACCTCCATTCGACTTTTCCAGTAAGAAAAGTCTTCTCCACTAAAAAGTGGAGGTCTGGCGGTGCTGAATCCTTCTTGCATGACCATTTAATCTGAAACAGAAAACTAACAAAATTTTTTTTCCAAGACTAGGTCTTGGATTAGTAGTGCGGGATGAATAAAATGAAATAGCGAGGGGTGTTGCACCAACCTCGATTAACGGGAAAAAGAAAATTCGAACGAAATATTTAAAGAAAATTCGAACGAGAAAAAGAAAATAAAAATCCGAAAGAAAATTTCAAACTGGTGGTTGCACCAAGTTTGAACTTCCCCTCTCTGATACCACTTGTTGGATCGAGAGAACCGATAGAGGGGGGGTGAATATCGGAAATCGTTTTTCGGAAATACTTAGAGCAAGTACGCAGCAGAAATTAAGAAAACAAAATCACACAGAGACACAATCGATTTTACTTGGTTCGGAGCCTAGGTCGACTCCTACTCCAAGGCCCACGGTCGTTGACCGTTTTCTGCGGGCAATTCTATAAGTTCGCAAATCAGTTTACAGAATTTAATTTACAACAATGGCACGGTAAACTTTAATAATTGAAAAGAGGCTCTTCTTTTACCGACGTCCGTTGTAGGTTGACTTTTTCGGAGCAGCGGAACGTCATCGGCTCGAGTTGGGAAGTTTCCGGAGCGAGGCGCGAGAGCAGAAGAGCGTAGAAGCGTTGTGTCGAAGTTGTTGTTGAAAGTCTGGGCGTTGGGTACTATTTATAGCACCTCGGGGCGCCTTGGACGTCGGGGCCCCCCCCCCCCCCACGTGTCAAGCGATCCGAGCTTCGCTCGATCAAACTCTATCCCACTCGAATAGGGATGAGTTTTGACACTGGGGGCGCCCTGGACGCAGGGGGCGCCCTGCATGACTTATTCAGCGCGGGCTTCTCGGCTGGATAGGTGTAATCGGCTTCGCTGGCGTAGGCGCGGGGCGCCTTGGCTGCTGGGGGCGCCTTGGCTGCTGGGGGCGCCCTAGCTGCTGAGGGTGCCCCGACCAGTGGTCAGCCGAAGCTCCTTTTTGCTTCATTTGTTTCATGTTCACCTTGGGGGCGCCCTGGACACTCAGGGCGCCCTTCTCAGCTGCTGCCTCACTCCTTTGAGGCTCTCTGGGCTGCAGACACACGTTCCTTTGGTCTTGCATCCAGGGTTAGTTCGAAAACAATATAAAGCAGTAAGTTGTTAGTTTTATACAGCCTTAGCTGTCTTGGTTCTGACTTTGGGCCTTCCAAATGGAGCCCTAGGTCGAACCGACGCCTACTGTTCCCTCGACGGGGAACGCGTCCTCACCTACTCCTCTCGGGAGAGTGTACCTGATGCCAACCGTTCCTCTGGTTGGACTTTTGCCTGACGGTCCTTTGCCAGGTCTTGGATGCCGAGCTGTCCTTCGCCCGGTGCCTAGCATTCCTTCGCCAGGGCTTTTCACTCTGGCATTCTTTTGCCAGTGCCTAGCAGTCCTTCGCTAGGGCTTTTTACTCTGGCATTCCTTCGCCAGTGCCTAGCAGTCCTTCGTTAGGGCTTTGCTAGGGCTTTTTACTCTGGCATTCCTTCGCCAGTGCCTAGCAGTCCTTCGCTAGGGCTTTTTACCCTGCACACTCAAGTGACATGTTAGATAACAAGTAAAACTTAACTCTTGAACCCTGTTGCCATTATCAAAACATAGGTTTGACTTTGGTGCTTTCTGCACCAACACTTCCCAGCTGCTTCCCTTGAGCGTCTTGCAGGTAGTAAGCTCCCGACCCTAATGCCTTGACCACCAGAAAAGGGCCACTCCACTGGGGCTCCAGCTTGCCTACATCCCCAACTGGCTTGATCCTCTTCCATACCTTGTCCCCTACCTGGAAACTTCGAGGTATAACTCCCTGATTGTATCGACGCCTCATCCTCTGCTGGTAAGCGGTCATGCAGACCGCGGCCTTAGCCCGAACCTCCTCAATCAGATCCAGCTCCACTCGTCTCTTTTCTGCATTGTCCTCCCCATACAGACGTCTTCTGTCCGACTCACAGCCGACCTCCATGGGGACCACCGCTTCACTGCCGTATACCAACTGGAAAGGAGTGCATCCCGACCCCTCTTTGGGGGTAGTCCTGAGAGCCCATAAGACACCGGGCAGTTCATCCACCCAAGATCAGCCAACTTGATCTAACTTGGCTCTGAGCCCCTTCAGGATCTCTCTGTTAGCCACTTCAGCATGTCCATTACTTTGGGGGTAGACCACCGAAGTGAAGGCCTGTTGAATCCCAAAGCTTTTGCACCATTCTCTTATCATTCAGCCTTGAAACTACCGACCATTATCCGACACCAGCTTGTGAGGTATGCCATATCGACAGAGAATATTCTGCCATAGGAACATCTTCACTGCTTGCTCGGTAATCCGGGTTAAGGCCTCTGCTTCAATCCACTTGGAGAAGTAGTCCACTGCCACCAACAAGAATTTCTTCTGACCGGCAGCCCTGGGGAAGGGTCCTACTATATCCATGCCCCACTGATCAAAGGGACAGGACACAGTGGATGTTCTCAGCATCTCGACCGGTCGATGCGATAAGTTCTGATGCTTCTGGCAAGAAAGGCAAGAGAGGGCCAGCTTCTCGGCGTCTTTCTGGAGGGTAGGCCAAAAGTAACCGGCCAACAGGACTTTCTGAGCCATGGACCGACCTCCTGAGTGATTTTCGCAGGATCCCAAATGCACTTCTCTTAACACATAGTCCACATCTTCTTCCCCAAGGCATCTGAGTAGCAGTCGGGAAAAAGCCCGCTTGTATAATGCATCCCCTATCAGAGTGAACCTGACCGCTCTTATCTTTAGTATCCTGGCCTGCTCGGGGCTGTCCGGAAGAGTCTCATCTTTCAGATAGGTGATGAATGGAGCTCTCCAGTCCCCTTCTATTTCTAGCTCTGTTTCCCTTTCAACCTAGGCCACCAGCATGATCTGAGGTGAGGGCTTGGGGAAGACCTACGGACGAATAGAGCTAGCCAGCCTAGCCAACTCATCCGCCTTGGCATTGTCTCCTCGGGGGATATGCAAGATATGAACTTCTTGAAACTCTGCCCGTAACTGTCGGTAGGCTTCCACATAGGCTTGCAACTTCTCGTCATTTACTTCAAACTGCCCCGCAACTTGCCGAGTCACTAACTGAGAATCCGAGTGCAAGATGACCCGAGTGGCCCCTACATGCTTGGCTGCTTGCAGGCCTGCTAGGAGAGCTTCATATTCTGCTTGATTATTGGTAGCCTGGTAGTCTAGGCACACGACCAGATGAAGTGGGTCTCCCTTATGAGACAACAATAAGACCCCTACGCCACTCCCTGCCCGAGTGGTCGATCCGTCCACATATATTTTCCATGTTTCTTCTTCTTCCTGCGTGTGGAGCTCACTGAGGAAATCAGCCAATGCTTGGGCTTTGATTGCAGTCCGAGGCTGGTATTGTATATCATACTCGCTCAATTCTGTTGTCCATTTAACCATCCGACCTGAGATCTCTGGGTTGACCAGCACCCTCCCGAGTGTACTGTTGGTCAACACTCAGATCGGATGCGCCAAGAAGTAGGGACCCAATCGCCGAGCCATCAGCACAAGCACATAAGCCAATTTCTCGAGTGTAGTATCTCTACACTCGGCTTCTTTAAGTAAATGTCCAAAGAAGTAGACCGGCTGCTGCTCGATCTCCTTTTGGGTCACCAGTACAGCACTCACAGCTCCCTCAGTAGCAGACAAATAGATATACAATGGCTCTCCCTCTCCTGGCTTGACCAACACCGGCAGACTGACCAAGTAAGTCTTCAATTCTTCAAAAGCTTGGTCGCATTCAGCATCCCACTGGAACTTAGTGGCCTTCCGCAGAATCTTGAAGAAGGGTAGACTTCTATCGGCCAACCGAGATATGAATCGGGAAAGGGCTGTTATTCTTCCAGTCAGGCGCTGAACTTCCTTCAGGTTCCTGGGCAGAGGCATGTCCAGCAGAGCCTTCACCTTTCCCGGGTTGGCCTCTATCCCTCGTTCGGTCAAGATGTAGCCTAGGAATTTTCCACTTTTAGCTCCAAACAGGCATTTGGCCGGATTGAGTTTAAGGTCATACCTCCGGAGAGTGCAGCAGGTTTCTTGTACATCCCTTATCAGATCGGCCGCTCGGAGAGACTTGATGAGAATATCGTCCACATATACTTCCACATTTCTCCCGATCTGCTCCTTAAAAACTTTGTTCATCAGCCTCTGGTAGGTTGCCCCTGCATTCTTGAGCCCGAAAGGCATAACTGTGTTGCAATAGGTGCCTTCGGCCGTGACAAAACTGACCTTCTCTTGATCATCCAGGGCCAATGGCACTTGATGGTATCCCTGGTAGGCATCCAGCATGCAGATGAGCTCGCTCCCCGCGGTAGAGTCTACCATTTGGTCTATCCGGGGGAGTGGGTAGCAATCCTTGGGACAAGCTTTGTTGAGGTCCCTGAAGTCTATGCATACTCTCCACTTATTCCCCGGCTTGGAGACCAGTACTACATTGGCTAGCCAAGCAGGGAACTGCACCTCTTTGATATGTCCTGCTTCTAGCAACCTTTCTACCTCGGCCTGAATAATCTTGTTCTGCTCAGGGCTGGAGTCTCTTTTTCTTTGTTTCATGGGTCGGGCATCAGGATAAACGTGCAGTTTATGCTCCATGATTTCGGGTCTGACCCCTTTCAGATCTTGCTGGGAATAGGCAAACACATCTTGGTTCTCGGTCAGACATTCTACCAGCCACTGCTTGAGGTCGGGCTGTAGCCCGGGGGCTATTCTCACCAGGGTCTCCTCTCGGTGGGGCAACAGCTGGACCTCTTCCTTTTCTTCTATCAGCTCAGCCCAGGGAGAGGGTTGTGAAAGATCGATGTGGCGTGCAGAGGGGGGGGGTGAATGCACTTTTTCGGATCGTTTGATCTCTACACAGATGTTAGCGCAGCGGAAATAAATATGTAAAGAAAGTAACAATGCTAACAATACCAGATTTACTTGGTATCCACCCCGGTCGGGTGACTAATCCAAGAATCCGTCGGTGGATCACTCCCCGGATAACCTCCGGCTATCTCGTGTCGCTCTTATGGGTGGAGAAACCTTGCCACAACACCTTGGACACAATATGAGAGTACAAGACTACTAACTTGCCCTATCCAAGCAAGTTTCGTTAAGAAACAATAGGAGAAAACGAGCCCCTTTAAATAAGGCTCGAATCTGAAACAGCCGCTACCAGTCGACTGCCCAAATGGCAGTCAACTGGTCCCACTCAGATTCGACCGTTACAGCATAACGTTCAAATTCTGGCCAGCTGTTCCAGTTGGTACCAGTCGACTGCCCTAGATTCTGGCCAGCTGTTCCAGTTGGCACCAGTCGACTGCCCCTAGGGCAGTCGACTGGCCCGAGACCTAATCCTAAGATTTCTCTCCGAGTACAAATCTCTCCGCACTCAAACCCTCCCGGCTTAACCCCTGAGTACATGCACTCATACTCAACCACTCTCAACCTAGTTGACTCTTCACCAGCAGTCTTGACTGTTGCCTTCACGCCCTCTTCATCTTTGGCCCTCATCCCTCGGATGCGCACGCAAGCCTCCAGCTTGCCTCCATGCCACCCTTCACGTACGCCTCGAAGTCTGCGTCCCTCGGCTCATCATCTCTGCTATCAATGGTCCCTCAGATGCGCACGTAAGCCTCCAACTTATCTCCATGCCATCCTTCACCTGAAGACGTCAACCAAGTCCATGCGTACCTGTACACCTGCACACTCATGTACACATGTGAGAATAACACAAACCCTAACTTGACCATGTTGCCCACACATCAAAATATCATGATCCTCCAGATCATCTCAGGGCCGATTGCCCCAATAATCTCCCCCTTTTTGATGTGTGGCAATACGTTAAGTTAGCTAAACATATAGCAACAATGATAGCACAAGCAATTGAAATTCAAGCATAACACACAGGAGGCAACCTCCCCCTTAACCTATGCTTTCTCCCAAATTTCAACCCTTATTGCTTATCTCAAGTGAAGTCTTCCCAAACTTAACTTAACACCCTAGTTCTCCCCCTTTGACACCATCAAAAGATTGCCCCAAGCAACCCTACTCTAGGTGTCCAGTAGAACTGAAACAGATTTCTGAAAACCCCTTCAGAAATCACAGAAACTCATTCTGTCCACACTACCAGTCGACTGCCCTCAGGGCAGTCGACTGATACGACAGATTTCAGAATTTCAGTTGAAATTCAGAAATGAATAAAAAATTTTAGAAAATCTGGAAAAATGTGAAACTTTGCAAGCATGGTTGTTAAGGTATTCCCTACCCTAGAAAAAATTTGGTTCATGAAAAACACCAACCGTGCTTGACTTTTGGTACAAACTCAAAAATTTCCAATTAAGGCCAACTTTGTATCAATCTAGAGTTCTAGTGATGGGATCCTATACTTGTCATTCTCTAGCACCTCTAGTTGATATTCAAAATGATTCCCAACTCCCCCTTTTTCAAATAAATGTATTGATTTTTACAAAACTCTTTATGTTTTAATGATCATCTTTTCTAATCATGACATTTTCTTGATTTTCAACCAAACCATACTAGATAGCAATCATTTGAAAATTGCAAACATATCATGAATATATAGATAACGATTACAAAAGAAACCAAAAAGATTAGATCTTTAAAAAAAACTATGAAAATAGGACACATTCTGAATATGGTAGCATAAAAGGTGCATAATACATAAAGTCAGTCAGTAACCAAACATCACGCCATTGTCATGGGCCAACAGGCCGGAAGTCATCCAAATCAATACATCAGAAAATGAAGCGTTTGAGAGGTATATAAAATATCAAGCCAAAACACTCTCAACACTATAACCCAAGACTGCATCAGCTGATCAGAAATACATGTGGTCATCACCATCTGGAGGAGGAGCAGGAGGACCCTGATATGATAAATCCCATCGCTGCAGCATCTCGTACATGGTATCCTACCTGGTCATAAACCCCTGGCAAAACTCTGTCAGACCATGTACCTCCCTCTGAGTAGCTGCCTGGTCCTGCTGAAGACTCTGGACGCCCTCCTGAATAGTATGAACATCCTCCTGGAGTCGGGTAAACTCTGCTCGTGTGATAGGCTCAGCGGGCTCCTCACCTGCATCAGCAGCTTCCTGGCGCTCCCTCCAAACGAATACCCCCTGTCTAGACTCAATGCCTGCCAAAGACAATTGGCGGGTGCCAATCTGATCATAGTCTTTGGACAGGTGTCTAACCTGACCACTAGTGACCCGAATGCCAAAACGTAGTTGGAAGAACTCAGTTAACATATGACAAAAAGGCATATAAATCTTCCCATTCACACTCTGGGACAGGTGACAGATGGAGGCAAACACATGCAAGGACACATCTATATCGAGCCGCCGCTCAAGAGCATACATCATCACCAAGTGAGGCAACCGGATCCTTGCCCTCCCCTTAGTGACAATGGGTAGCAGACACTCTACCACAATCTTGTACAGAACATGGCTGGATGGACTCATGGGTTTTGCATCGAAAGTACGCTCAGATTCATGTCGATGCCTCCTGAAGTAGTGGACATGAATCTGATCAATAGTTACACCTGGGAATTCAAGTGGTTCAACAACGTTTGAAAAGTAGGTAATGGGATTGTTTGAGGCCCGACATTCTAGAAAACTGGCTAACACAATGGGTGTGAAAGGAATGGTGACACCCACTACCTTTGACTCATAAACTCTGTTGTCTTGGTCAAGATAAGTCAAATTTGCAAAGAACTCTTTGCACAGATCAAGATTAACATCATGTTGGCAATAGACAAGTTGTTCTATGCCGAAATGAGTAATCATCTCAATAATGTGAGGCCCCTTCTCCTCAAAGTATCCTTTATTGAGATATCGACAGGGTAGTTGAACAAATTCGTTCTCCTCGAATCGCTTTTTGCATTCCAAGCTTCTAAACCTAGACTCTTCTGGGCCTTGGGCACCTGGTCGAGATGACCCCTCACCCCTAGATCGTTTAGACACAGCCCTAATACACCAAACACATGTATGCATACCAAAGTGACCCCCCTAAAAACAGAAGATAGCAACGGAAACACAAAAATCATCATATTAGTGTCAGTACGAAGCCTAAATGCAGAAATAAACCTTAAACATCATACCTTTTTGCTCTTTGCATTTTGAGATTTGGGAATCGCTTTGGTTGACTTGAAGAGGAGTTTTCTACTAATCCTAGAGGTAGATCAGAGTTAGGGAAGGCCTTAGGGAAGAGTTTTAGAGCTTAGGAGGGGCTCAGGACACAAGGGGAGTTGAAAGGAGGTGAAAGTCGCCGGGTGAGATCAACCAAAACCCTAGGTTTGGCTCTCCACGGCGCGCCTTTTCTTTTATAAACCCCGCGTCCCAGTCGACTGCCCCCAGGGCAGTTGACTGGGCAACATCGTAATTACATTCTGTGGGTTTTTCCAGTCGACTGGCTTATAGCCAGTCGACTGGCCTCTGATAATCTGAATTTCAGAATTTCAGCCCGAATTTCAGAAATGCCTAACTAATTCCACAAATTCCCAAAAATTCTGAAATCTTGCGAGGACATTTGTGGATCCTATATTTACTTAGGAAACATATAATTTCAGTTAAAGTTATCCCAAATCTTGAGATTGGTACAAACTTCAAAATTTCTCTAAAAGGTGTCATGAGACCTTTTGCAAGAGTTCTAATTTTGACCGTGCCTTGATGCTTCTTCTTATATTCATTCATAATCACTTCATGGCATCAAGTTACATGGTATTTGGGCATTAATACCTACTTGTCTCAATTAACATCCCAATTTCCTCTTTTTCCTTATAACTTCCCCTTTAGTGTGCCAATTTACAAGATTAAGACTGACCTAGGCCTTTTAAACCTCTTGGCACACCCTATAGCCCTTTTCAATCTCCTAGAAGGAAACCGCCTGAGATCCATTGACCATGGAACCCGATTTGGCTTCTAAAGCTCTTCCTAGAGCTCCTGGCCCTAGTTACCTCCCTAGGTAACTCTTTCACAAAGGCAAGACCACATCGGTGCTTTTCTGGTGCTTCTTGACCTTCCGTTATCACTCTCTTAATCATATAGACCTTTTCTTTGGTCAATTTCTTTTCTTTTACTTTAAGTGTCTTTTCCTTCCCATCTTTGACCTCCTCTTTATCATAGTTATAGGACATTCTTGAATACGATACTTTATCATCATTAGCCCTCCTAGAGTGGTATCCTAGACCTGATCTACCATTTCTACGAGATTGATCATCTTGTATTCCTCTGGATTCCTTGGATCTCCTAACGAGTTGATCTAGGTTCTTTTCTAATTTATCAAGTTTGGCTTTTAAAGCTTGATTTTCCTTTTCCAAATTCCTGACTTTAGGACCACTAGATCTAATTTTATCATCTCTAGGATTACCTATTTTTCTAAGCATGTTTCCCTTTCTTTTAGGATTTATCCTTTGATCCTTAGTCCTAGGAACCCTAGATTTATCATGTATCACAAAGTTTTTGGTGTTTTGGTATCCAAAATTGTTTCTACTCCTATCATGGTATTTAAAACCGAAACCATACATGGGCAAGCAAGTGTTATCAATTCTATCATTCATACAATCATGTTGAATATTCATTGAAAGTTTTGAAGCATAAGTAGAATTAGAGGTTACCTCCCTTACCCTTGGTGCTCCCCCTTGATGAATGCTCCTCTTCCTTTCTCCTTTTTCCCATTTCCTAAGGTGCTCCATCTTCTTGAGCTCTCCACTTCTTGGATATCTTGTATGATAGTGCCCGAGCTCCCCGCATGTGAAACACCGAATTCTCTTTCTTTTGTTTTGACTTTCCTTATTCCTACAACCCATATTAGATTTAATTTGGATGGACTTGGGCTTAGAAATTACCTCCTTTTTACTTAGGGGACACTTATCCTTGTAGTGCCCCTTTTTGTTGCAACCAAAGCAGACGATATGCTCTTTTGACTTAGCTTTGGTGGAGGTGGAAGTCGTCTCTTGCTCTTGTGAGGATGAGGGTCTCTCCTCCCCCTCAACCCTTGATACTAATTCTTCCTCTTCTTCTCTTGATGAGGTGGATGGTTCCTTACTTTGGTCCTCTTGAACTATTGAATTTACTTCTTTAGATATTTCGACTTCTCGAACTTGTGAGGAGTTTTTGTGAAGTTCTTCCATCTTATTCCACAGTTCGCATGCATTTGAATATTCCCCTACATTACTCAAAACATGGTTAGGCAATATATTGATCAAAATATTTATTACCTTCTCATTGGCCCTAGCTTGCTCTTGTTGTTCACTTGTCCAATATCTAGGGCGAAGCTTTTTGCCGTGCTTGTCCTTGGGGATTTCAAATGGGTCTTCAACGATCATTCTACACCCCCAATCCATCCCGAGCCAATTCTTCATTCTATCTTTCCAATAGTCAAAATTCTCATGCTCATATGATGGTGGTGAGTTGATATTGTCACCCAACTTGTCTTCCATGACCCCTTCTCCTCTAGCAAGTGCTCCCTCGGCGGTTAGTCCGATCAAGAGCGAACCTCGCTCTGATACTAACTGAAGGATCGATGTGGCGTGCAGAGGGGGGGTGAATGCACTTTTTCGGATCGTTTGATCTCTACACAGATGTTAGCGCAGCGGAAATAAATATGTAAAGAAAGTAACAATGCTAACAATACCAGATTTACTTGGTATCCACCTCGGTCGGGTGACTAATCCAAGAATACGTCGGTGGATCACTCCCCGGATAACCTCCGGCTATCTCGTGTCGCTCCTTGTGGGTGGAGAAACCTCGCCACAACACCTTGGACACAATCTGAGAGTACAAGACTACTAACTTGCCCTATCCAAGCAAGTTTCGTCAAGAAACAATAGGAGAAAACGAGCCCCTTTAAATAAGGCTTGAATCTGAAACAGCCGCTACCAGTCGACTGCCCAAATGGCAGTCAACTGGTCCCACTCAGATTCGACCGTTACAGCATAACGTTCAAATTCTGGCCAGCTGTTCCAGTTGGCACCAGTCGACTGCCCCTAGGGCAGTCGACTGGCCCGAGACCTAAGCCTAAGATTTCTCTCCGAGTACAAATCTCTCCGCACTCAAACCCTCCCGGCTTAACCCCTGAGTACATGCACTCATACTCAGCCACTCTCAACCTAGTTGACTCTTCACCAGCAGTCTTGACTGTTGCCTTCACGCCCTCTCCATCTTTGGCCCTCGTCCCTCGGATGCGCACGCAAGCCTCCAGCTTGCCTCCATGCCACCCTTCACGTACGCCTCGAAGTCTGCGCCCCTCGGCTCATCATCTCTGCTATCAATGGTCCCTCAGATGCGCACGTAAGCCTCCAGCTTATCTCCATGCCATCCTTCACCTGAAGACGTCAACCAAGTCCATGCGTACCTGTACACCTGCACACTCATGTACACATGTGAGAATAACACAAACCCTAACTTGACCATGTTGCCCACACATCAAAATATCATGATCCTCTAGATCATCTCAGGGTCGATTGCCCCAACAGGTTGCACCATATTGCAACTAGCCGGTGGGGCTCGGCAGGTCTTCCTCACTTCCACTCGGACGTCATCCACATAGCAACGGCGCGCTACTTTCTGGTCCCCCTGGGCTTCACCGACCTGATCCCCGACCGGGAATTTGACCTTTAGATAGAAAGTTGAAGTCACAGCTCGGAATTCGTTCAGTGCCGGTCTGCCCAGGATGACATTATAAGCTGAAGGTGCGTTTACTATTAGGAAGGTAGACCATTTGGTCCTTCTCAGAGGTTCATCTCCGAGCGAAATGGCTAGTTTAATTTGGCTGAGGGGTTGGACTTCATTTCCAGTGAACCCGAACAGAGGCGTAGCCACGGGCAACAGCTCAGTAGTCTCAATCTGCAACTGTTCAAAGGCCTTCATGTATAAAATATTTACTGAACTCCCTGTATCCACAATGGTCCGATGGACCTGATAGTTTGCTATAACTGCCGTGATGACCAGGGCATCGTCGTGCAGTACTTCTACTCCTTGTAGGTCAGCGGGGCCAAAGCTGATCTATGGCCCTTGCGCTTGGGAGGAACTGCTGCCCACCTGATAGATATCTAAACGTCGGACTTGAGACTTCCGAGCTCGGTTGGAGTCTCCATAGGTAGGACCATCGGAAATTACATGGATGGACCCGTGCACGGCGTTCTGCTGGTTAGATTGTTCCTCACTGGCATTCCCTCGCTTGGGCGAGCCAGGGGCCGGGAACAACTGTTTAGCCGCGGAGGCGATCGGCCGGGCAGGGGACTCGGATTGGCTAGGCGATGCTCTCCCCCGACCGCGACCACCTCCCTGATGAGCTCCTCTCGGACTTCCTCGACCGGTGCGACCTCGACCCCGGCCAGCTTGCCAGCAGTCCTGAAGATCGTGGGTATGGCTGTTATGGAAAGAACAGTAGGGTTGCCACTTGGAAGGGAGGCAACCCTGAGCCACTTGCTGAACTATTCCCCGCTCAACTCCTTGTCTGTGTCCCATAACTCTGGGGCTTCTGAGAGGTCCTCCAGGAGGTGTATTCTTCTGATGATGCTGAGGAATCTCGGGCGCAGGCCTGGTCTCCGGCCGTCTGGCCACTTGTGCTTCCTCCACATCCACATATTTACTGGCCTTGCCCAGAAGGCTCTCAAAGTCCTTCGGAGGCTTTCGGATCAAGGACCTAAAGAACTCGCCCTCTTGCAGACCTTGGGCAAAGGCGCTGATCAGTACCTCAGGCGTGACAGTAGGTACGTCCAATGCAACCTGATTGAATCTTTTGATGTAGGCTTTCAAGGGCTCCTTGGAGCCCTGCTTCAGAGTGAACAGGTTTAGGCTGGTCTTGTGGTGTCTTTTGCTTCTCGCGAAATGCTGAAGGAATAATCTTTTGAAGTCGGCAAATTCTCTTACAGATCCCTCCGGCAGCCTGTCGAACCATCGCTGAGCCAGCCTAGCCAGAGTCGTCAGAAAGGCTCGGCATTTGACACCATCCGAATATTGGTTAAATGCTCCTCTGGATCGGTAGCTCCTCCATATTCAGTGATGGACAGGAGTCGGAAATGCTTGGGCAACGGCTCCTGTAAGACTTGGCTGGAAAAAGGGAACCCAATGCGCTCCATCGGGGCCGGTACAAGGGGAGCCTTCCCTTTGTTGGCTTTGGCCTGACTAGAAGAAACTTCATGAGGGTCCGATTGCCCCGCCCCCTCAGTGGGGTCGAACAATGCCCGGTGGAAATGAGGGCTGTCCTCCCGGCGAACCCCTCCCTCAGTG
>JAGFNQ010000316.1:594932-700105 GCA_024364735.1 Boesenbergia rotunda | reverse complement strand
ATCAAACCTGAAGTTCCTTCAGGCCTTTCAGGGAACGGAGCAATCGCTCCACTCCTATCATTCACTTGCTGAAATATAAATATTCCATAAAAAGTCATCACAGAAGGTAAAACTAGGAACATAACAAAAGAATCTTGAGATGCATACACGCAGTCGAGGTTTAGCGCCCATCTGAGGATATTTCAATATGGTCCAGTCAAAAACATAATCAAATTGATGCCCTGTCACAACATGGATTAAGAGACAAAGTTGTATACCACATTAACACGGACAGAGTATAAAGTGGGCTGCCAATTCAACAAAAAAGAATGAGGAGAACAATAGACAACAATTGTAATTTTGCCTACCTTCTCGAATAAATAGCTCACGGAATAGCCTCCTCAAGTATGAATAATCTGGCTTGTCCTCAAAACGCAAGGATCGACAGTAGTGGAAATAAGATGTAAATTCTGAAGGAAATGACTTGCAAAGTGCCTGGTTGACATCATAGAAAATCCAAAATCTCTCACAATCATTATGCAAATTGAAACAAAAATAAAAGTGGCTGATTAAAATTTTCCCAAGTATGTAAAAGAAGGATTCAGAATTACCTCCACAGGGGTAAGCACTTTCTTCTCACTAATTTTGTCATACTTTTGCTTTTTATTGCCAGCTTTAAGCCCTTGCCAAGGTAGGCTAAAGCAAAGTAAAACAACCAGAGATATCGTATTACGTATCCAGCTGAAACAAAATGAAAAGTAAAGAAGACGGTCGATGAACAGATGTTAACCTTCCTCTTAAAAAATACATAAGAACGTAACCAAGAGATTCCAAGTCATCTCTTCGGCTTTGCTCTGCATGTAAACAAGCATGCATTAATAAATACAAAAGAATAGTGTTAAGTACAGAATACTTGCATTAATATTTAAGGACCAAGAAACTCACCAATCCCTATATGTGTATTAACACTAGCATATCTTGCAGTTCCTGTAAGGTTCTTATTCTCCCTGTAAATGGATACACCATATGAAACCAAAAACACACTGCCTATAAAACAATTCAACAAAAACCAAAGGTAGATGTAAAATATAACAAAATTCATTAGGCTGGATGGAGTAAATAAAAACAAGAAAAAGATTCCAAAGAAAAATCAATTTGCAGTCGTAAAACAAAACATGCTTATGAAGACAGAATTCTCTGCTCAGTTTAGTTTGTACATTTCTTGCTAGTCACCAAAGATCGTTAAGCGTCATACCTAATTGTTTGTTTACTATAACTCAACCCCCACAAGAAATCATTTCCTTTCAGAACTGACAGCAACCCCTGTAATTGATCAAATAATCTTGATTCCAAAAAAACTGTACAGGCATCTCAAATTTTATTCCCCCCTCTAATTAACTCTTTACCCTTTTTGTCAAGTTGCTCAAAAAAAAGGCATGTATAGTACTGATGCATTTTTAGCGGCTGAAAAGTCTCACTAACAGTGGCTAGTATTGAAATGAAGAAACTTATAAAGAAATAAACTATAAAGTATAAACTAAGAGGAACAAGACGAACTCATCTAAGATTCTGCATACTTGTGACTATTCAAGCATCAACCTCAAGAAGAATGTGCTGCTACGCAGTCCAAAAAAAAACAGAATTATTATATCAAGATCAAGTTTTGATTACCTGTAAGGTATGTGCTTATGAGTTTGGAAATCCTTGTACTTCTTTGCGAGGCCATAATCAATAATATAAACCTGAGAGTCAAAAGGCAATACCAATCAACAAATCAGAAAGTGAAGCCTCGGTTGCTCTTTCTAACATTCACACGATCTCACAACAGATGTGGAAGATAGGATCAAATCTTGTCTTGAATAAACAAATAAAGCTCACAAAAATAGGCAAGAGGATAGAACATCATGAAACCTATTATCTAGTGGGTATTAATAAAATGGATAGCCACAGTTGAGACTGAGAGATACAACATCAACTACTACCAATTTGAGAGTTGAGAGATCAAATAAATGGCAAATTAAACTGATAGGCATGGCTTTGTACTTGGCAAAGTGCAGAAATAGTGAGTTATGTCAGGTCACTTGCATCCAGACTAGAACCTAGAATTAATATGAGTGATATTCATAATCCACAAATCAAACATAGGATTAAAAAGCCACACACACATATATATACATACATGCATACACTTGCATCCAGACTAGAACCTAGAATTAATAGGAGTGCTATTCATAATCCACAAATCTAACAAAGGATTCCATATACAGATACACTTATACAATCTATCAATTGAGTCAATTGACATCAGTAAGAATTGAAATGAAAATAGTCTTAGATACATATAGAAGATGAAGACACATTGCCAAGTGCATGTGAATACTAACATTTCAAACAACACTGCAGAAATGACTTCAATGCAAACAAATCAATTAGAGGGTCCATCTGAAAACCAAATTATTGAATCTGGAAGTTATTAACAATAATCCAAATCATGTATAATCACATGACTTGAAACTGAAGAGTTTCAAGAAGAAAACTACTGACTCCACTGCTCTAAGCAAAATAAAATGGCACATCCCTTGAATGTCACAATGACAATCCAAAAGTTAAATCAATCTGGGCAAATTTATTCATTTTAATAGGATCATAAATATAATTGTTCATGAGAAGAAAATGTATTGACATAACTATAAAATAATAATAATGTTATTGAAGCCCTCTCATTCAGAACAAAAACATTCAAGACATCTGTGTGTGAATCCCAGCCATATAAACATGCTCAGGAAAGAAAGAACTAGCTAACCAAACAACTAATTAGGTCATTCATAGAATGCTCGTTCAAAGATGTACTGACATGACTATACTATAATGATAATGTTATTGAAACTCTCTCATTCAGAACAACAACATTCAAGAAATCTGTGTGTAAATCCCAGCCATATATATATGATTAGGAGAGAAAGAACTAGCTAACCAAATGACTAATTAGGCATTCATAGAATGCTTGTTCACTATACAATAATGATAATGTTATTGAAGATCTCTCATTCAGAACAAAAACATTCAAGAAACCTGTGTGTAGATCCCAGCCATATAGATATGCTTAGGAGTGAATGAACTAGCTAACCAAATGACTAATTAGGCCATTCATAGAATGCTTGTTCAAAGCAAACCATTATTAATAACAAGCTTAACACAAAAATAGCAAAAAAACAATTTTGTTTTATCTGTATGCATTATAATGAGCATTGTACTCCATTCGTCATTCAATTGCAAATATCTTAAGCTAAAACATACCATCTCCTAACTTCTGGAAGCAGAATAGGATGAACACACCTGATTTGCTTTATGGCCAAGGCCCATAAGAAAATTATCTGGCTTTATATCACGATGAAGAAAAGCCTTTGAGTGCATATACTCGACCCGGTTTATCTTTTTTTTAAAAAAAAGGAAATATTATGACAATGCTTCAAGAGAGCATAATTTCAGAACTATCAAAGATCCAACTTTGAAATAGTAAAATACAATCCAGGGAAAATTATAAACTTACTAGCTGATCTGCAAGCATTAATACTGTTTTCAATGAGAACTTTCGGTTACAGTAGTTGAACAAATCTTCAAGACTAGGACCAAGAATATCAATGACCATGATGTTGTATTCTCCTTCTACACCAAACCATTTCAGATGGGGGATTCCAGCTGCATTGGAAATACAAAGCTAAATCATCATTATGCATTGACTGATAAGACAAATGAACCATAGCTACTTACTTCCTCCTTGGAGAAGTGTATACACCTTTGACTCATAATGAAGCTGAGGATGCTTGGTCTTCACAGATTCCTGATAATAAGTGGCAAATGCCAAGATCAGATGCGTATAACTGAGAATTAAAAGCATATCAATAGATCAAATTAAGTACAAGACTAGAACCAAGACCATACGCAAAAAAAAAATAAACTCAATACAAATGAACTCAAGTAATTTAGTAAACACATCTTATATTTCAAAAAGTAAATGCTTCAACTTTGGACATTGTAGCACCACGTACGACGTACCAGCTTAACTGCCACTTCTTCTCCACTTTGTATGTTAACGCCTGAATCAAAATAACAAAGAAGAAAGGAGGAAAATCAAAGAAAAACGATAGAAGTCAATAAATCTCAAATTACAAAACTTCAAGCTTGATCCGAAGGATCGGAGAGATACAAAATACCATGATAGAGCTCGCCAAAAGAACCGCTTCCGATTTTTTTTCCCAGCTTAAATTTTCCACCGATCACGTGATCCATGATTTAGTATCGAGTCCTTGGTACACCCACAACAATCAACTGGGAACAAAGCCACAGATCTCTAGATTACCAATCCCCTAACGAAAATCACCAGAATTTAGCATGACAACTCTCATCCGCCCCAAAATAAAAAACGGACAGAAACGAGCAACAAATTCGATCTAAGTAGAGTGGCACGATCAATCCTTCAATCTCAGATCTAGAAGCCCTAAAAAATCAAATCATAGCGATTCGGAGTGCGGCTCCGCCACCCAGACACCACACACAACCTCGGCAAAGTGACAGCCACCTGCGAAAACAGATTCAATGAATGCTTCTATCCGCCCACCGATTCTGATCGAACAAGTCGTCATAGAAATATCCTAGAAGACTAAATCCGCCGAGTCGAGTGACCAAAAACCCCCTCCACCGGAAGCTAAGATCGCCGATTGTCCACAAAAAGGAGCGGATCCGGCGGTTGCCAAGATCTGGATTGAGAAAACAAGGCGAAAAAAAATTCAACAAAAGTCACCGCGATAATGAAACATGTAATAATCGCTTAGCTTAATAGAGCCAAGTCCAACAACAAAATATTAATTTTATTTATCTTGAAAATAAAATATTTTAATTCCAAACTTTTACTTATTTTATAAAATACCCTATTATTTTATTATTTATAACTATCCATCTTATCTTTTATGTGTGTCATGTAAGGTAGGCAAAATATTAATGTCTCATAATTAAGGTAAGCAAAACAATCTTTTTAAAAAATAAATAAATAAATAAATAAAATTTAAAAGAGTCGGTAAAAATGTAAGAGGGGTATAAATGGATGGATGATTCAGTATTATATAACATCGATAATAGTATGAGATATTTCATTTAAATATTTGTGATTTTCATTTTTATATCATCATTCAAATATCTCACTTTTCAAATATCCCAAATTTCACAATTATATATTTTACTAATCAAATATTTATGAATCTCACCCATCAAATATCCTACTTCTAGAAAATCAAAAAAAATTTAATATTATTTTTGCCTAGTAACATATTGTTGGTGGTCATGTTACATATAAAAAGGTTAAAAAATCACTAGGCATAAATATGCACCTAGTGATTTTAAATCTCTCCTCAAATATTCCCATCCAATCAGGATATTTGGATTGGCGATATTTGAAAAAATATATTTCTTAAATATCCTTCATTAGAGATTTTCTAAGTAATTTGAATTTTTAAGTGTAATATAATTTGAATGATATTTGAATTTTTTTGTTATCTAAGAAACTTATTCCACGGCTTATTATTGCAACATAGCTTTGGTGTTGAAGATTTATTGATTAACGAGATTTTCCAATCAACCTCGGGGATCGACTCGGGCTTACGGAAGTTTCTCATCGATCGTCGGGGTAAATTAGCTCGGGCTCACGGAAGTTTTTCATCGATCGCTAGGGTAAATCGAAAAGCACTCGCAGTGGGTGGTATAGAAGCCCAGCATCCATCCCAGGGTTCGCGTCCCATTTGGAGAAAAAATTCTTGCAAATACGCCGTAGCTGAAGATCGAACCGTGGATGTCTGAGAAAGTGACTAGTCGCCTTACCGCTGTACCATAGCCCCAGAGGCGCTTTGGTGTTGAAGATTTGTAATTTTAAGGAACTTAGACTCATGGAAATTTGATTGATACGAATTCAAATCTCTCTAACTTGTTACTATTATTGTATTTTTTTTCCAAATATTTATCTATCAAAATTGAAAAAATTAGACGTGCAAGTAATAAAATGTTATGTTATTCAAAATTATTTAATAAGATTATCGGCTCTTATGTTATTTAAGATTATTTAATAAGATAATCTTAAATTAAACATTGCTAAAGTGGTGTTTAATATTAGTTTGAGTTTGATCGTTGAATTTAGTTCTTGTATTATATCATTTTTAGTTTTAGTTTGGTTGAATATTTAAATTTTTATAATTTTTAAGTTTGTTGAATTGATTGCAGAGTTTAATATTATAAATTCATTTGTTTGTTTTAAAAGTTTTATTTTTTATAAGTTTAATAAAAACATAAACATAATTGTAAATTTTATTTATTTATTTAAATTATTTAAGTTGATATCAGAAATCATGTTCTTGAACTTACTAATTTTAGTATGGCTGTTCCGATTCCATGGATTATTGACCACCAAGTAAATTTTATTCTTTTATAGATCTATAAAAGGTCATATGCTGAGCTTAAGTACCCTGTGCAATCGATATCACAATCATTCATAGAAAAATAAGAAAATTGAACAGACTGTGGTACCATCACCTTTAAGATTTTAATGATTGTTTAACAATATGTTTAAGGGTTAGTCAAACTTGATCTAAAGGGTGATAAGTCTGTCAAATAAAAAGTCCTAACTAGAAGTTAGGAAGGGAATAACTATAGGTTAGGCAAGGGGGGTGATAAGTCTATCAAGTAACTAGTCTTAACTGGAGGTTAGGCAAGAGAAGTCTTGATCAGTGAAGTCGAGCCCTAGAAATTGAAGTTAGGTTGGTAAAGTCTTGGTGAATGAAGCTGGGCTCTAGTGAGTAAAGATAGGTTGGTGAAGTCCAGGTGAATAAAACCAGACCCTGGTAAGTGAAGCTAGGTAGTGGAAAATCCTAGTTGTCAAGCTAAATCTATGTGTATCTTGCAAAACCTGCATACTTAAATACATATATCAAATACAAGGGCAAATTAACTTAAACCCTTTACCCAAACATCACGCATAGTCCCATGAACCATAGATTGTCTTAACAATCTCCCCATTTTTTATGGTTGATAATATGTTTAAGTTAGGGAAAACATATAGTAAACACAAATGCTAAAAATATTTAGATTTACGTTGCTAATGTTACACCTTGGACTTACACCGACAATGCATATGCAATACAAACAATGCATGGATCCTATCACAAGGCATTTCTCACACCTAAACTCCCCAATGAGTTAGAATTTTCATCACCGGACTTTTTAAGAACCTCTCCAAGACTCCCTCTACACTTGGACTTACCAAGAGCGTTTTAAGAAACTATCAAAAGGCTCCCCTGCCAATAAATGAGCAACAAAACTCCTCATTCACCTAAGCTCCCCTTGAGTTAGGATTTCTTACAAAGGTATGTTTGGTTTCCCACTTAAACCTAACACTTCTCCTCATTTGTCATACATACAAAAAACTCCAACAATGTCCCAATTATTAGATCGGGATCGATCGACCGACCCATATTTAGTAAAGCGCGACATACACATATTTTCAGTTGACTGATTATCGAATTAGTCAATCGAACGCAATTAATTCAGAGACAACCGAGCATAGTTGAGCAGAGTAAAAAAGGTATGGCACAGTGTTCAATCAACCAAACAAGTAGTTCAGTCGACTGACAGGATCGATCGACCGAACATGCCTTATATAAGGAGTTCGAGACAAGTGCATTTAGTGATCTTCTTCCACTCGCCCTACTATCTTCTTGCGTTAACAAACTGCTCACAATCTAGTGTTACGATGTTGGGAAGCTCTCCGACATGCTACGCTCAAGATCTTACTCTATATATCGATATATTCATTTTCTTACGCATTTGTATTTGCATATTATAAGGAGGTTAGTAGGTTGTTATTAGCTCTCCCTGCATCTTATAAGACGTTACTTTCTCCGAAAGATTTTCGGAGAAAAGATTATAGTAGATTGCCCATCAAGAACGATCGAGGTGCTTTGTAATAGAAGTTGCTGAAGAAGACACACACACTCTAACCTTTATTTTTTTATTTAAAAATAAAAAAATCGAATCACTATGATTCACCTCCTCTTTCTTTCGATTACTACTGGTCCTACACAGATTACTGCGTGGAAGAGTAGTTTTGCCAAATTCACCAAAAATTACCCCTTACTCAAGGACAGTAGCATAGGTATATTTTATTCTCCAATATTATCACAATCTATATAAGTAAATCTTAATAAGTTTAATACATTATTCGAATGTATTGTTTTTAAATTTGTAAAATATTAAAAAATTGTTTTTAATATCTTCGATAAGTTTAAAAATATATTGTTTTTTGATGAATACCTTAGATTAGTTTAAAAATATATATTAAAAGATGATTATTTTTTAATTATAACAAGCTGTTCTATTTACTCATTTCTATTCTAAATCTACCTTAACTGTTAGGTTCTTGCTCATATATATATATATATATATATAGATATATATAAAATATTTTTTTTATACTTAATACTATATATATAGAGAGGTAACATATTTTTAAAAAGTCATAAAGTGAAAATTAATATAAATTATTTCATAAATTTTAAATATTATTATATAATTTATAACTTAAAAATTCTAAATTTATATTTTTGATAAAAATACAAATTTTAAAAATTATCAAAAGAAGAGATGTAATTAAAAAAATAATAGAAAATAAGGTTATATAATTAGATGTGTGTTTTTTTAAATTAATAATTGAGAGTAGACATTTTTAAAACTTTTATATTAGTAATATTTTTTAAATAAATAAAATGAAAAAATTAGTAAAGATGCATATTATGAATTGAACATATACAAATCAAGTTATTTTTCGTGAAGAAAAATTATTATAGAGGAGAAAGTAAATTCTCATATGAAAATAATCAAAAAGTATATCGAAGATTAATTCGACATATACATTCACAATAAATGAAGCTTATAATAATTTTAAAATTGAACTTTCAATTAATACATTTTTGGATGTCTTTTTTATGCTACATTAGTACCAATTTTGAATAAAAATGCATGATCAATTTATTATTTAATTTTAAAAATTAAATCGATAGATTCAATCTAGAAGGTTATTCAGACTGTTTATCATTTGACAGTGACTTAAAAAAACTGAGTAAAAATTTGAGCTAAAACTTTTATATAATTATTTTTAAGTTTTTTAAACATGACAACAATATAATTAATAAAAATAAGTCCTCATGATCTCCTTCTCCGTATATTAAACTTGCTTATGTCAATTCGGGATAATAGTGCATTGGTATGATATTTTTTTTTTAATTTTCTAAATTTTTAAGGGCTAAATCTTAACTTTGACAAGATAAATTTTTTCTTAATTAATAGACTGATGAAGACATTCGAGCCTTAAGCCTAATTCAATTGGATAAAAAATCGGTAAATTTGCTTTAAATTCCTAATGGCAAGTCAAACTTTACATTCAGTCTCCATTTGAGTTTTTTTTGTGTTAACTCCCTAATAGATTGAGTATAAAAAAAGTAAAAATTGAGTATACATCAGTGAAAAATGAGTATAAAAAAGTGAAAAGTGAGTATGAAAGAGAGAAAATTGAGTATGCAGTTTCTTGATGTGGTAGATGCAACCTTACATACACAATTTTCTAACTTTTATACTCAATTTTCTTCAAATAATACTCACAAAGCTGTCTTGTCAATCCCATCAGGGACTGCATGCAAATAAAAGTTTGGGTAGAGATTGCATATAAATGTAAATTTGGAAGTGGAGAGTTTAAGTAAATTTACCCAAATATTTTTATCTTCAACTATATAATTAATTTACGCATCTTTTCTAGTTAACTGATGGAATTTTAAATTTTAAATTTTCTTTTTCAAATAATTTCTTTTTAGCTAAGTTGAAAATTAACCTTTTATGAAGTTTCCCGATTTACCTACTCATATGATTATGAGACGATTAGTCGCTATCTCAGGCATCCACGGTTCGATCCCCAGCTCGGCGTAGAGTGCGAACCCTGGGATGTTGGGTTTCTAGATCGCTCACTGCGAGCGCTTCCCTATTTATCCTGGCGGCCGATAGAAAACTTCCGTAAGGTCGGGTTCGTCGTCCGAGGTTGAAAAAACTTCGTTAAATAATAGGACGACCGTGTGAGCTAGGGGGGTGGATATCACTTTTTGGCTTCAAGAAATGAGGTTTAGGGTTTACACGAGTTCGCCTTGGTCGTTCGTCGTTGCTGAGAGAGATAGAGAGAGAGGGGAGAAAATGGCAGATTCCAAGGCGACCACCATTCTCAATTCGTTGGTTTCTCATTCTCCGCTGTCTTGTTACATCTGTTATAGCAGAAGCCGTATTTGTGATTTATCTTGGTTGGTTACAGGATATCGATGTTCTTCGCCCCGGGAGAGCTAATGTCTCAAAGTTAAGGTTTGTTTTCAATATGTTTGCCTCGCTAGCTTTTTAGTGGAATTGAGGTTGCATGCTCTGTGGTTTGTGTGATTTAGGCGGGATTGAAAGAAAATCTGTCGAACCTTTATGAAGTGAAGGACCCTAACACAATCTTCGTATTCAAATTCCGAACGCACTTTGGAGGGGGCAAATCGACGGGATTGTATTTGATCTATGACTCTGTAGAGAATGCAAACAAGTATGCAGTTTGTGATCTCGGAAGGTTACAAATTGTCGTTAGTCCTTGGTGTTTTGATCATCCTGGTTTAAAAATTTCTGTTCTAATCTGCCTAAAAAATTGTCTTTTATTGTTTCTCTCTTAAATTTGTCCGGTGCAGTTAACCATAGAGAATAGTTGGATGATCATTTGGCATTTGATCATTAAATGCTAATTGTTTAGTGTTAAGTTTACGAAATATACTCTTCTGGCGATACTCTAATCAGTTCATTGGATGTGGTTAACTGTAAAGAATAGTTGGAAAACTAGTTTTTGCCTGGAACATCAGAAATCTTAGAATCCTCAACTATTTCACAAACTACATTTGAGAGTTGACTGAAGAAAACTTTCAGGCTGTCAATATTGTATTAGCCTAGGCTCATCTTTATACTTTCAATTGTTAGACTATCGATAATATTTACTTTATTTGTTTACATTTCTGAGAAAGCCTTTTGGTCTGTGTTTATATAATAACCTTTTCAGTGTCATGGGAAGTGACTCAGTATGCACATTGTGTTCGACAGAATGGGCTTGCATCTAAGATAGAGAAATACAGGAAGGTAATATACCCTGTTGGATATTCTCATTGTTTTGAATTTAGATAGATCTTCTTTAGCCGACACCGAGTAACCTTTCTCAAATGTTTAATAGTTGTCTACCTCGCTAGAGATGCTTACTTTTTCTTTTTAATGTCTCAATTCCAGACAAAGACAGGAGAGGCTGCTAAGACAGGGAAGAAGAAATGAGCCATCACCATCTTCCTTGAGAATTGTTAGTGTTTATATATATATATTTTTTTTTTGCTAATTGCTCTTAATCTAGTTCCCTTAATTTGCCTCATGCTCATGGTTTTGTATTTGATTGGTACCCAGACCATTTTAGTTTAAATTTAGTTATTTATGATCACCTATGTATTATACTGTTAACTACATGGCCTCATCATTTTGCTTACTATGCTCTATGAAAGAATTGCAAGGCCTCCATTTTGTTTGGAATTTAATCCAAAATTATTGAATTCTGTCCTTTTTATAAATCATAGGCTAAAATTATGCCATTAATGACAGGCTAAATTCATATTTTTGAAAAACAATAACTGAGATGAATTTGTAGAATTAGTAATAATCCTAAAGGGCGAAGGAAGTCCAAGGAAGTCTTAGAAGATTTATTATAATTTATATTTCAAAAAAGTATGCTGAGATATAACATATATCTTTTCATTTGTCCTTATCTGCTCAGTTATATGTCAAAATTTCAATTCTCCCCCATTATATCATACACTACAAAATGTCACATAATTATTGATTAGGAAAACATGATAATAAACGCTAATTTCATAATTTGAGGAGGTGTTTGGGAAAGATTTGGTGACCACTACTCGAAGTAGGAAGTTTGAAAAAACTCTACAAATTAATGAATCGTGTAATTAAAGTTATGAATACTCAAATTCTATAGTTAACTTTTAAAATTATCAAATTGCATATTCTATACCTTTTTTGCTCCTCCATTTGCTCTACCTAATTCAATAGATTGTTGTATTATAGTAATCGATTTGGTACACTACTGTATCGATGAATAATTTTTGAATCGATCGTTATACCGGTAACAATCAATTAAAAATTTAATTCATATTCACAAGTTAATACTCTAAATATGACATATAAAAATTATGTTGAGGGCATGAATATAATAATAAAAATTAGACGAGCATATAAGATCTGTTCTATATGAGGTTGAGCTTTCTAGATCCATCAGTCAGTTTCAGTCAATTCACATTAAAAAAATTATTACTCTCAATATGACATATTGAAATGATATTTAAGAATATAAATATAATCACAGGAACAAGGTGAACACATAAAATTTAGTTATATGTTATTCCGAGTTTTCTAAATTCATCATTCGATTTTGATCAAAATCGATTGATGGATTTAGAAAACTCGGACTAACATGAAATCAAGTTTTATGTGCTAATCTAATTCTCCTAATTATATCTTTACTCTCAAACATCATTTCAATATATTATATTGAGAGGAATAAGTATTAAAATTTTAAATCGATTAGGGTAGATGTGAGCAAATGTGGAGGAATAAAATAGATATGAGATATATGATTTGATAATTTAAAAAGTTTGTTACAAGATTTAGATATTCTTAGCTACGTGGTTCCGAAATTTCTTTGATATTTGTTTCGGAAGGGAACAACGCAGACAGTGAGTCACCAGAGAGCAGCCCACGAGGACGGTGATGAGGAGAAGACGATCGCACCCTGCGAGATTAACACGAGCGTTAATGAGAACACACCGGAAGGTTTTCCGGCGAAGCCTACTCCGACGCTCAAGTCAGAAAGAGAATTCTTTTAGGAGACAACGAGGAAGTAGGATTTTGTTCAGTTCGGAAAGCTTACTCCCTTACTTGGGTGCCGAAGCACCTTATATATCTGAGGGTTTGATCATACGTGTCTCCACGTTCCTTAATCATCGGTTACGTGATATCTTTTAGGTAACGGCCGCTGCGATCATTAAGGCCTTAATTACCGCGTGTAACGGATAATAATTATCCAATGACTTTCCTGTTCTGGAAAGAGGAACGACTACTTGAAGTCGGGCTCTCTGATATATTGATCATTGGGTCCACTCTCCCGAGTCGGTCTCGGGGTCTTCTCTCCAGAGCTGACCTCGGGGTCTTCATTTGTTTTACCGAGAGGGTCTTGGGGCTTAACACTTGAGCCAACCCCGGGGGCTCTTGCTTGTTCTCCCGAGATAGCCTCGAGAGCCTGAAGCCTGACCTGACCTGACCTCGGGCGTCTGTCATCCTGAGGTAGTCCTGGGAGCCTGAAGCTTGATCTGACCTCGGACGTCTGTCCTCCCGAGGTAGTCCTGGGAGCCTGAAGCTCGACATGACCTCGGACGTCTATCCTCCCGAGGTAGTCCTAGGATCCTGAAGCTCGGCCTAACCTTGGGCGTCTGTCTTCCCGAGATAGTCTCGGGAGCCCGACCACCCGGTCTGACCTCGGGTTCAGTGGACCCTGACACATAGCTTCCCCATGCCACGTGTCCATCCTGGGATGTTCAACCCCATCACAAGTCCCTCCCTTCAAGTCTAATCGAAGGAAGTGTAGCTGACTGATTATACTAGTGTTGTAACGAAGAAGCTATGTTATGGTGGGTCCCTGCACCCATTACCACTTCATTGGCGGCACGTTGGGTCCGAGGAATTAGGGGTGAGTATTCGGTTAAAACCAAACCGAACTAAATAGACCGAAAATCGAATAAACTGATTTTTTTCAAAAAAAAATCGAACCGACTGAATTTGTTGATAAAAACCGAGAAAACTAAACCGAAAAAATCGGTTAATTCGATTTTTAATCGAATTAACCGATTTGACCGAATAATTTTGACCCTAATCTAATTTTATGTATTATGTTTGTTTATATGTGAATCAAAATTGAAAAACAATTGAATTGATAGAAAAATCCCGGATCTTGGTATAAATTTGGCAAGACTATCAAGAGTGTTATATCATTCCGATTCCCGTATTACATTATCTCCCACTTTAAACTCACTTATAAGTTTATAATCGGTACTTGTAAATTTTTATTCATTGTCATTTGTCTCAGCTAATATATCCGTTACTTATAAATTTTTATTCCTTGTCTAAGCTAATAGTTCATCGATTCAGGGCATGCACACTGCGATTAGTTGTATTGGTTGTTTGTTATTCCAAGTCCACGTATGCTCCATGACATTGACATTAGCTTGTCATACTTCCACATTTATATGTTTTGTTTTTTTTGTTTTAACGTTTGTGTTGCTTTAGCAGTATATCTAAAGCAGTGATGCGTGAGAATCACTTTCTGTTGCAGTATTTACTTGTAAAAAAATAAGTGTTCGCATGAAGAATGAATAAAATAGCTACTCTCAAACTTGATAAGAAAACATGTCATCACATACATGGGAGGTATAGCTGCTACAAGTTTCCAATTCAGGACAAATCCCACGATTTCAAATCATCTTTTCCACACTACTGTTACACTGATAAATAACAACAATATCAATAAACAACACCACGATAGAGAGCCAGAGCTTGTTTCGATGATGCAACACTATATGATCTCGATTACAGAAGAAAAGTCCAAGAAAATAGAAAATCATTTTCTGCAGCAGCTTGCACAACATGGACGTTTGCAGTCCCATTGAGCGTGTGCATGCAGGAAGGGGATCCAAAGCCTCCAACACAAGATATATGTAGCATTTATCTTTGAGTAACATGAGTTCACCAACTAATAGCATAATAACAAGCATTTTACAGCTCCAAAAGTTTCCATATTCTTTGTGTAGCAAATTTCCATTTCTCAAAGAAACTATTTAACTCATTAAATGTACAATGCAAATAAATGAACACTATCCAACATCAACTCTTAAGCCCACCAATTTCATCAACGTTTGCTGACATCTAACAACACATGAACAAGGTCTTAGAATTAACATCAACCTAACTTGCAAGTTGCCTGACATATTACAATCATTAACATTTGGCTTATAGTCTAAACCAAAGCTAGCTTGAAGAACATAATTTTCCAAAATATTGAACCACACAACTGAATCTGTAATAAATATGTCACTTGTTAGATCATATATTTTCCATATAATGCAGATGAATGTCCATCCTGGACACCTAAACATGGATATTCTTGACAATCATCCTCATGAAACGTATGAGAATGTCAAGCAACCACAAGCATAATTGCATAAACCTAAAGACTCCATTATACCCAACTAGTTTTAATGGGTGTCAATTTCTTTTGTCGGAAAATGTATCTCATGCATGTTTGCAGTTTGGAGAATAAAGTCATGCAAGCATACCACAGATGTTGCATCACTCATAGCATCCTTCAAAGATTCAGGTTCAAGAAGATTCCCTGTCAAATAAAAATTATTGTCTGAGATTGGAACTGAATATATTTTGAGATGGAAAAGATTAGTTTCATAATTCCCCACCTTTGTACCATTCCACTTCATCGGCCAGAGGTTCTTCAAATAAAAACTATTGTCTAGAAAATGCATATTTAATAAGAGATAAAATCATAGTCTTATCAATATTATCATTCAGAACACCACATCATAATACATTGTACCCCACAAATATTTGATACATTTGAATGAAGCATTTTGAAATACTTTGTCACATATATAAATTTGATAGCTTTGTAACAAAGCAAAATTCTTCAACAGACATTGTCCACGATTATCTACTAAATGTGAACAAAACAATTTCGAAGTTTTTGAGTTGGATACTTGTTAATCATATTCTTGTTTTTCCAATTTTCAACTACACGTCATCATATTATCCTACTTCCAATTCCAGACCGTTGGATTTATAACATCACAGAGTCCTTATTTCTGATTATAAGATAGGAGAAGATATCTACTCACAGAGAATATAAAAAACTATAAGACCAATCTGTCCTTAATCCTAAGCTGAAAATTTAACAGTTTAGCTTCCAATTTGATGTTACAAAACAGTAGGAGCACACTTCCAGATGCATGAACAATTTCAATTACCAATAAAGTTGTCGAAGAACAAAATTGATTAAATAAAATACAATATTTAAACATACCATTGATTATTGTGTCATCGGAGTTGTCGAAGAATATGAGTCCATTATAATTTTTGAGAATTCTGATAATAAATACAAGTTAAATAAATACTTATAGGTTTATAATTATAAATAAAAATCTAATTATATTTTTCTTAAAAAGAAAAACTTACCACATTCAAGTTTTTCCACATCCTCTAAAATTTCTTCAATGTTGAGTGATTTAAAATTTAACCGAAGCCAATCTTGAGTACAAATAAGACTTTCTACCACCTTGAGTCAACGAACTCCTAAAACAATCAAGTACCCGACCACCAGTACTGAAAGCAGATTCTGAAGCAACTGTTGATATCAGAAGAGCTAATACATCACGAGCAATTTGAGCAAGTATAGGAACTCTATGACAATTTTGCTTCCACCATCCCAAAATGTCAAAAGTATCACAATACTCTTCAACTATTTCATTAAGATACTTGTCTAATTCTGATATATTACTATCACCAAAAATTTGTGCCTTTTGTTTCTTATATTTCGCTATAATTGATTGTCTTTTCAAATCATCCATATTTGTTAAAGCATCTTTATTGACAACTGATTCTGAAATAGAAGGAACTCTTAAAGTATTACATTGAGGCTCCATTTTTTCCTTATAATTCTTGTACAAAGCAAATAAAGTGTCCTTTATTATCTTTCCCATTCATGCACCTTTCTCATCTCCATATAATTCAATCAACATAAATTCTACAAAATCCAATTTATGCCTTGGATCAAGCATACATAATACATTATAAAAAGTAGATAATGTAAGATGAATTATAGTTCTGGATCTTTTTCTATCAATTCGGTTGTTTTTCAATTTTGATTCATATGTAAGCAAACATAATACATAAAATTAGATTAGGGTCAAAATTATTCGGTCAAATCGGTTAATTCGGTTAAAAACTGAATTTTTTCGGTCCGGTTTTTTCGATTTTTATCAACAAATTCGGTCGGTTCGATTTTTTTTGGAAAAAAAACAGTTTATTCGATTTTCGGTCTATTCGGTTCGGTTCGGTTCGGTTTTAACCGAATACTCACCCCTAGCAGCCGGGAGGAGAAATTAGAGAGGGAAGGGGTTCACCACCCAGAGTGGCGCGAAGCCACTTCTGCACAGGTTAAGTCAGGTGCTCTCAGAACCACCTGTGAAGCATACAACATTCCGGCACGCTCTCCACCATTCCCCCTTCTTACAAGGGTCATCTGTTTCACCAGAGAGCATAACAGAGATGGTATCGCATATTTCACCCAAAAGCACAGTAGAGATGATATTGCATATTTCACCCAAGAGCACAGCAGAGATAATATCGCATATTTCATCGGAGAGCGTAGCAGAGACGATATCATCTCTTTCACCCAAGAGCATAGCAAACTCCTCCGGACTCTCCATCTTTATATCAGAAAGTGTATTCTTTTGGTTGCTCCCCTGTCTATTACGAATGCTCTCCATCTACTGATCGATCAATCCACCGAGTTTTGGGAATCCACCGGCCAACCCAGCTCTGAAACGGTTGAAGCAAGGTTTCACCGTAGCATCCCCCCAGATCCGACGAACGGGAGTGTTGCAGCCGGACGTCCACCTCAGTTTCCCTGGTGCCAGTCAGGCATGGGATAAGTTGCCATCCAAGTAGAAGGAGATGTAGTCGCCACCTTTCCTTTTCTCCCTTTGTTTCCAAATGTGAATTGGATGTAAAATGTAATCAGGACCTTTGAATGGAATTTTTTCGTCCGTTTACCTTGTGTACCCAGAGTCTTTTCTATTTTCTTTTCGTCTATGAGTTATCATGAAAACGCTTTCGGCCTTAAACAAAGTCCTTTGCCTGCAGGGTTGGCCTTACTTTACTTTTAGCGGAGGACCAAGAGGTCCCCGCCGCGACCGAAGATTCAGAGGTCACAACGATAATGAAGATGACTCTCAGCTCACCCGCTACAAGGAGACAGCTCGGAGCTCAGCAGCTAGACGGAGATGATAAGCCAATAGAGGAGAGCCGGGGCAAAGGAGTGGTCTCCTCTACCGGGTCCACTGATTGTATGCCCTATGTATACCTATCTTTTGTACTTCCTTGAGATATTATTGTCAATGTGTTCCCCCTAGAAATAAAGAGAAACTTGTTCCCTCTGACATGTAAGTGTTTCGAGCAATCATTAAATATCATGTTTGCCTCCATGTCTGATGGCGTTGTTTCATATCTAGTCGGTTATGTGTTAAGTTTCTTCCACTACATTCCCCCAAGCCTCCTTCAGTTCATGGTTAGAGGTTGTAGGGTTTGAACAACTCCTGGTTGGACATCCGTGACCCCCGAACCAGGCTTATTCACCTCAGGCATCCGCAACACCACGAGATAATAGGGTTTTATCAGCTTTTGGTCGGGCATCCGCAACACCCAAACCAAGTCTACTCACCTCGGGCATCCGTAGCACCGCAAGGTAGTAGGGTTTTATCAGCTCTTGGTCGGGCATCCGCAACACCCAAACCAAGCCTACTCACCTCGAGCATCCGCAGTACCACAAGGTAGTAGGGTTTTATCAGCTCTTGGTCGGGTATCCGCAGCACCTAGACCAAGCCTACTCACCTCGGCCATCCGCAGCACCACGAGGTAGTAGGGTTTTATCAACTCTTGATCGGGCATCCGCTGCACTAGAGCTGTCAAACGGGCCAATCCATGGCGGGGCGGGTCGGCCCATGGCGGGCCGACCATTTGGCGGGGCGGGGCGGATCGACCCGTCATCTAGGCGGGTTGGAAAATCTCCAACCCAACCCAATCCAAGGTGGACCGTGGGGTTAGGCGGGCCAACCCGCGGGCCCATCAAAATATTTTTAAAAATTAAAAAATTTAAAAAAATCATATATTTAGATTTCATCAATCAAATATGTTAAGAAATATATATTTTTAAATATAAATGGATACAAACGAGTACTCATATGATGAAAAATATTATTTTTTATTTCAAAATAATAACAAAAAAAGAATAAATTGTCATAAAACTTAACTAACATGTGATTCTCAACCCACGGGTCAACCCAAGCCTGTCGCAGGCCGACCCGTGCGGGTCGCGGGGCTAGGCGGGTTGGCCCGCGGCAGGCTTGGGTTGCTTAAATTCTAACCCAACCCGCTTAAATTGATTGGCGGGGCGGGCCAACCCGACAGGCCCAACCCAAATTGACAGCTCTACGCAGCACCCAGACCAAGCCTACTCACCTCGGGCATTCGCAGCACCACGAGGTAGTAGGATTTTATCAGCTCTTGGCGGGCATCCGCAGCACCCAGACCAAGTCTACTCACCTTGGGCATCCGCAGCACCATGAGGTAGTAGGGTTTTATCAACTCTTGGTCGGTTATCCCAGCACCACGAGGTAGTAGAGTTTTATCAGCTCTTGGTCGGGCATCCGCAGAACCCAGACCAAGCCTACTCACCTCGGGCATCCGCAACACCATGAGGTAGTAGAGTTTTATCAGCTCTTGGTCGGGCATCCGCATCACCCAGACCAAGCCTACTCACCTCGGGCATCAGCAGCACCACGAGGTAGTAGGGTTTTATCAGCTCTTGGTCGGGCATCCGCAGCACCCAGACCAAGCCTACTCACCTTGGGCATCCGCAGCATCACGAGGTAGTAGGGTTTTATCAGCTCTTGGTCGGGCATCCACAGCACCCAAATCAAGCCTACTCACCTCGGGCATCCGCAACACCACGAGGTAGTAGGGTTTTATCAGCTCTTGGTCGCGCATCCGCAGCACCCAAACCAATCCTACTCACCTCGGGCATCCGCAGCACCACGAGATAGTAGGGTTTTATCAGCTCTTGGTCGGACATCAACAGCACCCGGACCAAGCCTATTCATCTCGAGCATCCGCAGCACCGCGAGGTAGTAGGGTTTTATCAGCTCTTGGTCGAGCATCCGCAGCACTCAGACAAAACCTACTCACCTCAGGCATCCGCAGCACCGTGAGGTAGTAGGGTTTTATCAGCTCTTGGTCGGGCATTCGCAGCACCTTGACCAAGCCTACTCACCTCGGGCATCCACAGCACCACGAGGTAGTAGGGTTTTACAGCTCTTGGTTGGGCATCCGCAACACCCAGACCAAGCCTACTCACCTCGGGCATCAGCAGCACCGCGAGGTAGTAGAGTTTTACCAGCTCTTGGTCGGGCATCCGCGGCACCCAAACCATCTCTACTCACCTCGGGCATCCGCAGCACCACGAGGTAGTAGGGTTTTATCATCTCTTGGTCGGGCATCCGCAGCACTCAGACCAAGCCTACTCACCTCAGGCATTTGCAGCACCACGAGGTAGTAGGGTTTTATCAGCTCTTGGTTGGGTATCAGCAACACTCGGACCAAGCCTACTCACCTCGGACATCCGCAACACCGCGAGGTAGTAGGATTTTATCATCTCTTGGTAGGGCATCCGTAGCACCCAGACCAAGCCTACTCACCTCGAGCATCTGCAACATCGCGAGGTAATAGGGTTTTAAACATACGTATTGACACTTTTATGATGAGGCGTCTCGTTTATTTCATAACTATTACTACAAGGCAGAAAAAATATATAAACAAGTACATAATATATCTCACAAATCTTACCGGGTGTGACAGGTTGGAGATAATTGGCATGCCATGACCTCTTCAACTTTTTGCCCAGGTCCTCCTGTGGATGGTAGCTACCTCCGGCTAGCTTTCTGATGACGGGGTAAGGCCCCCTCCACTGTGGCTTCAGCTTGCCGAGCTCACCTACGGGCTTGAATCACTCTCAGACCTTGTCCCCGGCTTGAAAGTCTCGGACGATCACTCGATGATTGTATGCTTGCCGTATACGCTGCCTGTACACCACTAGTCGGGTAGCTGCTTTGTCACGGACTTCGGACACGAGGTCTAGGTCGATCAGTTGCTCCTGATCATTTTCCTTCTTTCCTCTCTGGGCCCTTCCTCCTCTCGGGGATTGGTGAGATCTATTTGCAGGGCTTCGTGTGACTTCGGATGCTTACGGGACTCCGATCTGACTTCCCTGCTATAGCATCGCCGAGACACCAACTGGTCTCCCTTGACTTCAACCACTTAGTCTCCTACTGGAAATTTGATCTTCTGGTGGTAGATGATAAAGCCCAAATCTACTAGATTAAATTGTCACGAAAGTGTGGGCTCATCAGATTTAGATGTGAATGAAATGCTGGAAACCCTTTTTTCAATCAAAGAATAAAAGCGTAGTAAAGGGGCCACAGGTCGTATTTTTCTCGGGGCTAGTTGACGATGTGTGATTCGAGCTTGTATTTATGTGTCGTTTGTGTTTTTGAGTTTCAAATGTGAATCTGGGTTTGGATTTGCAATTGGAAATGAAATAGCAGTTAAAATGAGGAAACTAAACTAGTGTAAATGTAGATAAATGCCAATCAAAGGAATAAAACAGTGCTTGGAAATTTTCGCAAACAAGTAAGCTTCAACTAAAGCTAGCCACCAAAGTTTAGCAATCAAACTTCAAACAATTCAGCACAAGCTAACTGCATACTAGTTGATACCATACACCATGGCACCCTACAAATACCCTCTAACTTGATACCAATCAGTACCCAAGCTCCCCTTGATACAAAGTGCCAAAATTTAGCTTGACTTGATACAAGGAAAATCTAGTAAGCTAAGAGGAAGTGTTTAACTGTGACTGGGAACAGGAATGAAAGCAAATGGCTTAAACTGGAAACCGAAACAGAGAACTCTGTACTCAGAACTCACAAACAAATTAAGATCTAGTTAACACAATCGACGTTCAGAAGGGAACTCAGATGGCTCAAGCCAAAGCTCAGTAAGTAGACTAGTAAATTCAGAAATATAGCAAGAATTTGGCACAAACTAAATCTGTAATGTGCAGAAATAAAATTGCAGAAATTCAGAAAACCTTTGGGCAGCAGTACAGCTACAAATTGATTGCAGAAATTAACCCAGCAGCGAGTGGATGTGAAGTAGGTGGATATAGCAGTCAATAAATGCAGAAACTAACTCCATTGAAACAAACTTGCCCTAACCCAATCATGATATGCAGAAATAAAATGGATGACTTGAAGAAAGTTAAATTCGCAGTTGAAAAGAAACAAACCGATGTGAACTTAAGTTGAGTGCACTGATTCAAATTCAGAATAATATTCACTAAGCTAGAACTCAATTGAAACAAATCCAGGACTGATAAACCTACTTGCACAATTAGAAACTAAGTTGCAGAACTTGAAGAATTGATACGCAAACTGTAACAAAGATACAAACTGGCACGCAAAGATTTAAACAGAAATACACTGAAATAAAAAGCAATTATCCACTAGAAAAGCTTCCTAAACTACTCAATTTGAAGGACATAAACCTAATTAAGCAGAAACAATTGCATTAAACCAACTTAACCAATCTGAAATTCAGAAACAGTAAGAAACAAGGCAGAAACGAAATTTACAGCTAAAACAACTGAAATTAGCTAAAGAAATCTACTCCTCAATGCTTCCCCAGCTCAAGACTCCTTGTTCGTCACACAAGGGCTGGCCTCGAACCCCTAAGCACAGCAAATCAGTGGAAATCAGCCTCGCTTGATGAACTCTGCTCAAACTGCATCATGTGGGGAAATCCAATCCAAACCCCTTCGATCTCAAATAATGGGATGTCGATGAAGATTTGAAGACCCTCTGAGCTCACCTGAGAACCCCTACAAGCAGCTCAGATGATCGGAATTGGCTTGTGGACGAGATTCGAGTGGTCAGACCATAGAGCCACCGAAACCCTCAAATAGCTCTGTCCGGCACGAATTCGAGCTGAAATCTCCAACAAAGCTGTCCTCCAAAGATCCAAGTCTTGATCCAGATGAAGAATTAAGGGGTTGCGCCCCTTGGATTGAAGAACTGCGGAAGAAAATGCTAAGAACAAAACGAGGAAGAAGAAGAAACGGCGGAGACGCGACGGAGAGGAAGAGCTGGGAATTTTTCATTAAGTAATAACCAATGGACGGCTCAGATTGATCGGAGGAGATCCAACCGCAGATCTTGCTCTGATTGGAGCCAAACTTTGATGATGATGATCTGGGATCAGGATCTGCCTTGTGGTAGCTCAGATCCTCCAAATGTGCAACGGATGGTTCAGATCGACTTAGTCTTTGAATGGACGATCTAGAGCCCTCCAAGCTTGATCCAACGGTTGATTGAGCTCTGATTGGGATGAAACTTTCAGATCTTGATCAGAATGCTTGATCAACCATAACCCTAGCTCGGATTACTTCAGATGATCCCGGATGGCTCAGATCTAGCCACTCTTGAATCGGACGGCCCGGATTAATCCAAAACATGATAATTCGATCCAGTTCCACTTCCGACTCAAGTTTGACCCAGTATGCCCTAGGTCCAGGATCCTTTCATGCCTACAAAAATATATCAAAAAATTAGTGGTCAAATAATCCAAAAATGTATAAATTTGCAATTAAGTCCAAATTAAGGGGAAATTCTAAAACCTACGGCAATTTCATAATTAAGCAATAAAAACATAGGTCAAATATGGATTTTAGCAATTAAAATAATCAACAAAAATGGTATCTATCAACTCCCCCACACTTAACCTTGAGCGTCTCGCGAAAACACTAAGTATGTATCCCCTAGATTTTCTTAAGCATAATTAGAAGCAAATGAAAAGAAATTACCTAGGATTGTCAATTCTCATAAATCTAAGCTCTATGGATTAGTATCTTGTCCTTAAATCAACAACTTGGCCTTTTCATCTATCATGAGTCATTGAGATGAATCTAACTCATAGCCTTTCAAGGAAAATTTGGTGGCTCTCTCCTTAAGTTCTAAGTTGATGATAAAAGTGGAGCTCACTCAAACACACATGTTTCTTGCACTACCATAGGCTTGCTTATTATCTAATCTCCACCATTAATCATGATTAGGATTCACATCTACAAAAACAAGTGAAAATATGGAAAATGGTAAGAAATGGAATAAAAACCAAGAAAATGGAAAAATTGATAAAGTGGAAGACTTGGTTGCTCAAAAATGTTTCTAATGTGCTTTGCCCCTCTTATCAGTCCTCTAATGATATCAAAAGTGTGGTGAAGTGAAACTTGAATAAATTTCTTTGATTTGGATGAAAAACCCTTCCTTGGTTTAATGTGCCAAATTGCCTTTTGTGTGCCAACTTTGCTTTCTTCATCTTCTTTCATCAAATCTTTTTCTTTTTCTTTCTCTCTAGTGGAGCTCAGAATGTATTGATACAAGGCTGTAATTTGGATGAGAAAACTTCACTTGATTCATGGTGCCAAAGTTCACTTGTGTGCCACTTAATTTCCTTCTCTCTTTTTTTTCTTCTTTCTGTTCAGCTGCAAATTCAGCTTCACTAAATCCACTTCGAGTCTCTGATTTCCAAAATAATCAACATCAGTTACATCAAATAGACATGGAAGATTTTGATTCGTTCCATTTGAAAATTCTACTCACAAGTCGAATTCAGCCAACTTCATTCCATTTTCTGCTCTGCAATTGTTTTGAATTTTTCTTGCATCAGATTTCATCATTTAATTCAGCTTCCATTCGCACTTGGCTTGTATCACTCAGTAGCTCCCAGATGCACCACTCGGCAGCAACAAATACAATCAGATTTCTTCAATTGTTAGCAAACCTTGCAGCAGCCACATTGGTTTTAAATCAATTTCTGCACTGCACAGAAATTTTTTTTTTCTGTTCTTTGTTTTTGGCACAAATCCTTTGTTAACTGCTCAGATTTCCTGCATTTTTCTCTTCAATTCAGACTTTAGCTTAATGTTCTCGATTTCTATAATAAATAACAGCTAGCAGGGTGGCCTTTGGTACAACTTTCTTTTTCTTTTGTTCCCCTTCTAATTGGCACAGATTTTTTTTTCACAGCTGCAAACATGAATGTTTCACCAAATGTCTCTGATTTCTGCTTCACATTCCAGAATTCAATTCAGCTTCAATGAATCCGTTTCCAAGTTGATACACTGAACTGCCTTAGCTTCACCCTTGACTGATTTCATCAGTAGCTTAAAATCTGCTCCCAATAGATCAATTTTAGGAAAGGACCATTCCGTAATGCACTGCTCAATTCAGGAAAGGACCAACTCAATTTGAAGTTGGTACAAAACTGTTTTCCTTCTTTTTTATGGTATCACAATTTAGTCCTTTTTCTTTTTGCATCCAATTCCGAATTCTTTCCAATACAAATCCCACTACTTTTCAGCAGCTCCAAGTCAAGCCTCGGCAGTAACTACTTGCAATGCAGTTTAGTTTAAGTTCTGCACAGCTGCAAACATGAATGTTTCTCCAAATGTCTCTGATCTCAACTTCCAGCCCCACCTCCAATCTTCTTTTTTTTTCAGCTGCATTCTCAAACAGTCTTTCAGCTTGTATTCTCAATTTTGATTGCAATCAGCTGGATTCTAGCCTCACCACTGCACAGAAAATTTTATTGCTTCAAATCAGATTTTACAGCCGGTCCCTTGCATTCCAGCTATTATGTGCCATTTAAGACCTTTCATAGCTTTTCTCACCTTGGCAGATTTTTTCTTTCTTCTCTTCTTTCATTTCAACCCTTTTGCTCCTCAACTTAGCACAAACTTGCATAGATCTTCAAAGTATAATAACCAAATGCAGATTTCCACTTGCTTCCATCCTCTTGCTCATTTTTGGTATCAAACTCAACTCCTTTGGCAATTTTTTTTTTCGAATTGAAGTGCCTCCTTGATACCAAATCTTTCCAAAAAGCTAGTCACTCCCCCACACTTAAATCTTTGTCCATCTCGGGCAAAATAGCATTAGAAACATTCCAAACAAACAAGCCCATAGAAAAGTGGGGTTAAGAGTAGGAAATAAGTAAAGACAAATAGAATAGAATAGACAAATTGATGTGGAAAAGGTAAGTAAAGTGATTAGTTCCTATAGATGTGATCCAATCATTGAAATATGATTTTGAAAGAACCTAAGTAAGTTCTAGAGTACAATAACATAGGTGTGTCACAAAAATAAGGCTAATTCTCACTGGGTAAAAATAATTCATCCCAAGTCCTCAATTAAGAATCTAAAACAAGTAGTACTCAAGCATCCAAGATTTCATCCATTAGCTCAAATCCTAAGTCTTAACAACCAAATTTAATTTATTTTCTAAAAGACTCTAAAATGCTATGGAATAACCTAAAGGGATACATTTATTTCTACTCATGTAAGAAATAAACTTCTAAGAGAACTAACATGCTTTTATTGACAAGGACTCAATTTAAAAGAGAATTCTACTTCTAAAAAGCATAAAAATGAAATATGCAATAAAAGAAAATACAAGAAGAATCAAACTCCCCTTTATTCTGGTGGACGGAGCCTATCCAGAAGTAGCCTCCATCTTGGTAGTGGAGGAAAATGGGTGGCTGAGAGATTTGGGACTCCCCCACACTTGAACTTTACAAAAAATTGCTCTGGTGGCCTAAGGCGATTCAGGTTCAAAATCCATTGAAGGAATGGAGGGTTATGGATTAAAGTAAGATCTTCTCCTCCTTCTTGATGTCTTTCAGAAGTCCTTCCAGGGGGTTGAAGTCTGTTCAGTTGGAGCACCCACTCCTGAAGTCTTCTAGACCCTGCAAAACAATGTAATACCTCTCTCAAGCGTTCAGGGTCAGAAAGAAATGATATAAATGTCTCTGCATGAAATGTATCCAAAGCTGCATCATATCCAATTAAATCAAATTCTGGTACCTCAATGAAATTTTCAAAATCATTTCCTACAAAATTTGCATTCAGAGACTCATCACAAATAAAGAAATCAATTTCTGGCTCATCAATAGAAATTTCACAATTATTTTTCATCAAGGGTGTATCAAGTAATGTGTCACAGCCAATCAAATCAATCTCAGATATTTCCATAAGTTTCTCACATTCAACCTCAGCATAAGATATAGCAAGAGATTCATCAAAATAAATAACATCCATTTCAGACACTTCTAAAAAATTTTTACTATCCATATCCACAAAAGATGTATTAAGTGATTCATCATAAAAAACAACATCAATTATAGGTGTCTCTAAAATTATTTCGCAATCCATATTTACAAGAGATGTATCAAGTAATGCATTATGGCCAAGGAAATCAATATTTGGTACCTCTATTGGATTTTCACAAACAATCTCTACACAAGGTATATCAATAAATTCATCAGAATCAATTAAGTCAGCACTAGGTACCTCACTGCATTTTCCTGAAGAAAAAGGAGAAATACTTACCTGAGCGTGCTGGAGAATACCTGGAGGCTCTACAAAAGTAGATGTATCCATGGCTTCCTCCTGGTCAAGTACATGCTCCTCTTCAACCTCAGACTCTGGTGGACACTGAACTAAAGCAGGTGATCCTTGGGTGCTTGCTTCCACCATGCAAGTCCCTACACTTTCTGGTTTATCTTCTGAATCTTCTAATGTACCAGTCAACTGTGGTGGTCCCTGGGGCTTAGTGCAATCCCCTACACCTATGGAATCATCTCCTATGTATGTTTCCTCAGTAATATCTGCAACAACAGTATCAGAAAAATTAGGACCATCAATAATGCTATCATCAGAAAATAAAAGTCTAGAATGGTCCTGTGGAGCTTCAGTTTCTTCTTCTGGAGCTGGAAAATTTGAAAATGAATTTTGAGTTAGAATCTCCGGAGGGATGCATGCTGTAGGTGCCCTATATTTGATGATTTCTTCTTCTTCTTCCAAAATTGCAAGATCCATTAAAGAAAGATTTGGCCCTGCACTAGGGTCACCTTGAACTGATAAAAAACCAACTCCGGGGCTCTCAGAATTATAAACAACCTGAGAAGATAAGGGTTATGATCTTTGGGATTGACTTTGATTAAATTGATCAACCAATTTTTCAAGGCGTTGTTCGATGCCTTGCCGTTGTTGTTGTAAACTTTGCTGTTGTTGTAGGACTTGTTGCCAATTTTGCTGTTGTAATTGCTGAACTTGTTGTAACATCTCCATCATCCTCTATTGTTGAGCCTCATCCCAATCAGGATTCTCAAAACCTCCTTGGTTAGTGTGGAACCCCTATTGGTCTTGAAATGGAAAATAGGGCTGCTGAAGTCCAGGAGGAAGCTGTGCATTCTGAAATGGAAACTGTTGGGGCTGCTCAAATGGATGAAATGACTGATTAAATTGCTGAAAATTTGATTCACAAGTTGGTGGAGATGGCTGAAAATTGTAGCCCTGAAATTCTTGGATCTGAGGTTGACATTGTGGTGGTGAAAACTCAATTTGAGTGGGCTAAAAATTCTGGAATAATGGCTGCCCAATCTGAGTTTGCTGGAAATTTAGCTCGTATGGCTGTGAATATTGAAGAGGTTGTTGAAAATTCTGTATGGGTTGAAATTCTTGCTGCCATGGCTGATGTGGAGGCTGAAATTGTTGAAATGGTTGCTCGAAATTCTGGAAGGGTGGCTGCCCATGCTGAAAATTCTGGAAATTTGGTTGAATTGGTTGAAAATCCGGCTGAAATTGTTGTGGATCCGGTTGAAATTGTTGTGATGGTTGCTGAAATTGTTGTGGTTGCTGGAATTGCTGTAAATGTGGCTGAAAGATCTGATTGGGTCGTTGAAAATTCGAATGTGATTGCTGAAATTGTGGGCACGGCTGCTGGTAAGTAGATGAATCACTGTTGGGTGTTAGTTGGGAGTCCAACTCCTTAACCCTACACTTCAACTCCACCAATGCCTCTTCTATCTCTTTACAGAACTCTGGTGACCACATTTTGATCTTGCAGCCCTGTCACAAAACAAACAAGAAAAATGGCAGCAACCGTATACAAATGATAAAGCAAAATAAAATAGAACCCAATGATATGGCCAAAAGCATACAAGCAAAAATCTAACAACTCAACTAGTTGCTTCCCCGGCAACGGCGCCAAAAATTTGATAAAGCCCAAATCTACTAGATTAAATTGTCACGAAAGTGTGGGCTCATCAGATTTAGATGTGAATGAAATACTGGAAACCCTTTTTTCAATCAAAGAATAAAAGCGTAGTAAAGGGGCCACAGGTCGTATTTTTCTCGGGGCTAGTTGACGATGTGTGATTCGAGCTTGTATTTATGTGTCGTTTGTGTTTTTGAGTTTCAAATGTGAATCTGGGTTTGGATTTGCAATTGGAAATGAAATAGCAGTTAAAATGAGGAAACTAAACTAGTGTAAATGTAGATAAATGCCAATCAAAGGAATAAAACAGTGCTTGGAAATTTTCGCAAACAAGTAAGCTTCAACTAAAGCTAGCCACCAAAGTTTAGCAATCAAACTTCAAACAATTCAGCACAAGCTAACTGCATACTAGTTGATACCATACACCATGGCACCCTACAAATACCCTCTAACTTGATACCAATCAGTACCCAAGCTCCCCTTGATACAAAGTGCCAAAATTTAGCTTGACTTGATACAAGGAAAATCTAGTAAGCTAAGAGGAAGTGTTTAACTGTGACTGGGAACAGGAATGAAAGCAAATGGCTTAAACTGGAAACCGAAACAGAGAACTCTGTACTCAGAACTCACAAACAAATTAAGATCCAGTTAACACAATCGACGTTCAGAAGGGAACTCAGATGGCTCAAGCCAAAGCTCAGTAAGTAGACTAGTAAATTCAAAAATATAGCAAGAATTTGGCACAAACTAAATCTGTAATGTGCAGAAATAAAACTGCAGAAATTCAGAAAACCTTTGGGCAGCAGTACAGCTACAAATTGATTCCAGAAATTAACCCAGCAGCGAGTGGATGTGAAGTAGGCGGATATAGCAGTCAATAAATACAGAAACTAACTCCATTGAAACAAACTTGCCCTAACCCAATCATGATATGCAGAAATAAAATGGATGACTTGAAGAAAGTTAAATTCGCAGTTGAAAAGAAACAAACCGATGTGAACTTAAGTTGAGTGCACTGATTCAAATTCAGAATAAAATTCACTAAGCTAGAACTCAATTGAAACAAATCTAGGACTGATAAACCTACTTGCACAATTAGAAACTAAGTTGCAGAACTTGAAGAATTGATACGCAAACTGTAACAAAGATACAAACTGGCACGCAAAGATTTAAACAGAAATACACTGAAATAAAAAGCAATTATCCACTAGAAAAGCTTCCTAAACTACTCAATTTGAAGGACATAAACCTAATTAAGAAGAAACAATTGCATTAAACCAACTTAACCAATCTGAAATTCAGAAACAGTAAGAAACAAGGCAGAAACAAAATTTACAGCTAAAACAACTGAAATTAGCTAAAGAAATCTACTCCTCAATGCTTCCCCAGCTCAAGACTCCTTGTTCATCACGCAAGGGCTGGCCTCGAACCCCTAAGCACAGCAAATCAGTGGAAATCAGCCTCGCTTGATGAACTCTGCTCAAACTGCATCATGTGGAGAAATCCAATCCAAACCCCTTCGATCTCAAATAATGGGATGGCGATGAAGATTTGAAGACCCTCTGAGCTCACCTGAGAACCTCTACAAGCAGCTCAGATGATCGGAATTGGCTTGTGGACGAGATTCGAGTGGTCAGACCACAGAGCCACCGAAACCCTCAAATAGCTCTGTCCGGCGCGAATTCGAGCTGAAATCTCCAACAAAGCTGTCCTCCAAAGATCCAAGTCTTGATCCAGATGAAGATGTTGGCTCATGGGGAGCTTCCACGTCTTCCAAATCCTCCGGGCCGAAGGAGATCGCAGGGCCAAGATGTTGGCTCTGACTCGTCCCGATGGCGTAGTTCTCCAGCCGTCGAGTGTGAGCCTTCCTTGTCCGGTGGGAATCTCCTCCGGTGGATCCCCCTAAGATCACCCCCACGTGTCTCGAAGGCGGGCCACGTGCATGACCCTTGCCCTTCTTGGGGTTTCTTTCCAATGAGGGAGACCTGCGGGGTGCAGCCCCCGACACCTCCCTCTCGAACGCGACCGAGACCGATTTCGGGTCTCGTTCTCTACCGACTGCCATTGTCAGGGAGAAAAGCTTCGCCGAAGGGACCTCCGGTGATACACCATCTTCTTCCACTTCTTTCGAGGTTTGGTGTCTGCTTTCTCATTCAATTTTCTCTTCAAGGCATGACATTCCTCGGTGGAGTGTGTCGTACTGCCGTGGAAGTCGCAGTACTTCATCAGCGGCTATGGTTGCTCGGTGTCAATTGTCTGTACCTGCTTTCGCTTTCCAACCCACTGGTCTTTCCCCAGGCAAAGATCTTTTCCTCGGGCTGGAGCCGGAGGTTCCCTCCTTTCTAACCTACAACGGCTTGAGGAGGGACCTCGGCTGGTTCCTTGGATGTAATCCTTGAGAGACTCTTTTGGCTTCTGCTTGAGAGCGAATAAATTTAATGTCGTCTTCTGATAATGACGGCTGCTGGCGAAATGATGGAGGAATACAGTTCTAAACACCATGAAAGAGTTGATAGAACCTGAGGCAGTCTCTGGAACGATCGCTGAGCTGCTCCTGATAGGGTGTTCAAGAACACCCGACACTTTACACCATCGGTGTACTGGTGCAGGAGTGTCGCGTTCTCGAACTTGCAGACATGATCTTCTAGATTCGTCTTCTCGTCGTAGTCAGCAATCCCAGACCCGCGGAGCTGCTTTGACATGGGATCTTCTACAATCTCCAATGAGAAAGGGGTGGAGGGAGCCTTAGAGAAGGCCTTAGGTTCCTCCTCTTCCCTGGTCCGTCCTCCTGTCTTAGCGCGCTGGAGGCTACTGAGTTGGCCTTCTCTACATCTCCTAGAGAATCCCGCCGGTGAACCGGGACTGCTTCAACGTGTCTCCCCCGTGGTGAGACAAATATCCGTTATTGGGGATGCGAGGTGGAGATTCTGGGGATCTCCTCTTGCACAGAAGTTACTCGCTGTGAGGCGGCCTGCTCGATTTGGTGTTGTTCGAGCACCCCTTTGACAGCGTTGGCCACCAAGCAATCTAATTTCTCTTTCGTCAGAACGATGGATTATCCCGCCGACTCTATCATCGGTGCTCCTTAAGGTGCTTTAATAATATTCTCACAAACGACGTCAAACTTGTTCCTGAAGGAATCAACGTCGACAGTCAGTCACCAGAGTTCAGCCCACGAGGATGATGATGAGAGAGGAAGAGCTCCCACCCTGCGAGATTAACACAAGCGTTAAGGGGAACACGCCGGAGGTTGCCTGGCGAAGCCCACTCCGACGCTCAAGTCAGTGCCTGAGTCTCTTAGATAGAAGGAAATAAGGAAAGTGTGAGTCAGAATGAGCGTAACCCCTTTACCTGGGGGTTGGAGTACCTTTTATACCTGAGGCGTCAGTCACATATGTCCCCACATTCTTTTCCACGTCCCCTTAATTGTCAGTTACTGGATAATCCGTATAACGACCCTCGCGACCATTAAATCTGGACCGTTGCGATAATTAAGCTTTAATGGGCGCGTATTATGGGTCATGATTATCCCATAATTATTAGTGATGATTATCCATAGATCCGAAGAAATGGGACAGTTGCTTGAGGTCGGGCTACTGGATAGGGTGATCCTTGGGCTCCGCTACCCTGAGGTGATCTTCGGAGATCAGATCTCCTGAGGTGATCTTCGGGGATCAGATCTCCTGAGGTGATTTCGGGCGTGTATTCTCCTAGAACGATCTCAAGAGTATATCTACCCGAGGGGGTCTTGGGAGTCAAGGAAAAGGAGTCGTCCAACTTGATAGATCTTGTCACATAGTTATTCAGTCCACGTGTCAACTATGGAATGTTCAGCCCCATCAATAATGTTTGTAGACATTGTGTTTTTCAGATTTATTTCAATAGTCGACAAAGTTTTATAAGACCTGGATACCTACCTGGAACATCAAAAGAAAATTGGGAAGCTTAAACACTTCAAACTTGCACGCCTACTACGTTCATCATTCAAAGTGAAGACTTTTTCCTACTATAGAGATGTTTGAGCTTTCGAAGTTTTTCTTCGCCATTGTATTTGTCGGAGGTCAAACCCTAGACGAAGCCACATCTATATTTCATTTCCGCGTGAGTACTATGCATTACACGTATTTATTAATACGCTAATCATCAACTAAATAAATATTAGTATCCATGATGGGTAATTATTTCCGAGGACCCATTGGGCCATTTGCTCTAGAGTCCTATATAAAAATAGGCAAGTGGGATATCGATTACAAGTGAGAACAACAACTGTTTCTTCCGTCTCGCGCATCTTTGATTTCTCGATCGAAACCCTAGCTTTCTCGATCCAGTCTCGATCGGATTCGGAGGCCGGAGGCGAGGATGTCTCACCGACTGGCGACCTGCTTCGGTGTCGCGGACCAGGAGATGCCGTCGACGGCCGTCGGGCCGAGTTTTAGGACCTCGATTTACGAGACTCGCCTCGGTCCGGCCGCCCTCACATGGTCACGCGCCGCCTTTGGTCTCGCCCTTCGGGTCGAACTTCGCCTCTCCGACGCCGAGGAGGAGGAGCCCCTCGAGTTTTCCTTCCGCCCGTCGTTCTTGTGGAGGCGGAGGGGATCGCGGCGGTTTCCCATCGGGGGCGACCGCAGCGTTGACTTCGCTTGGGATATCTCGCAGGCGGTCTTCTCGTCGGGCAGATCGTCTCGTGCCGATCCCGTGAGCGGGTTCTTCGTCGCTGTCGTGATCGATGGCGAGATGCTCCTCGTCGCCGGCGACCTCGTTGAGGAGGCATACAGGAAGACGCGGGCGCGGCGGCCAAAAGCCCCCTTTCGGCATCAGCTTCTTGCCGCGCGTCAGGAGCATGCGGTGTTGAATGGCCCCAGCGGCCGGGGAACTTACTGCACAGTGGCTCGGTGCGGTGGGCGGGATCGAGAGATCTCGATCGATTTGGGGCCCAAGGAAGGCGGAGAGGAGGCTGGGATGTCGGTGGCCGTCGATGGCAAGCAGGTTTTCCACGTACGTTGCCTCCGGTGGAAGTTCCGAGGTAGCGAGAGGCTGGAGATCGCCGGCGGCGCACGGATGCAGCTTTCGTGGGACCTCCACGATTGGCTATTCCAGGGCGAGGCCTCTGCCGGCCGCAACGCCGCAGCGAGGGTCCGTGCAGTGTTCTTGTTCCGATTCGAGGAGGACGACGAAGAATCGGGGAACAGGCTGGCCAAAGATCTCGCCTTTGACGAGGATTCGGTGAACGCCATCCACAAAATCGCAGCCTATGAGGAGGATTCGTGCAAAACCAAGAACAGGAACGGGATCAGCAGTAACAATGGCTTTGGTGGAGCGGAGAGAGCCATAGCGCGGCCGGGGCGGCGTCGGCGTCAGCTTCGTAGGCGGCTGATGGAGACGAACTCTTGCTCTTCGTCGGCCTCTTCGGCATCCACGGCGAGCAGTTCGACAGTGATGGGGTGGTCGAGTCACGAGGAGCTGGAACTGCATAGGCCGGAGGGGTTCTCGCTGCTGGTGTACATCATGAAGAACTGCTAGGTGTCATTTACTCTGCTGCTTCAGACCCTTCATTGCTGGTGATACTTTCCATTGTTCTTCGAGTTTTGCTGCTTAAAAATCCATTCTTTTGTAATTTTAATATGACACACAATCTCATTCATTCATAGTTTAAAATTTGCCTATACTGTACACAATCTCTTTTTCGCTCCCATCATATTTGTTTAATCTTTCGGAAGATCTAATGAGTCATTCAGTCTTTCTTTTCCATGAGTATAGTAATTCTAGAAGAAAAATACAGGAATTTAAATCCGTGTGGAAAATACACGACTCACGGATGCAGAAATTGCTCACACGGTACCATTACTAATTGTTCACACGGTACCTTTTGTTCGAATGAATATTCTTTTCGATGTTATTTGATGTTAATGGGTTGGAGCTGAAATAGTAGTTAGACTTTAGTGTTGAAATTATAATATTTTTTTATGTGAAATTGTCATTAAATATAGTGTTTTCAATTGGAGATGGTCTAAGAATGCAATGACTGCCTGCGCTTTTCAATTTAGCTGATGAAATCTTTTTATAATTTGGGACTCATCGTTTTTAAAATTATTCGAAAATTTATATGGGTAGATCATTTATATAAGATATCATTTTTAAAATTAGTTAAAAATTTTATGGAATCACATGATCATTTCTAAAATTAATCTACAAATACATATTGCCAATAAGAAAAAAAAGGAGAAACATTTGATCAAATGATAACTTGCAATGAATGAAGTTCAGGGCATTGTGTATTTCGGTAAAATGAATGAGCATTGAACGGAAGTTTTGGCCGAATCAATTATCTTAGGATTAATCGGCATAGATGGAATATCTGGTATAAAAAAATGAAAAAAAAAAACAATGGATGAAGTTTAGGCCACTGGGCAATCTAGTAAAATGGACGAGCACGGAACTGAAGTTTCTTGACAAACTTGCTTAGGGTTGCTAGGTGTAATGCACCGTAAGGTGGGAGATAACTAATGTTCAATGTGAGATTTTATTTTAATCTACATCTATATGACTTTTGAGTACATCTCTTAAAATATAAATACTAATATTTAGAAGTGAACAAAAAAAATTGATCAATGGAATTCGATTTTTTTTTTAAATATCCGACTAACTCAACTAATAAATCAGTTTGATTTGACTGATTTATAATGCACGCCTTGAGCTCTGCCGTAATCCTTCGAGTCGCGAGTTCAGTTGTAGCTCTGTTTCTCTCTTTCCTCGACCCTAACCATTCATACTCCACTATAATCCTTCTCCGAGTCATCAACTCTATCAAAACCTTCTCTGTTTCTTCCCCTCGCATCGTGAGGCCTTCCCCTTCCGATCTAACTGCAATCCTTCTATGCATCCTGAGGTTCACGTATCTCTCCTCTGTTCCAACCAATTACCATCTCTTCTCTTCCCGTCTTCAAGCCACAATAACGCATCTCAGATCCTTTATTTCGAGCAAAACAACAAACTATGATCGACACAACAACTGCCAATCCATAATAATTTCCTAAAAACGGTATCGAAAATGTATGTTTTTTTACTGAGCCCGCTCCATCTACACCCAAAGCTCAGCCCACCTTAAGAGTCTATGTAAAATTTTTACTTAGTCCATTAAAACTCATTCCTTCAGCATCCAGAACTCAGCCAATATAATTAAGTTCAAACTCCTCGATTCTAATTTCAGGATTCATCTCTAAACGTGGTTCATCTAGTGCTTTGGACTTGGATGTCCTTCGGATACAAGACAGTATGCTAAAGAGCGAGAACCTCGCTCTAATGTTTTCACGGAATAAATTGATAGTTAGTGTATGAGTGTTGCCACTTAGAGGTCTAAAGGTCAAAATCTTGCAAAGCCAGTGTACCCCCCTCCCCACGTACTAGCCATAATACCCGGACTAGTAGCCCCGTGTTTTATCTCCTCCATGTTAGTCTTGGGACGGATTGACGGAGGTGTTGGGGCGAGCAAATCATCTTTTGCCACCGAGAACCTCACTCTAGTGATGTGGATGTCCCTGTGTTAGAAGGCACAGTAAGTTGGGGGTGATAAGATTATTGCAGCGAGCTTCTATTTATAGATAAGCTACTTGTTGAAATAAATGACATGGGAAGTCGGGCGACTAGTGAAAATTGAAGAGAGCCAAAGTGGAGAGCATTAGCAAAAGAGCTCTCATATGGTTAGTGAAAAAATTCAATAAAAATCTCAGTGAATAATATGACATTTTACATACACATGTTTGATTGTCTCTCGGATGCCATCGGCGGCTTCCGGTTGTCGTCCCAAATCAAACTATACCATGGGGGTACGGTGAATCTGTTGGAGATCGCTGTATGTAAAATATCACGTTATTCAATGAAATTTTCTTTAAAATTTTTTACTAATCATATCATTTTCCTTAATAAAAAAATAACAAGATTGATATACTTCTTAAAAAGCTTTGACGCTTTGTTTGGGAGCAGAAGAGGGAAGCGGAGGGAGGAGTTAATAAGGAGAATTTTGAATTAGGTTTGGGAGGAAGTGAGTTAAAGAAACTAAAATTAAAATAAGAAAGGATAAACTTTAGCCTTCCTTAACCGATTAAATGAAAGATTTTTTTTATACCTCAATTCAATTTGGGATGTAAAAACAGATAAGGAAAACTAAAAATAATATTGTTTTACTTTTATCCTTCCTCCATCATCTCCTCCTCCAATTTCAAAAAGTGAAGATATATTTATAACTTTATACATTTAACCTTCATTGCCCTCCATTTCCCTCCAAACAAGGTGATACAAATTATGCTTAATTAAAATTCCCTCCCTCTCAAATAAGATGAACATGGACACTTCACTTTTTCTTCTCTTTCCTTTTCTTCCCTTCTATTCCTCTTCAATTGAATCTTTTCTCATCCCATCCAAACAAAGGCTAAGTATCAATTATTTTTAATTCAATTTTCAGCAATTTAATTTATTCACCAAGTGTTCCAAACTCATCCTAATCAGGTTTGTGTACAATTGTTATCCTTGATAATCAATACAAGTTATTCACCTTCTTCATTAATTAGTCTTTAGTAATTGCTATTCCTACAACCGTAAGTCCCTTCCATCCCTATACAACTAGCCCCCAAAATTTAAGCACGTTAAACACGTGAACCAACTTGTTTTGCCATGTGACTATTAACAAGCTAACTTACCATAAGTTTAAATGGTCTCTTTATTTCCTTGCCGTTAATCTTTCTGTGCCACGTGTTCCAAATACGTGGCAAGTCTATTTCTCTCATCCGTAAATTAATTCCTCATATTCTCACTCATCATTTAATAGATGCCTTTTATTCTCAAGACACAATTAATATTATCCATTCAAATACTCATCTTCCTTAATTATTGCCCTAGTTTATGCTACTTCCTATTTTATTTTATTTTCTTCTTATTAAATGATATTTAAGAAAGAAATGTGGAAAATATTGGAGATAATAGCTAATTATAACACATTCAAATATTTTTAAAAGGGATTTATTGCTTCGCATGGCAATTATCGGATTAATAACGAGAAATAAATCTGTGAGAAAAAAATAGAGACGCAAAAGGTCAACGTTGACCTACTGAATGTGGCCATAATTTAGTCCCTAGCTAGAGTTTGAGAGTCAAGTCAAGGTGATGCACCTCCTCCTCCTCCTCTCCCTCCTCCTCCTCCTCGCTGACTTCGTTGCCGGCGGCGGCGCTGGCCCAGCGGCTCCCAGCGCCGGGCATGGTCGCCGCGGGCTCTTCAAACCTCGCTGCTAGCCCCGGAGGGGGTCTCATGAAGGAGTCATCCAGCCTCCCGACGCCGGCGTGCTGCTGCTCCATGTGCAGCGTCGCCGGCCGCCGACACCAGCCCTCGTTGAGAAGTCCGGGAGGCCCGCCGTATGAGGGCCTGTGCATCACAGAGTGCGATTGGATCCCCAGCGCCTGCAGGCCGTACGCGCCGTGGAGTACTGGCAGCGCCGCCATTCCGGGCGGGAGCCGGTGGCTGCCAGCGAGACCGCCCAGTCTGCTGCCTCCGACGCCGGCGGCGCCCTTTGCGAGGGACCGCTCGCGCTTGTGGGCGTTCTGGTGTCCTCCGAGCGCCTGAGAGCTGCAAAACTGACGCCGGCAGTAGTTGCACGAGAACACCCGTGGCTCCGACTCCGGCGACTCCTCCGCCGCCGCCGCCTGCGGCACCAGCGGCGGCGGCTCCCGAACTAAGTCCAATCCCTTAATGAGATTGAGCTCGAAGAGAGGCGGAGGCAGAGGAGCCGACGTCGACGAAGCCACATCTTCCTCCTGGATCGGATCCTTGTGGCGAAGACTCAAATCCAATGACATGCCGCCGAACTCAGGCGGCTTCTCACCGCCGCCGCCGCCGCTTCCTCCTCCTCCTCGCCGCGGTTGCTGCATCTCCGACACCCGCACCGCCGTGGAATCCAAGCAATTTGGATAAACTCCGTTTTTTAATTCTCTTTGGCCATGAATAAAAGGGAGGTTTTTTTTTGCAATGTTTCCATTTAAGTTTGGCAATAAAAGCAGTCGATTTGGCTTTTAATTTTCCATTTATGTTTTGGGTTTTTATTTGTTCCTATATTTGTCTTAATATTCTATTTTAATATCGTGGATTTTCCAATTTGAGCAGGTTTACTTGGATATCTACATGCGTATGTGTTGATCTACTTTGAAATCGAAATTCAATTTTTGATTCGGCACGAACTGGAGATTCTGCAATCTACTCTTTTTCATTGATTTCCCTAAAACCGCCAATATTCCAAGTGATTCTTAAATTGGTATCCATCTATTATTACCAAATATGGCTCATCATATATCTTGAAGGGAGGACTACATGAACAATTTTTACTAAATCTATAACATAAATTTTTAAAATCATTGTGTTTTTATAGTAAATTTATAAATTTAAGTATAACTTTTTCATTATAGTTGTAATTGTTATTATCTATGTTAAACCTTGTTTTTTTAAAAAAATATTCACGTGCTTATTTATTTATATTGTTAAGTATTTTATAAAATTATCTTTGTAACTATATGTATTTTATAGACATGATTATTATTTATTTTACAAAATTAAAATATATTCTACATTTTTAACCGTCGAGTACATATAAAATTATTCAGATGAATATTTCGAAAGTTACGTCAGAATATATATATGATTTATTTAATAATAATAATAAATAAAATTTATTAAATTATTAAATTAAATTATGTTAAGATTTTGGGATCAAAATAGGCGTGGTTAATCTAAGAGATCATCGGAGCACGTGATATCGCTCATCTCAAAGATATATCATGGACGACATGGTAAAATATATACACATAAATTTCGTCGATATTTTACTCTAATACATCGGTGCTTTATACGGAGAGATCGGGTATTTAATGAATATTTTATATTGATTAAAATTTAATTCGAAAATCTATTAAAATAAATATCAAATATCAACTATGTAAACCTCAAGGACAACCTAGAAGAGTGTTTAGATCTATCTAAAATCTAATTAGGTTTGGGATTAAACTTTGATAAAGTCCGTGTGTCTATTCTCTCCACACATTAATCATAATATCTAAGTTAGTAATCTCATGATTTACTTTTTTTATATTAATCGTAAGATAAATTGACGAAGATATTAAAAACGAACGAATTATCTTTGCTACCTAATTAGCTCTAATAACACATATCATAAAGGGATTAAAGACAAATCAGGATCAATTGAGAAAAATGTCTATTCATATAATAACCTATATAATTAGGTGTTTAATGTTCTGATCCATCTAGATTCTTTTATCAAATAAGGGGGTTTAAATAAGCGGCCGACTTTCTCGAATGGTTCCCTTCCCTATCTTAACCATGATAGGATATATTTTCGGGGCCCCCGCTCCTTCGACCAATGCTATTCATCTTCTACTTCGTCACCAAGACTCCCCACTAAAGAATAAAACAAAAACAAAACCATAAAGAATTTTAAACCACGGCAAGGGCGACAACGGGAGGTCTCCTATCATCGACCTCCCCCAGTTCCAACCCTTTCACCGATCCCTGACCATCTCCAATGGATACACTAAAACACCATTTTAGTATTGAAGAGGCACCAAATTCTCTCCCATGGATACACTAAATTGGGCACCATTTTGGTGCAAGTGAATAGTGCGGCACCAATATGGTGCCGCACTATTCACTGACACCAAATTGGTGCAAGTTATTATTTTATTATTAAATATATTATAATATTATATTTGTATTTAATTAAATATATTATAATATTAATTTTATATTTAAAATATTTTATATAAGTGTTGCATGATTTAATTAAATGTATTATAATATTAAATTTATATTTAAAATATTCTTAAATATTATAAATTATTATTATTTAATTTAATTGAATTTATTTTGTAAATTTTATATGTTATAAATTTATATTAGTTATTAACTTAAATAAGTAATATTTAAAATATTAATATATATGTTAAAATTAATATGTATGTTGAATAATAAATTATAAGATGGAAAAATAGAATATTCTAAGGAATATTCTTTTTAGTGTAAGAAATGGTGTCTCTTGGTTGGAGTGGAAAAAAAATTTGATGTTGAAGTGACACCAAATTGGTGTTGAAGTGACACCAAAATGGTGTTTATGGTTGGAGATGGTCTTAACCCCAACCCTAACCTTCTGCTTCTGCTATCGGGGATCGTCGATCTCGATTATACCCTCCTATGGCGAACGCCACTTCACTCTTCGCCTCCTTCCTCCTCGTCCTCCCCCTCGCCGCCGTCGCTGTGGCCGTTTCCGTCGCCTCGGAGCTCCGCCGACCCGACCTATCGCAGGCTTACAACCACACCGTCCTTCTTGATGACGACCAAGTCGCCTTCTTTTGGACTCTGCACCCCGATTCCATCTCCATCGCGGCTCGGAGCAAGAAGACCTCTACCAGCGGATACCTCGCGATCGCGATCGGGGACAGTATGGTCAACAGCCACGCCTACGTCGGGTGGACGGACGCAGACGGGAACGGAAGGGTGAGCGCGTACTGGATCGACGGCAAGGACGTTTCGAGGGTGCATCCGACGGGCGAGAAGCAGCTCGCGGATGCGAGATTCCAGTCCGAAAAGGGGTTCCTTTCTTTGGAGTTCCGTCGCCCCCTGTCGCCCCCTTGCGGTGGCCGGCCGGAGTGCGGAATCCTCATCGATCCCAATCTTCCTCTTCCGATCGTGTGGGCGCGGGGTGCCCGGTGGTCGGAAACGCAGCTAAGCTGGGGAAACATGCACGCCATTACCAGCGACAGGGCCGTTAGGGTTCTGCTGATACATGGCGCGGTCGAAGAGATGAAAGGGGTTCCCTTGGCGCACGCCGTCCACGGATTCTTCATGTTCATCTCCTGGGGCATCTTGTTGCCCTGTGGAGTATTAGCCGCAAGGTACCTTCGCCGACAATGGCATCTACGACTACAGGCCTCGGGACTGGCCCTTGCCCTAATCGCCATCGTCCCCGCCGCTTTCGAACTCCGAGGGCTCGTCCTCAGCTCCACCCATTCCGCGATTGGCGCCGCGGCAATGGCGATGGCCTGCGCACAGCCAATCAACGCCTATCTGAGACCGAAACCACCCGCCGCCGCCGGCGAGGTTGCTTCAGGGGCGACGATTCTGTGGCCGAGCATCCATTTCTGGATCGGGAGATCTGCAATTCTTGTCGGAATCGTCGCAATCCTCAGTGGGCTAAAGCAAGTGGCCGATGCTTACGACTGCGAGGCAGTGGATGCGGCGACCTGGGCGTTCATGCTGTGGGTCTTGGTCGGTGCAGCTGTGGCGCTGTTCTTGGAGTACATGAAATTGAAGCGAAGCAGAAAAGAAAGGAACTCCTTTGCAGGCAGATTTGGGCCGCAAGGCAATGGAGAAGAAGAGTGCTCCATCGATCTACTGAAATCTCAGGAACCTGGAAGAAGCCAAGTGCAGCTTGAATCTTTCAATTAAGAGAGGCAGAATTATGAGCATTTTGGGTATGTTTCTGTATATTAAAGCTTTCCTAGTCCGGAACAGTTTATGGGATTGACAATTCTATAAATCGGAACAGATCTTTCACGATAACTGATATTTAATTAATTAATGAATGGAAACGATATGTTTTGGGAATAACATCTCTTAGAAAAGATAAATTATGAGTTATTAGCTATGACTAGCATTAAGATACGACATAAACTTGAATTCGTCAAATTTGATCACTAGGCCTAAATCTCATGGCAACAAGAGGGTAGGATATTTATATAAATATTTCTTAATCTCAAATATCTTTTATTGAAAGGAATTTTTTAGAGATATTTGAAATCATCATCATGCAAAATGTCTGATAATTTTTTTTTTAAGGATGATATGGATATGAGAATATTTAGAAGTTAAATATTTGATATTGGTGTCTAAGCATGAGATCTACACGAAATAAAATTGTTTGACTTACATCGTTGAGATTTCTGTTTCTTCCTTCTGTTCTTCTGCTGTGTGCTGTCGCGAGAACGTCACCGGAACTATCTCAACTAGCCACAAACCAAATCCCTCACCAATTGAAGCTCCGATTCCTTCTGCTTCGTCTACCCTCTCTGGATTGCAATTTGGACGCATTTTATAGCGGAAGAAACATACGTTTCCTCCATTGATGGAGGTATTCAATACCTCCATCAATGGAGGCCAATAACGCCTGCAACCATCAATGGAGGACGTTTCTTCAATAGATGCTTGTAACGTCAACATCTCCCACTCGTTCAATTCTATCCATATAGGTCATTTAGTCACTAAGACTACGTAAGGAAGTCACAAAGACCATATAGGAGCATTCAATTCATACTTCAGGGAAAATGGTTCGTGCGACAGCAAGCACACTGAGCAATTAATGCTAAGAAAGTTGTTACACTTAACTTAGCTGCTCTATAAAACGAATCAGAGACATCAATAACTTGCCTTTACCCCAAATTAAATATTTACATCCATCTGAACATCTCTAATCTCTCATATGACATCTATGTCAAGAGCATGTTCGTCATCTCAAATCAATACTTTTATTCACAATCACATTTTTAAGTACTTAACAAAAAAAAATGTAACTGGTCGACCAGTGAATAAGTATTACAGATGTAAACCAATTTTAATCTTCCTTTTCAGCTAGAATCTATTCATTCTAATCAGTTGTTTTCCTAGTTATGCTCCATAGACCGAATCATCCATAGTCAATAGGACACACACTAAAGTAGCAAACACTGATTAAAACTTCAAGTAGACAGCTAAATAGTCACTTAGGGTAAGATTGAGATTAACTGATAATCTCAAGGGTCTCACATAGTAGAGAAGCAGGGATCCTTTCTCCTACTACCCTTATTGTCGCTATAGCACATGTGGTATGAATCACATGCTACGATGTTTTTTCTCTTTACTAAAAAGAGTGCATGTTTTTCTCAAATATCTAACATCGTACATATTTCGATCTAGACATACCTAACGTCTAATCCGAATTCAACTTATGAATTCCAATCTGGCTTTAAACAGGTTTAGTAAATGGTGGGTGCATTTACTTCGATCATTACATAAATGATCTCATCTTGATACAAAATCAAGGCGACCTCAACTTATGAGTATGTTTCTATTTACAACTACATAAGCTGTCTCATAAGTAATGGTCTTACCTCTATTTATACTCAACAAATAGAGACGATTGTCCATGTGAGTGGACCAATCTCAGCCTGCCAACATGCTCATCGAGATTTTTTCAAATGTAACAAATACATTCACACTGAATAGATCATGACATTTCATTTAAATAACAGTCTTTACAATTTGTTACATCTTGCGTAGTCCCAAAGACTTCACATGTTCATAAAATGACTCTTTAGTCAACGACTTAGTAAAGGATTTGCAAGCATTGCTCGGGTAGGGATGCACTCAAGAATTATCTTTTTCTTGTCAACAATATCCCTTACAAAATTGTATTTAATTTCTATATGCTTGCCTTTGCTGTGATATTTAGGATCCTTGGAAAAAGCTATAGCAGCTTGATTGCCACAACACACTGTAACAGGGCTCCCACTGTCCTCAACAATCTTCAGATGCTTTAGGAACCTTCTCAACCAGACAGCTTCTTGTACAGCCGCTGCACAAGCCACATACTCAGCTTCCATTGTCGACAGTGCTACACAAGCCTGTTTCTTGCTGTTCCAAGAAATGACACCTCCATTCAGCAAAAAAATATAGCCAGATGTGGATTTTCTGTCGTCAAGGTCCCCTTCCCAATCTGCATCTGCGTAGCCCTTCAAGCTCAATTTTGATCCTTGGAAGCAGAGACAATAATCTGCCGTTCCTTTGAGATATCTGAATATCCTTTTTACCGCTTTCCAGTGTCTCGATCCTGGGTTTGACTGGAAACGACTAACTAAGCCAACAGCATAGCTTATATCAGGGCGAGTACACAACATAGTGTACATCAAACTACCAATGGCACTAGCATATGGTCTTTTCTTCATCTCGGCTATCTCTTCAGGAGTCTTGGGAGACATACTTTTGCTCAAAACAACACCTTTCGCTGTAGGTGTTTGTTCAACGTTGCAATCAAACATATTGAAGTGTTGTAGTATCTTAGTAATATAAGCTTCTTGGGACAAACCCAAAAGTCTTTTTGATCGATCATGAATGATCCGTACTCCTAAGATATACTCAGCTTCTCCCATGTCAATTATGTCAAATTGTGATGAAAGCCAAGACTTGACCTCAATCACAACTTTTAAGTCATTTCCAGCTATCAGCATATCATCAACATATAATGATAAAATGACCAACTTTCCTTTATCCTTTCTTAGGTAAACACAATGATCCTCATTGATCATTTCGAAACCATAAGATAAAATGACTTCATTGAATCTTATGTTCCATTGTCTCAACGCTTGCTTTAGCCCATATATAGATTTTTTAAGTCTACATATTTTTTCCTCTTGGCCATCAGCAATATAACCTTCTGGTTGTGCCATATAGATTTCCTCGTCAAGATTACCATTGAGGAAAGCCGTTTTTACATCCATCTGATGTAATTCCAAGTCATAATGTGCTACTATAGCTAAAATGGCACGTATTGACACAAACTTCACAACAGGGGAAAATGTCTCTTCAAAATCAATACCCTCCATTTGGGTATATCCTTTTGCAACCAGACGAGCTTTGTATTTATTAATCGATCCATCTGCCTTCCTCTTGATTTTGAGAATCCATTTATTCCCAATAGCCCTTCGACCTGGAGGAAGATCGACTAAATCCCAAACTTGATTCTTTCTCATAAACTCCATTTCTTCATCCATTGCAATTCTCCATTTTTCTCTAACTGAGCATCTCAATGCTTTCTCAACCGTTCGAGGTTCTTCATCGTCAACTGGGAGAATCATTAATGCCTCATTTTCAATGTCAAACCTTCTCCGAGGAATAATCTTACGATTACTTCTTCGCAGGTTTGACTGTTGAGAAACTAATTCACTTATAGGCAATTCACTCCCACTAGGTTGACTAGATTCAGGCATTCCCTGAGATTCCTGATATGTTAATGGAGGAACATTATCCTCCTCCTCTATTGCAAATAGAGGAGTTGATTTATCAACTTCACCTCTTGTTGGTAATTCAGTTTCGAGAAAAGTAGCATCTCTTGACTCAATTTCAGAGATGGTTCCATCTTGTTGCTCACCAATAAAGACATAACCCTTAGAGGTACCAGAATATCTTACAAAAATACACTTCTTACCTCTGGGTCCTAACTTTCCATATTTGTGAGTCTTGTCATGAATATAAGCAGCTGACCCCCATGGACTCAGATTACTCAAATCTGGTTTTCTGCCTGTCCACAGTTCATATGGAGTAGATGGAACAGATTTAGAAGGCACCCGGTTAAGTATGTAGGTTGCAGCCAATAATGCATCTCCCCAATAGGAAATAGGCAAATTAGCTTGAGCCATCATCGACCTAACCATTTCAAGAAGAGTTCGATTTCTTCTTTCAGCAACTCCATTTTGCTGTGGAGTTCCAGGGATAGTTAACTGTCTAATAATCCCTTTCTCATTACATATTGTCTTGAACTGATCAGACAAGTATTCACCTCCACGGTCAGTGCGTAAGGTTTTAACCTTACGTTCCAATTGATTCTCAACTTCGTTCAAATAACGATTAAAGCAATCTAATGCTTCAAATTTATGAGAAATCAAATACACATGACCAAAACGCGTGAAATCATCAATAAATATAATGAAATATGAACTACCATTTCTAGCCTTCACGTTCATCGGACCACAAATATCCGAATGAATCAATTGCAATGTTGAATCAGCCCTAATAGTTTTACCAAACAGTTTCCTAGTTGCTTTTCCAGCAAGACAGTGCTCACATATAGACAAGTCAACTTTAGCACGAGTGCCGAGCAGACCCTCTCTTGCTAATCTATTCATTCTTTCTTGTCCTATATGTCCCAATCTAGCATGCCAAACATCATCATTAACATCAGCATCACTAGTAAGAGCAATGTTTGAAAAACAACCATTATTTCCACAATTAACATCTGGTTCTACATTAAGAACCATGAAACCATTTGATATAAAACCATATCCAATTAACACAGAGTCAATTTTAAGTTCTACACGACGACTGTAAAAATTCATACAATAACCCAATTCAAGAAGACAATTCACAGAAACCAAATTCCGTCGAATCTCAGGAGCATAGAGGACATCATGCAGAAACAATGTACGCCCACCACGAAGGTCGAGTTTACAAGTGCCAATTCCTTTGACTTCAATTCTTGCATTGTTTCCCACATATATCCACTTATTGCCAGCTGGTACGCGACGGTACTCCACGTACGTAGCTCGATCACGAGCTACATGGTTCGTTGCTCCTGAATCTTAATCCACAAAGGATAAGAGTCAGCTAACAACACCGAACTAGCAACATAAAGCTCATGAAAAGAAGACAAACATGGATTTACCTTTTTCGGCTCAGTACACTCCCGAGCAAAATGGCCCTTCTTGCCACAGTTGTAGTAAGTTAGCTTGCCTTTAGGTTTCTTTCCATTCTTCTTTCCTTTCTTCTTGATTGGGTCTTGCACAGTAGTAGCACCAGCTTCTTTTCCCTTACCCTTCCCTTTCTTAAACCATTTTTTCTTATTCTTGGATCCAGAACCTTCAGCTACAAAAGCTTGCTCAGAAATCCTTGCGGATTCTACTCTCTCCGCCTCCAGTTCAATATGGCGTGAGACATCAATGAAAGTCCTGATACTCTCACTATGAGTAAGGTTCTGCTTCATTGTTTCCCAAGAATCAGAAAGGGAACGAATAACTGCTTGAACCTGTTGTTCGTCGGTCAACTCATGACCAGCAGTCTTAAGCTCCCAAATCATATTACCCATTTCTCTCAGATGTTGGGTCATCGTTACATTCGGGCGCTTTTTACAACTGTCAAACTTGATTGTCAGTTGACGAAGCTTGCTCACACTAACTCCACTGTATCTTTCTTTCAGGGCAACCCAGACATCATGAGTTGATGGTAGTGGCTCATACTCAAATACCAGGTCATCTACTATTGAACTAATCAATATCCCCTTTGCAGTGGAGTCCTTTTTCTTCCATGCCCTATAGGCATCAAGATCCAATCTGTACTGTGCAGTTGAACCAATAGCAGGTTCTACTATGAAATGATTTACAGCCTCCAGAACTTCTTGTTCCTCAAGAACATATTGTATCTTGAGATGCCATATTTTATAGTTGTCCCCATACAATTTCTCCACCTTGTTCAGTTCAGCTATGATGTTCTTGGTTGCCATAATCTATCATAAATAAATATATTATTCATTAATTCAGTGTATATCATTTGTACATAATTTTTGATTGACTCAATGTAAACTTGACTTGGATTACGAAATCAAGTGATAACTACGTTTTCACTCATCATTCGCATCATCCAATCTAATTAACATTGATCAATTATATTACATACATCCCATTAAATGAACTAATCATTTGTCTTGAATATGAACTAATCATATAAATGAACTAATCATTGACAAGTCAGTTAACACATAACATAACTTTATTTAATTGGCTTAATAAGTAGGTACAAACAAACAGAATTCAACGAACTAGATAATTTGACATCATTCCCATAATAAAAAATATTATGGCAGTGGCTATCACTCTCTCGTTCATCTCTAATCGGCCAGTCTGATCAGGCTCGGGATCTTCCACAGATTCTATCGGATCTTCCTCAAATATTTCAGAATCTTCCTCGATCATTTCAATATCAGGATCTTCCTCAAATATTTCAGGATTTTCCCCAGGCATTTCGGGATCGTCCTCGAACATTTCGGGATCTTCCTCTGGGTCCTCCTCAGAATCCACTATTGGATCCCACTCGATTTCCTCAGGATCCCCTTGGAATTCTTCAATCAGATCCATCTCTGGATCCTCTTCAAATTCTTCAGGATCCTCTTCCAGATCGTCCTCAGAATTTTCCAGATCCTCTTCCAGATCGTCCTCAGAATCTTCCAGATCCTCTTCTGAAAAATTCTGGCGAAGTAGTTCTCTACGCAACTCGGTATAAGAGATACGTCCTTCGTAGCATCCCCAAATACCTCTTGTAGCTACTTCAGCACGCCTCGACAATGAATTAATCAATGCCCCGATCCGGTAGTTATCTAGAACTGGAAACTCTTCCTGTTCGAGTTTCCAAAATAGACGATCAAGCCTTCCTATATGCCCTTGGATGCCTAGATGCGGGAGGAAGTCAATATCCTCTATCTGTTCCCTCAAATGATTCCGTCACACATCTCGACGAGTCATTGTGGTAATAAATCTCGGCATCTGGAATTGAAATACACAATGTCAGTACAAAACCGACAAACCAGTAACAAAACTGGTTCAATTCAATTCACAACACAAATAGATAAAGGCATATAATTTTTTCCCTTTTGTTTGTAGTTACAATTAAGCCTATTTTTTTCTTTTTTTTTAAGGTTCAACATAATAATCAAATCATTCTATTTAGTTCAAATTATTTGATCAAAATGGTTTGGTTAAACCAACTAATGGTTTGAACCAAAACCGATTTAACCAACTTAATCTTTTTCAACTAAACTAGAATCTAATCTAAATAAATTGAACTAATTTTAAACAGATTATCGAATACCACTTTGGTTGGGCCTGTTTGCTTTTAGCGGGAGGTCATGGGTTCGAACCTCTCTTGGGCAGCAGCGTGGCAGCTGCGTTTTTTCAGTTGCAGAATAGGTTTTGAAATTTTTTTTTTAATAAAACCAACTTATCTCATAAAAAAAACCAAAACCTAATCGCAGCCATTTCTTCTTCTTCCCTCAGCCGCCTCTTCTTCTTCCCTCAGCCGACCTTTTTTTTCTTTCATCACCAACGCCGGCTGCCTCCATCGACGCATCCAGCCGACGGCAACGGAGCGCCTTCCACGCGTGATGCGATCGTCGGCCAGGGGATGAAAACGCCGAGAGCTCAGAGGCGATTCCAACCAGGGAATTTCACTACAGAGGTAAAAAAAATTATTCTCATGCTCTAACCACTGCTCTGATACCATTATTGTTAGCTAAGCATGAAATCGAATTGCAAAACAAAATTGTTTGACTTACATCGTTGAGATTTCTGTTTCTTCCTTCTGTTCCTCTGCTGTGTGCTGTCGCGAGAACGTCACCGGAACTATCTCAACTAGCCACAAACCAAATCCCTCACCAATTGAAGCTCCGATTCCTTCTGCTTCGTCTACCCTCTCTGGATTGCAATTTGAACGCATTTTATAGCGGAAGAAACATACGTTTCCTCCATTGATGGAGGTATTAATACCTCCATCAATGGAGGCCAATAACGCCTGCAACCATCAATGGAGGACGTTTCTTCAATAGATGCTTGTAACGTCAACATTTGATGGATGGTATCCATTAAATAATGAGATATTTGAATAACCAAGTAAACGTGATCACCGTAAATATTTGAGAGAAATTGGATGCTTTCAGATAGATTTAATTTCAACATCGATTAAATTTCAGCTCGACTATGGTATAAAAAAACTGGGTAAACTTAAAAGAGTATCCATTTTTCTTGCGGCAATTTACCAAAGGGCGTACCCAAGAATACGTATTTACCAAACGGTGTCTTATGGTTTCATTTTCACCAAAGGGCACACTTAATAATAGTGAACTTCCTCTTATACCCCTCCTGTCAATCAAGTACTGCATGCAATTCTCTTTCCCTTTCTCTTTCTCTTTGTCAGTAACGAATTTCGAGATGGACCATAAAAAGATGTTCCTTTATATTTTGATAATAATATTATGGAATCTTTTTCAAAACAAAAAAATATTAAAATTAATTAAAATATTTTTATTAAATTAAAACTAAAAAACATTTCAGCCGGCCACGTCCTGAAATGGTTCCATTTCAAGCCCAACGTGCCCAATATTAAGGGTCTTTTCTCGATTCTTTGATATTACATTTTAACACCTCGGAGAAGTCGAAATAAACAATGGATAGCAAATTTGAACTCCTTGTAACCTCAGAAATCCACAGGAACTGAAATTTTTACAATTGGAGCTCTCTAGGTCAATCAGTGGCCTTTTGGAGTCATTGGGGCCTGAAATGTTTCATTTCGTTGGGCCTGAAATGTTTCATTTCAGGCCCAACGTGGGCCTGAAATTTTTCCATTTCAGGCCCAACGTGGGCCTGAAATTTTTCCATTTCAGGCCCAACGTGGGCCTGAAATTTTTCCATTTCAGGCCCAACGTGGGCCTGAAATTTTTCCATTTCAGGCCCCAATGACTCCAAAAGACCACTGATTGACCTAGAGAGCTCCGATTGTAAAAATTTCAGTTCCTGTGGATTTCTGAGGTTACAAGGAGTTCAAATTTGCTATCCATTGTTTATTTGGACTTCTCCGATGTGTTAAAATGTAATAATGAAGAACCGAGAAAACATCATGTTGGGCCTGAAATGGGCACGTTGGGCCTGAAATGGAACTGAAATCCACAGAAACCTGAGAAGTGCAAATAAACAATGGATAGCAAATTTGAACTCCTTGTAACCTCAGAAATCCACAGGAATTGAAATTTTTACAATCGGAGCTCTCTAGGTCAATCAATGGCCTTTTGGAGTCATTGGGGCCTGAAATGGAAAAATTTCAGGCCCACGTAATGGAAACATTTCAGGCCCAACGTGGGCCTGAAATTTTTCCATTTCAGGCCCCAATGACTCCAAAAGGCCACTGATTGACCTAGAGAGCTCCGATTGTAAAAATTTCAATTCCTGTGGATTTCTGAGGTTACAAGGAGTTCAAATTTGTTATCCATTATTCATTTGGACTTCTAAGAGGTATTAAAATGTAATAATGAAGAATCGAGAAGAAATCACACATTAGGCCTTTTAGGGTCATTGGGCCTGAAATGGTTGGACACCTATTGCATTGGTGATATCTAATATATAGATGTTTGGACACCTAAAATATCATCTCCTACCTCTGACCTCTCTATTCATATGGAATTTTCAGAAATCCAGATATGGGAGGTCCATCAGTGGGTTTTGGTCAAAACTCACTAATATTTCTAAACTACTCCTATTTGATTGGTGATATCTAATATATAGATGTTTGGACACCTAAAACATCATCTCCTACCTCTACCCTCTCTATTCATATGGAGTTTTCAGAAATCCAGATATGGGAGGTCCATCAATGAGTTTTGATCAAAACTCACTGATATTTCTAAACTACTCCTATTTGATTGGTGATATCTAATATATAGATGTTTGGACACCTAAAACATCATCTCCTACCTCTACCCTCTCTATTCATATTTTCAGAAATCCAGATATGGGAGGTCCATCAGTGAGTTTTGACCAAAACTCACTGATATTTCTAAACAACTCCTATTTGATTGGTGATATCTAATATACAGATGGTTGGACACCTAAAACATCATCTCGTACCTCTAAACTCTCTATTCGTATAGAATTTTCAAAAATCCAGATATGGGAGGTCCATCAGTGAGTTTTGATCAAAACTCACTGATATTTCTAAACTACTCCTATTTGATTGGTGATATCTAATATATAGATGTTTGGACATCTAAAACATCATCTCCTACCTCTACCCTCTCTATTCATATGGAGTTTTCAGAAATCCAGATATGGGAGGTCCATCAGTGAGTTTTGACCAAAACTCACTGATATTTCTAAACTACTCCTATTTGATTGGTGATATCTAATATACAGATGGTTGGACACCTAAAACATCATCTCGTACCTCTAAACTCTCTATTCATATGGAATTTTCAGAAATCCAGATATTGGAGATCCATCAGTGAGTTTTGACCAAAACCCACTGATATTTCTAAACTACTCCTATTTGATTGGTGATATCTAATATATAGATGTTTGGACACCTAAAACATCATCTCCTACCTCTAACCTCTCTATTCATATGGAATTTTCAGAAATCCAAATATGGGAGGTCCATCAGTGTGTTTTGATCAAAACCCACTGATATTTCTAAACTACTCCTATTTGATTGGTGATATCTAATATATAGATGTTTGGACACCTAAAACATCATCTCCTACCTCTACCCTCTCTATTCATATGGAGTTTTCAGAAATCCATAGGAACTGAAATTTTTACAATCGGAGCTCTCTAGGTCAATCAGTGGCCTTTTGGAGTCATTGGGGCCTGAAATGGAAAAATTTCAGGCCCACGTTGGGCCTGAAATGAAACATTTCAGGCCCAAAAATGAAACATTTCAGGCCCCAATGACTCCAAAAGGCCACTGATTGACCTAGAGAGCTCCGATTGTAAAAATTTCAGTTCCTATGGATTTCTGAGGTTACAAGGAGTTCAAATTTGCTATCCATTGTTTATTTGGACTTCTCCGAGGTGTTAAAATGTAATATCAAAGAATCGAGAAAAGACCCTTAATATTGGGCACGTTGGGCCTGAAATGGAAATATTTCAGGCCCACGTTGGGCCTGAAATGGAACCATTTCAGGCCCAACGTGGCCGGCTGAAATGTTTTTTAGTTTTAATTTAATAAAAATATTTTAATTAATTTCAATATTTTTTTGTTTTGAAAAAGATTCCATAATATTATTATCAAAATATAAAGGAACATCTTTTTATGGTCCATCTCGAAATTCGTTACTGACAAAGAGAAAGAGAAAGGGAAAGAGAATTGCATGTAGTACTTGATTGACAGTAGGGGTATAAGAGGAAGTTTACTAAAATATGTGCGCCCTTTGATAACATTGAAACCATGATACGCCTTTTGGTAAATACCTATTCTTGGGTACGCCCTTTGGTAAATTGCCATTTTTCTTGGGATCTTAGAAATACGTCTCTCTTTCGATCATAACGTGCACCTCATCTTATCACAATATATTTTACTATCACAATTATAGTATAGTTATAATTATGATTTTATATTGATTAATGTTAATTATTAACCATCAACATTGATAATATTAAAGATGATTATTGATATATAATTATTAAATTATAATTTTATTAGTATTAATAAGAGTTAAAGTGTTGTTAAAATATAGTATTATCAGAATTAAAATATTTATATTACAGTGATTATAATCATATAGCAAGTGCTGAATATCGTGATAATTACGTGGCAGTTATGAATTTATAATTATTATAATAATATTAAATTTAAGATTATTTATCAAAGGCGTATGTAATTTTTTGAATTGATAAAATGATGAACGATGTTTTGGTATTTACCAAAAATCAAATCTTTTCTATTGCTTTCCTGTTTTACCCTTATGAAAAATCTAACATTTTTATAATTTTCTTTTCTCGATCATTTTTATATTTATTTTCTTCCCACTCTTTCTTTGTATACTACGTGTCTTTTCTTTCCTTTTCTCTCTCCTCATTCCTCATTCCTCACTCCTCTCTCTTTTGAATACATGCATAATTTAAAAGTCACAGTCACATTGAACCTGATATGAAATTATATATGAGCCTGATATAATCCATACCAGACTCACGTGCTTACGTTAGGCTCGATATATATGAAACATGTCGGACGCAACTAACTTCGGTATGATATGATTCATATTAGTCTCGCGTTCGATTTTTCAATCGATTCTTTCAATAATATTTTAACACTCACTAAGAAGCAGAAATAAGCAATGGATATCACCGTTTTACTCCTTACAATCTCAGAAATTCACAGAATTTGAAATGGGTTCAATCAGATATATCTAAGTCCATAAGTGATCGAGTTTTGACTGAAACCCACTGATGGACATATCTAGATCCACATTGGGCTTGATATGATTCCATGTCAGGCTCACGTTGGGCCTAATATGATTCCATATCGGGCCCACACTGGACCTGATTTATGAATAATGTAAAAAAGTCACATTGTTAGAATTTTTCTTGTCAGAGTCAAACTAAAAAGGATAAAATATCACATCATTCACATTTTAACTTAATCAACAATATATATTTTCCCTAAACTACCTAAGTTGGGCCTAACTTTTTAGTTGATTTTTGATAATATTCTAAACTTTATGATAATATCCATCATTATAATTTAGTTATTTTGATCATATTTTAAACTTTATGATTTTTTGTTTGCTAATAAGAACTATTTATTATTGTTATCAATATCTCTTGTTAATTATGTTTAAATATAATATGATTATCTAAAATAGTGAGTAAGACTAATTAAGATGGAACCAAAAGAACTAAAACTTAAAGCCACATTAAACCCGATATAATTTGTATCATGTCCATGTTGGATTTTTTAGTCATTTCTTTCAATAACATTTTAACATTCAAAAAGCCTAAATAAACAATGTATAGCACCGTTTTACCCCAAGCAATCTAAGAAATTCATAGAAACTGAAATGAGTTCAATCGGACGTGTCTAAGTCCATCATGTTGATGCAGTCTGACCTGATTGTTGTTTTAGTATTGACACCGATTTATGTTTGGTTGAGTGAGATCAGATGATTAAGTTCGGACGAAGTCCTGGTTGGGGACTGGGCACGAAGTCCTGGTGAGTGAAGCTGGGCACAAAACCCTGGTGAGTGAAGCCGGGTCCTAGCAAGGGAAGCTAGGAGAAGAAAATCCTGGTGAGTGAAGCCGGGTCCTAGCAAGGGAAGCTAGGTGAAGGAAATCCTGGTGAGTGAAGCTGGGTCCTAGTGAGTGAAGCTAGGTTAGACTAAGTCCCGGTGAGTGAAGCTGGGCATGAAGTCTTGGTCCGGGGGACTGAGCATTAAGTGTACTGGTCAGAGAGGGCTCGGTAGCTCGTTCTCCGGACCTGGTTAGGTCGGAGATGGCTCGGGAGCTCGTTCTCCAGACCAGACTGAGTCAGAGAAGGCAAGGGAGCCTGTTCTCTGGACTCAGGGTCGAAATGATCGGAGCTGGATCGGTCTGAAGTCCAATCAGGGAGTTGGCACGAACTCTCTCGGTTGTAGATCAGTCTGAGGTCTGATTAGGGAGATGGCACGAACTCTCTTGATAGTAGATCGGTCACAAGACCGATCCAGGATGTCTGATTGGTTTGGTGAATGATCAGAAACAGATCATAAACAGATCAAAAACAGATCAGAAATATTTTGTGTGGTGGCTGATAGGTCTGATGAACGATCAGAAACATATCAGAAACATTCTATGTGGTAGCTGATCGGTCTGGTGAACGATCAGAAACAGATTAGAGTCTTTTGTGTGGTGGCTAATCAGTCAGTGCGACCGATCAACATAGTCTGGACCGATCAGGTAGGAGCCTGATCGGTCAGGCTATGGCCTGATCGGTCAGTGAGACCGATCAGGGTCTTGACTCACTAAACCCGAACTTCTAGTAAGATAAGGGATCGGTCTGGTGACCGATCCCTTGTCTCTGATCGATCAGTGTGACCGATTAGAACTACACTGGATCGATCCAAATCAAGTCTTATTGGTCAGGAGGGTGTCTGATCGGTCAGGGTGACCGATCAGCGCCTCAGAACTTTAATTTGAATTATTGTCAGATCTCTGATTACCTTCTGATTTCCTTCTGATATGTTTTGATTTGCTTCGCTAATAAGTCTGTGAGTGTGCAGATGATACAGAGACGATACAAGCCAAGAAGGAGGGTCAATGGCGACTTTCGCTGCGGCTATTTTGATTGGTATCTGTTTGCAGGTTTCAACGGCTTCTAGCGTCTGGCCTGAAGCTGCAGCTGAAGAGATGACTTCAGTGAGCTCAGAAGAGGTCAGTAGGTCAGTGGGTGACGAAGTCGTGGGTCACTGGGTGACGAAGCCTGTTGATGTGCAGAAGGAAGGCTTAAGAGGAGACTGGCGAAGCAGAGACAAGAATCAATCAGACACAACGAAGAGACAACAACGAGAACTAAGTGAAGGGTCTTGTGTGAAGTTGTGCTGTGTTGTGCTCTGTGTTAAGCTTCGTGCTTTATATGCTTGTGCTTAAGGTTGCATCTGTAAGCTTCTTCTCGTGTCTCTGTGCTTATTTTGAAATATTTCTGAGACTGTTTGTGGAGAGGTTACACCACTGAGAAGGAGAATTTCTTAGCCGGATTCACTCCGGGACTTGATCTTCCAACAATCAAGGGGGATTGCTCACCTCATGGGCACGCCAAGGAGTAGGGGCAAGTTTTCCCCGAACCTTGTAAATCCTGGTGTTCATCTCTGTCTGTTTTCTTTTTGTGTTCGTTTTGTTCTGCTTTTCCGCTGCTAACCTGATCACAGGTGTTGATGCAGTCTGGCCCTGATTGTTATTTTGGCGTTGACACCGATTTTAGTTTAGGTGGATGATTATTGATGATGATTAAGTCCTGATCGAGGATCAGGCATGATATGGAAAATCCTAATCTAGGAGGTTAGGTGTTGAAAGTCCTAGCTTGGAGGGCTAGGTGTGTGAAAAGTCCTAATTCGGAAGAGGTGGGTGAAAAGTCCTAGCTTGGAGGGCTAGGTGAAAAGTCCTAAATTGGAGGGTTAGGTGCAAATTCCCATCTTAGAGAATTAGGTGAAAAAGTCCTGGCTTGGAGGGTCAGGTCCTAGCTTGGAGGGCTAGGTTTGGAAAAGTCCTAATTCGGAAGGGTTGGGTGAAAAGTCCTAGCTTTGAGGGCTAGGTGAAAAGTCCTAACTTGGAGGGTTAGGTGCAAATTCCCAACTTGGAGAGTTAGGTGAAAAATCCTAAGCTTGGAGGGCTAAGGTGGTTGAAAACTTAGCTTGGAGGGCTAGGTTTGAGTCCCTGGATCGGTCTGGTGACCGATCAGGGAATCTGGCACGCTGCTCCTTCGTGGATCGGTTTGGTAACCGATCCAGCGATGACTGATCGGTCTGGTGACCGATCCAGCGATGACTGATCGGTCTGGTGACCGATCAGGGAGCACACAGTGAGGTTGGGAACCTACTGTGCTGCTCCTGATCGATCTGGTGACCGATCAGGGAGTATGCGTTTCACCCATTGACTGGCTCCTGATCGGTCTGGTGACCGATCAGGGAGCGAGCAGTGAGGTTGAGTTCCCTTGCTGAACTGCTCCTGATCGGTCTGATGACCGATCAGGATCACTGTGCAGATCGTTCTGGTGAACGATCCAGCTTCGCGGGTTCCTCACTAAGATCGATCAGGACGGTGCCTGATCGGTCTGGTGATGATCTGATCGGACTGATGACCGATCAGGAGACACCCTGATCGGTCAGTTGACCGATCAGAAGGCTTAGGCTGAGAAACTCAGAAATTGCCCGATATAAGGGTGGATCGGTCTGGTGAACGATCCACACCCTGGGATCGGTCTGGTGATCGATCCGGGAGAATCTCAAAGAAATCACGATTTCTGATTGAGCGTTGGGGATCGATCAGGACGGAGCCTGATCGGTCTGGACTCAGCCTGATCGGTCTGGTGACCGATCAGGAGGCTCTCTGATCGGTCCGGTGACCGATCACTTTAATTCAAATTGCACTGTCAGACGCTCTGATCGCGTCTGACCATATCCGATTCGCTGTTGTTTGCCTCTGATATTTGATTTACTGTGTGATATACTGCTCTAACAGTCTGATTAAGCTGCAGGTGACAGGGGAGGATTCAAACACTCAAGGAGGGTCAATGGAGAGCTTTCCTTGGAGCAGGTTTGTCCGTTTTTCCATCTCAGGTTGCAACGGCCGAGCTGCAGACTGGAGCTGAGACTGGAGCTTGGCTGAGGGAAGCTCAGGGAGTCCAGGGATAGCTCAGTGGTAGCTGGCGTTGGCAGATGAGCAGCTGGAAGCTGCAGGGATGGTGTCATCTGATGCTTGGTGGAGAAACAAAAGGGAGAAGAAGACTTCGGCTGATGCAGAGAAGTTGTTCGACAGTTTCAGTATTGAGCTTGCTGAAGTTCTTGCTGCACCTTGTGTTTCTCCACAACTTGCTTGCTATGTTCCTAAAGTCTTCATCACTTTGAGCAAGCAACTGCAATCGAGAAGCAACCAACTCTTACGTGAGTGCTGGGAGGAAAGAACAAGGAGCTTGGAGTCCAACAGTGAGAAGACACGAAGGAGGGAGTCCTTGCGTGAGATCGTCGCTGGGTGGAGCTCGGGATAAGCTCGCTGTGTTCTTGTCCTTGCTAGGTGCTGAGTAAGAGTATTCTCTGTGTTTCACTAAGCTTAAATCTATATCCTTGTTTGAAACGATGTGGAGAAGTTTCTCCACCGAGAAGGAGATTGCGTTATATCCGGTGAACACCGGGGCTTGATCTGCCGATGATCAAGGGATCGCCCACCTTAAGGGCACGCCAAGGAGTAGGGGCAAGTTATCCCCGAACCTTGTAAACCCTCTTGTTAGCGATCTTGGTAGTTGTCTTTGTTTGCTTTCATTTTTGTTTTTGGTTTACTGCACTGCTTCGTTTTCCTTTGCTTCTTCCGCTGTGCTACTAACAAAGTTAAGTGCAGAATTTGATAAGTTTCAAAGTCAAAGAGATTGGCTATATTCACCCCCCCTCTCTAGCCATCCGATTTCCAACAAGTGGTATCAGAGCTTGGGGCTCTGTTTACGGCTTAACATCCGAGAGTTATCAACGAGATGGCTTGAGGGAAGGTTTTTCCACCACTCGACCTCCATTCTTCGATGGCGCCGACTTCCAATATTGGAGATCGAAGATGGAATATTATTTGAAGATGGACATCAATACTTGGTTCGCGGTGAAGGAGGGATTCACCCCTCCTAAGGATGATGAAGGCAAAGAACTCGAATCATGGCGGTGGACTGCCGAACAAACCCGGAAGAGTGAAGCCGACGCGAAGGCGGTTGTCACTCTACAATGTGGCATGAACAAAGACCAACTCATCAAGGTTGGTCCCTTCACAAGTGCAAAGGACTTGTGGAACAAACTCATTGAGCTCCATGAGGGCACCCGAGACTCAAGAATCGCGAAGAGGGATTTGTTCCTCAACCAACTCCAAAATCTCTCCATGAAGGAGAATGAGTCGGTAAGTGAGCTTCATAGCCGGTTCAAGGAAGTCCTCAATGGGCTTCATTCGATTGATGAAAAGGTCGAGAATCGCGACCTTGTGAGGTATGTCTTGAAAGCCTTTCCAAGGAATGCTTTGTGGTCATCCATGGTGGATGCCTACAAAGTATCCAAGGATCTATCCATTGTAAAGCTAGATGATTTATTTTGTGAGATGGAATTGCATGAAATGGCTAACAAAGGCCCCAAGGAGAAGGGGATTGCCTTAGTTGCAGGGGACCGGTCCAACAAGAAGAAGAAGGAGAAGGAAGTTTCCTCATCCTCATCCTCTTCCGAATCCGAGTCCGATTCCGAAGAAGATGGCAGCGGCTCCTCTTCATCCGAAATGGCGAACTTTGTGAGAAGGATGATGAGAAGGGGTCGACGCTTCAAGAGTAGAGGTAACTCTAGTGAATCCAAACTTGATAAGACTAATGCCTCTTGCTTTGAGTGTGGTAGGAAAGGGCATTTCAAGAATGAATGTCCAAAACTTAAGAAGAAGGAGGAGAAATCCAAAAAGAAAGAAGAAAAATCCAAGAAGAAGAAGAAGGCCTTGAAGGCCACTTGGGATGAGTCATCCTCTAGCTCATCCGATGAAGAGAAGGAGGAGAAGAGCACAAGGCATGTGGCACTTATGGCTCTTGGAGAGGAAAGCAGTGATGAATCTTCAAGTTCCTCAAACGCGGCTTCATCATCTTCGGATGATGAAGAGGTAACTTCTCCCGAACTTGAAAAGTGTTATAGAGCTATTGCATGTTTAACTAGTATGCTTAAGAAATCAAAAAATAAGGTTAAAGCATTGCAATTAGAAATTGATCAATTGAAATTATCTAGAGATGATAACATTGATGATTTGCATGTTGAATTGTTAGAGGATGAGATTAAGTCTTTGAAACTTGAAGTTGAAAACTTGAAATCCTCTAGGGTTGAGGAAGTCAATGACTTGCATGATGACTTGTTAGTAGAAGAAAACAAATCATTAAAGAGTGAAGTTGAGAGACTCAAGACTATTCTTGAGAAGTTCTCAACTAGCTCTAAAACCCTAGATATGATTTTGAATGCCCAAAGGGCAGTCTACAATAGGGCCGGTATTGGTTACCATCCTAAGGAACCCTCATTTGTGTCTCTCATGTCTAGGACTGACATGAGACAATCTAGGACACCTAAAACTCAAAAGAAAGTTGTCAAAGCATGGGTGCCTAAGTCTTGTTTAGTTGATGCTTTAGGTCCCAAGATTTGGGTACCTAAAACTTTTATTTTTCGAATTATGTAGGTAATGATTGAGGGGGAGCATCTATCAACTTGGTTCGTTGATAGTGGATGCTCCAAACACATGACCGGGGATAGATCATTGTTTACCACACTTCACAAGAAAAGTAGAGGTAATGTATCATTTGGTAACAATGGTAGTCTTAAGGTCATAGGAATAGGAGACATTCAAATATCCGAATGTCTTAGAATCTCAAATGTCCTTCTAGTCAAGGGGATGAAATTTAATCTCCTAAGTGTGAGTCAATTGTGTGACACGGGTTACACAATTGATTTCCAACCAAGTCAATGTCTAGTTAGACAACATGACACCTTGGACACGGTACTAGTAGGAGCAAGAGTAGACAATATTTATCAAGTTTCATTTAAAAGTGCTACTAATGCTTTTGCTAAGTGTTTCATGTCAAAAGAAGAAGAGTCCACCCTTTGGCACCGGAGGCTAGCACATGTGAACATGAAGAACATCCGGAAGTTGGCCAACAAGGGATTGGTTCGTGGCTTACCAAGCATCAAGTATGAGAAAGACAAACTTTGTGATGCATGTCAAATGGGTAAGCAAACAAAATCTGCACATAAAGGTAAAAGCGCTGTAAGTACTTCTACTGCATTAGATTTACTTCACATGGATCTATTTGATTGTAGTACTATCATATCATTGAATGGAAGTAGATATTGCTTTGTGATCATTGATGATTTCACTAGATATACATGGACTTACTTTTTAAAATATAAGGACCAAACCTTAGATGTTTTCATTTCTTTTTGTAGGAGGGTAGAAAATGAAAAATCATTAACAATTAAGACAATTAGGAGTGATCATGGAGGTGAATTTCAAAATCAAAGGTTTTTAGAATTTTGTCAAGATAGGGGTTATAGACATGAGTTCTCTACTCCTAGAACACCACAACAAAATGGTGTTGTAGAGAGGAAGAACCGTGTTCTACAAGAGGCTGCGCGAAGCATGCTTAATGAGTACTCACTCCCGAGTTACTTATGGGCTGAAGCTGTAAATACAGCTTGCTATGTGCAAAATCGAGTCCTTATTCATAGATTTTTAGGAAAGACTCCCCATGAGCTTTGGTTTGGGAAACCACCTACGGTTAAACACCTTCGGGTGTTTGGTTGTAAGGTGTTCATTCTCAACACCAAGGATCATCTTGGAAAGTTCACGGCAAAGGCTGATGAAGGGATACTAGTCGGGTACTCCCTCGTTAGCAAAGCCTATCGAGTCTACAACAAGAAGTCTAGAATGGTTGAAGAATCTTCTGACGTTGTCTTTGAAGAAATTCCAAAAGTCAATGGTCAACCAGAAGATGAAGTCCAATTTGAACTTAGGAGACTAAGTTTGAATGAGAGTCCAAATGTTGTTGATGGTGATGAATCAGATGACGGTGAGCCTAGACAATCCATAGATCAGCCGGATCCTGAGGCTGACCTTGTGTCTAGTGAACCTATTCAAGAAGCACCACCAACACCAAGGCAAACTAGATTAGCCTCTAGTCATCCCCAAGACCAGATTGTTGGAGACATCCATCATGGGGTTAGAACTAGATCATTCTTCCGGAATGAGGCTAATGAAGTTGCCCTAATTTCCGAAATTGAACCTAGAAAAATTGATGAAGCATTAAATGATCCCGATTGGATTATTGCAATGCAAGATGAACTAGGTCAATTCGAAAGGAGTCAAGTTTGGGACTTAGTCCCTAGACCTAAGAAGACCACCATCATTGGAACCAAATGGGTCTTCAAGAACAAATTGAACCAAAAGGGAGAAATCATTAGAAACAAGGCACGCTTAGTAGCCAAGCGCTATAGTCAAGTTGAAGGCCTTGATTATGATGAGACCTATGCTCCTGTGGCACGATTAGAGTCCATTCGATTAATGCTTGCATTTACAGCACATCGCGGATTCAAATTATACCAAATGAATGTCAAATCGGCCTTTCTAAATGGTCTAATAAGAGAAGAAGTCTACGTCGAATAACCTCCGGGGTTTGAGAGTACTGAATTCCCAAACCACGTGTTTACGCTCAAAAAGGCATTTTATGGCCTTAAACAAGCACCCCGGGCTTGGTATGAGCGGTTGTCGACATTCCTAATTAAAAAGGGCTTCGTTAGAGGCCAAATAGACCCTACATTATTTCTACGAAGAGATGGTAATAATATTTTTGTAGCCCAAGTATATGTCGATGACATAATTTGTGGCTCAAATAATAGGGGCTATTTAAATGAGTTCATTGGACACATGGAGAGTGAATTTGAAATGAGTTTAGTGGGAGAATTGACTTTCTTCCTTGGACTTGAAATCAAGCAAACTCGCGATGGTATCCATGTGCACCAATCAAAGTATACACAAGAAATGCTTCGAAAATTCAATATGAGTGATTCAAAAGAGGTAACCACTCCCATGGCCACAAACACAAGATTAGACAATGATGAGAGTGGTAAACCCATTGATTTAACTCAATATCGAAGCATGATAGGTAGTTTGCTATACCTCACAGCTAGTCGACCTGATATTCTTTTCGCTGTGGGTATGTGCGCTAGGTATCAAGTTTGTGCCAAGGAATCTCACTTAATCGCTGTTAAGCGAATCTTGAGATATCTCAAAGGCACGATTGGAGTCGGTCTATGGTACCCCCGTACCGAATCATTTGATTTAATTGGCTATACAGATTCCGACTACGCTGGATGTAAGTTGGACCGGAAGAGCACAAGTGGGGGTTGCCAATTCTTAGGTTCGTCCTTAGTAAGTTGGTCAAGTCGGAAGCAACATTGTGTTGCTCTCTCCACGACCGAGGCAGAATATATCGCCATGGGAGAGAGCGTATCACAATTGTTGTGGATGATACATACTCTAGAGGACTATGGATTGAGTTACAAGGGTGTGCAAGTGTTATGTGATAACATTAGCACAATTAACTTAACCAAGAATCCAGTCCATCATTCTAGGACCAAACATATTGAGGTGCGTCACCACTTCATTGGGTATCATGTAGCTAGGGGAGATATTGTACTCTCGCATGTAGAGTCGAAATCAAATCTAGCTGACATTTTCACTAAACCACTCCCCGAAAATGAATTTAGTTTCCTAAGAAGGGAGTTGGGAATGTGTCGCGCTTCATGAATTTCAAAATGCTTTCAAACCCTTCATGATGATTTCGAAATTGTTGGGAAACAATTGGGTAACTTTGGGGACATCTCACACAAACTATAAGGTTTAACAAAATATTTTTGTTTGCTAGATATGGGGTGAGATGTTAGGATCAACTCAATTTCTCAAAATGTCAATGCATCCCTTGAGAAATTAAGTTGACGAGATAATAATCACTTCGGTGACCAAGTATGGGGAAAACCATTGCATACTTATGTGTATATGGCTCCATGATCATACTTGGACATTCCAATCAAGGCAACTTGATTGGAAACTTGAATTTGGAACAAAACTTGATTGAATTTGCTTGAATGATTGATTGTTTGAGTTTGACTCCATTTAGATGGATCAAAGTGATTGTTGAACCTATAAGGACTTTAGATCCTTGTTCAAGGATCTATTTTAGTCAGGAGATCATGTCCAAGTTCGATAAACTTCATCAGATATCGTGGGAAAAATTCTGAAAATCTGAAACTGAATGTTTCAGATCGTATCAGGAATCCTGATCGGTCCACAGACCGATCAGAGGGGCAGCAGTGACTTTCCGAAAGTTTGACCAAGTGTTCTGAGCTAGCCTGGATCGGTCCCCGGACCGATCTGGCACCCTTTGGGGATCGGTCCACAGACCGATCAGGGGGCTCCCAGGTTTTTCTTTGGACCCTACTGTCCATGCCCTGATCGATCAGACGACCGATCAGGAGCGCGCCTGATCGGTCACTAGACCGATCAGGACCAGGTCAGTCCGATCAGGCTATAGCCTGATCGGTCTGGGCGCTTCCGGATCGAACGGTGATCCGTTCAATCGCATTAAATTCTGGTTGGTGGACCGATCCACCAACCGATTAACTTCGCGAAAACCTCTTCAGTGCCGAACCCTAGCACCGAAACCCCTCACTCGCGCAACCTTTGCTTCGTGCGAGAATCTTCCCAGTGCCCTCGTCTCCCTTTCGTGAGTGTGAAGAGAGTTTTCTCCAAGTTCTGTCTTCCTCCTGCGTCCTGCGACGCTCTCTCTCTCGCTGAAGGATCTCGCGATCTCACTTACGCCGACAGCTTCTCCTGCGCAAACTTTTTCCCTTCAAGAACCTTACCAATGGCGCCAAAGTGAGTGTTTGATTTAGTTTCCTTTGTGATTCTATTCATGGATTATATGTTTTGCAACTAATCAAGTTTGGTGTGTTGTTCTTGGTGTGGTGCCGTGACCTTTTTGGCCGTGACCTTACTTTCTCACCTTATGTCTATGATCAAACCTTAATCCAAATGTGCTCGTTCGATCATTGTGTCTTGATTGCCTTCTCTGATTGGGTCCTACCCTTGATGATCAATTCTGAATTTTGTGTTTCAACTTATGTCCATCTTGATCAATCGATTCAAACCGTGTGTGATCACTATATCTTGTCAACATTCAAATTGATCATTCTGTTCATGATTTTCGACTCCTTAGAAAATCCTCCAAGGGCAAGGAAGCAGCTGAGGGCAGTTCAAGGGGGAAAACCCCTGCTACATCTGGGCCCTCCAGAAGACCACAGCCTTCTTCTAGCTCCCGATTCCCAAATGCGGCCTGTGAACAGGCTTACCAGGCAAGGACCTTCAAATTACTACCCTGTCGATCCATTGATGTTCCTTTCTTAACTGAGTACTGCCCCTCTGTCATGGAGATTGTCACTTTCTACAATCTGGGTTTCCTTCTTTCCTTGGAACGCACTATCAATTACGACCTAGTCTCTGAATTCTACAATAATCTTCAGCAAGGTCCTCAGGAGGGCTTCGAGTTCACTACTCGAGTCGGCAAGATGAATCTTGTTTTTTCTTATGAGATCTTGGCAGAGTATTTAGGTGGTCGACGATCACCGAATCTGTATTCGATCTACCCTGAACTTCCTGATCCTCTGCTAGCCCCATTTGCAGATGTTACCCCTGACTCCATCTATCAGCACTTTTTTGGTCATCCCCGCCCAGCAAGTCTTGATGAATTAGGTTCAGTTTTCCCTACTTTTGTAGCCCTACGACTTGCTCCAGTTGACTACGCCCTTTTCAAGATAATCACAAATTGCATCTTACCCATCACTTCAAAGCCTTTGATCGAGATCCGACCCTATCACTGCCTTATGCTCTACGGCATGCACCGTTAGATGGACTTCAATATCATGGAGAGCATTTTCCAGTCCATTCTATCTTATCGAGAGCCGAGTCGCCGCGCAGTCTATATGCCATTTGGTCATATCATCACTGACTGGCTTATGTCAGTTGGTCAAACAGGATTGTCACTTGGGTCGACGTGCTTTTGCCAAGTCCGGCATTCTTATTCGTGAGCGCGACGGGGCGTTGGTGTGGAAGGATGGGCGAGGTCTCGGTGAGTTACCTGGTGGAGCACCACATTTTCAGGCACCACCCGATGTTGCTGCACCTCATGAGGCCCATGCTGCTGGCGATTACTACGATGAGCCCGAGCCAGATCTGCGCTGGTAGATTTCAGAGCTCGAGTGGACCATCCAGCAGGATCTTCACTTACGAGAGCTTCATCGAGAGGAGATCCGCTCGGAGTTCAGGTCATTCGATCGCCGATTGACCGGCGTAGAGTCCACTGTCTCTAGGGTCCAGGCATTGCAGCAGACGTGGTACGGACAGTGGCACCGCCATACATTTCCAGGGGATGCTCCTTCGGGCAGCGCTGCACCGGGATCTACTGATGCCACGATGGATGACCTTATGCACGATGACGACCCCCCCACTGGCGTTTGAGCTTGGATATCTGTTGCCTCTTTTCATGATCTGTGTATTTGACTGTGATACATTCGGGCTGTATGCCCTATGACTTGCTTGTTGTGGTCTTGTGCCACACGTATTTTGATGCATATGTCTTGCATCTTGGATGCTTTTATGACTTAGACTTTCTGACGTTGATGCATGTCTATTTTCCTTTAGTATGCTTATTGATGATGCTATGCTTTCTGCGTATTTGATTCATAGCTAAGTTCATGCTTATGATGCCATGTTCATATGATACATATGCTTGCTTTGTCATGCTTATATCTTACTGTCATATGTCTTCATATGCTTTTCAAAAATCATATTGTTGTTGGTTTGGGATACCCCTAGGGTTGAGGGGGAGTTGGTTTAAACTTAACAGCCCTTCTAGACCCCTTTTCGGTGTTCGACAAAGGGGGAGAGAGTGTTGATTGGTTAAGTTTAGGATGATCATGTTGTAGGGGGAGGATCTGGATTCCCCTATGATTCTAAATTTTGGAAAACATGATTGAGAATCCCTAAACTTAAAATCGGGTTGTCAAACAACAAAAAGGGGGAGATTGTTGATGCAGTCTTGCCCTGATTGTTATTTTGGTGTTGACAATGATTTTAGTTTAGGTGGATGATTATTGATGATTATTAAGTCCTGATCGAGGATCAGGCATGATATGGAAAATCCTAGCTTGGGGCGCTAGGTGTTGGAAAATCCTAATCTGGGAGGTTAGGTGTTGAAAGTCCTATCTTGGAGGGCTAGGTGTGTGAAAAGTCCTAATTCGGAAGAGGTGGGTGAAAAGTCCTAGCTTGGAGGGCTAGGTGTAAAGTCCTAACTTGGAGGGTTAGGTGCAAATTCCCATCTTGGAGAATTAGGTGAAAAAGTCCTGGCATGAAGGGTCAGGTCCTAGCTTGGAGGGCTAGGTTTGGAAAAGTCCTAATTCGGAAGGGTTGGGTGAAAAGTCCTAGCTTGGAAGGCAAGGTGAAAAGTCTTAACTTGGAGGGTTAGGTGCAAATTCCCAACTTGGAGAGTTAGGTGAAAAATCCTTAGCTTGGAGGGCTAAGGTGGTTGAAAACTTAGCTTGGAGGGCTAGGTTTGAGTCCTTGGATTGGTCTGGTGACCGATCAGGGAATTTGGCACGCTGCTCCTTCGTGGATCGGTCTGGTGACCGATCCAGCGATGACTGATCGGTCTGGTGACCGATCAGGGAGCACACAGTGAGGTTGGGAACCTACTGTGCTGCTCCTGATTGATCTGGTGACCGATCAGGGAGTATGCGTTTCACCCATTGACTGGCTCCTGATCGGTCTGGTGACCAATCTGGGAGCGAGCAGTGAGGTTGAGTTCCCTTCCTGAACTGCTCCTGATCGGTCTGATGACCGATCAGGATCACTGTGCAGATCGTTCTGGTGAACGATCCAGCTTCGCGGGTTCCTCACTAAGATCGATCAGGACGGTACCTGATCGGTCTGGTGATGATCTGATCGGACTGATGACCGATCAGGAGACACCCTGATCGGTCAGTTGACCGATCAGAAGGCTTAGGCTGAGAAACTCAGAAATCGCCCGATATAAGGGTGGATCGGTCCGGTGAACGATCCACAACCTGGGATCGGTCTGGTGATCGATCCGGGAGAATCTCAAAGAAATCGCGATTTCTGATTGAGCGTTGGGGATCGATCAGGACAGAGCCTGATCGGTCTGGACTCAGCCTGATCGGTCTGGTGACCGATCAGGAGGCTCTCTGATCGGTCCGGTGACCGATCACTTTAATTCAAATTGCACTGTCAGACGCTCTGATCGCGTCTGACCATATCTGATTCGCTGCTGTTTGCCTCTGATATTTGATTTATTGTGTGATTTACTGCTCTAACAATCTAATTAAGCTGCAGGTGACAAGGGAGGATTCAAACACTCAAGGAGGGTCAATGGAGAGCTTTCCTTGGAGCAGGTTTGTCCGTTTTTCCATCTCAGGTTGCAACGGCCGAGCTGCAGACTGGAGCTGAGACTGGAGCGTGGCTGAGGGAAGCTCAGGGAGTCCAGGGATAGCTCAGTGGTAGCTGGCGTTGGCAGATGAGTAGCTGGGAGCTGCAGGATGGTGTCATCTGATGCTTGGTGGAGAAACAAAAGGGAGAAGAAGACTTCGGCTGAAGCAGAGAAGTGGTTCGACAGTTTCAGTGTTGAGCTTGCTGAAGTTCTTGCCGCGCCTTGTGTTTCTCCACAACTTGCTTGCTGTGTTCCTGAAGTCTTCATCACTTGGAGCAAGCAACTGCAATCGAGAAGCAACCAACTCTTATGTGAGTGCTGGGAAGAAAGAACAAGGAGCTTGGAGTCCAACAGTGAGAAGACACGAAGGAGGGAGTCCTTGCGTGAGATCGTCGCTGGGTGGAGCTCGGGATAAGCTCGCTGTGTTCTTGTCCTTGCTAGGTGCTGAGTAAGAGTATTCTCTGTGTTTCTCTAAGCTTAAATCTATATCCTTGTTTGAAACGCTGTGGAGAGGTTTCTCCACCGAGAAGGAGGTTGCGTTATATCCGGTGAACATCGGGGCTTGATCTGCCGACGATCAAGGGATCGCCCACCTTAAGGGCACGCCAAGGAGTAGGGGCAAGTTATCCCCGAACCTTGTAAACCCTCTTGTTAGCGATCTTGGTAGTTGTCTTTGTTTGCTTTCATTTTTGTTTTTGGTTTACTGCACTGCTTCGTTTTCCTTTGCTTCTTCCGCTGTGCTACTAACAAAATTAAGTGCAGAATTTGATAAGTTTCAAAGTCAAAGAGATTGGCTATATTCACCCCCCCTCTCTTGCCATTCGGTTTCCAACACTTCTTTGGCATTAGCCTTATTGGATCATCAACTCTTTCCTTGACAAAGCCTTTCAATGAAATTTCATTTTCAAAATTAATCTTTAAAAAATTCTGGTCTAACTAGTTTGGGTCTTGGATCGGTAGCTTCGGCTAGTTTCACTAGTCTAAAGAGACCAAGTATACTTGACCTTATTAGAATTGGTTTCCCTAACGTACTATCATCTCACCTCCTCCCAATACTATGTTGTTCAAACTTCAGTTAAGTTGGTTTGGCCCTTAAACTATCCATTCCTAAGTCTAAGCATGATAATTGCAGAAATTAAATAAACAAGCAACCAAGCAATTTGCAAGCAAAAATTGAATTTTATCTAATAATAACTATTGTTTTCAATTTGACTCCCCCTGGACTGTAGCCACGATAATAGTTTGGCAAGATGTGAATCTTGTCCTTGGGGATCCAATATTGATTTGATCCAGTTTGTTTGTTCAGGCATAGTTTTGGTACTCATGCCTGAACTTTGGGTCTGGACTGGTTCAGTACAGCAAAGTAGGATCTTTGTCGAGACTTGGTTCTATAACCTAGTCCGGATCGATTTAGAATCAATTTCTGTTTTCCAAGGATCATGTCAAGACCCTTGGAACCAGAAGTAAATCGTTCTAAAGCTGATCTAAGATCCTTAACCTGAATTTTCAGGGAGGAATTCTCTTTCTCAAGTTTTTCAACTTGAGTAGAGGTTCCTTCTTGAACCTTCTCAGTTAAGGGTTTAGGGTCAGCTCCCTCTTTCAGGAGTTTTACTTCCTGTCGGAGGGATTCGATTCGGAGTTTGGCTTTCGCCAAATCTCGAGAAAGGTAAGCAATTAATTCACTTAACTGAATTCTAGTAAAACCACTTACCTTGATTTCGCCGTTTTCTGAAAATGCTAGTCTTCTGTCGTCCTGTTCCGATTCTGATTCGGTCCCGATTTCTTCCGAGGAAGTTAGTGCAAGCAGGTTCGACTGTGGGACCTCTTCTTCTTCGGAGGAGGAGGACTCGTCCCACGTTGCTTGAAGTGCCTTCTTCTTCCTTCTATTCTTTTTGGTCTCCTTCAGGTTCGGACACTCCGTCTTGTAGTGACCTTTCTTCTTACACTCGTAGCAGGTCACGTTGGGCTTGTTCTTTTCGTTTGCGGGTTCAACTGGTTCATCCTTTCTTCTACTGGCTCTTCGTTTGTTGGTTTGGTTCTTTAACTCCTTGTAGTAGTTTCTTGCTAGTCGAACCAGCTTAGGTCTATCTCCTTCTTTGTCTTCTGAGTCTGAGTTAGACTCGGGTTCAGGTTGAGGCTTTTTCTTTGTTGTCCTTCCAGTTGTACCTGCAACAAAGACAATACCTTTCTCGGCCAGATTGCAGTTAGTCTGTTCACGCAATTCTAATTCTGAAAACAATTGATCTAATTTTATTTTCGAAAGATCTCTTGAAACCTTGTATGCATCTACCATAGATACCCACAAGGTGTTCCTAGGGAAAGCATTTAAAGCGTACCTTATTAAGTCACGGTTTTCTACCTTGTGACCGATGGTGTGCAGTCCGTTCATCAGTTCCTGGATTCGGGCGTGAAGCTGAGCTGCTGTTTCGTTTTCGGTCATTTTAATTGTATACAGCTTGTTCAAGAGGAGATCCCTCTTGCTGATCTGAGTGTCTGATGTTCCTTCATGCAGCTCGATCAGTTTCCCCCACAGCTCCTTGGCACTGTTGAAAGGGCCCACTCGGTTCAGCTCCTCTTTCGTTAAGCCGCATTGAAGGGTCTGGGTCGCCTTTGCATCCACTTCAATTCTCCGTTTCAGAGCGGTGTCCCATTCTGTGTAAGTCTGAGGTACTCCTTCAGCATTTCTTGGAATCTCCAGTCCGGACTGGATGATTATCCACATATCCACCTGAGTTTTCAGGTGGACCTCCATTCTGCTCTTCCAGTAGGAGAAGTCTTCTCCACTGAAGAGAGGTGGTCTTGTGGTGCTGAAGCCTTCTTGCATGGCCATTTTATCTGAAAAAAAAGAAACCAACAAAAAACAAGAATATCCCAAGACTAGGTCTTGGATTAGTAGTGTGGGATAAAAAAATAATTGTCGAGGGGTGTTGCACCAACCTCGATCAACGAGAATAAATTCGAATGAAAAAGAAATATTAGAAGAATTTCGAACGGAAAAAAAGAGTTCAAACAAATCCGAAAAATTTTCAAACTAGTGGTTGCACCAAGTTTGAACTTCCCTGATCTGATACCACTTGTTGGATCGAGAGAACCGATAGAGGGGGGGGGTGAATATCGAAAAACGCTTTTCGGATAAAAATTTAGAGTAAATACGCAGCAGAATAAACACAATCGCGAACAAAGGTAGTTTTACTTGGTTCGGAGCCAAGGTCGACTCCTACTCCAAGGCCCACGGTCGTTGACCGTTTTCTGCGTGCAATTCTGTTGATGTAGTCTGGCCCGGTTGTTGTTTTGGTGTTTGACAATGATTTAAGTTTGGTTGAATGAAATTCGGGTTAAGTCCAGGTGGATCTGGGAGATCGCACGCTGGCATGAAAAAAGTCCTAACTTGGAGGGTTGGGTGAAAAGTCCTAGCTTGGAGGGCTAGGTGAAAAGTTCTAACTTGGAGGGTTAGGTGAAAAGTCCCAACTTGGAGGGTTAGGTGATTGGTTAAAATCCCGGTGAGTGAAGCCGGGTCCTGGTGAGTAAAGCCAGGTGATGGAAATCCCGGTGAGTGAAGCCGGGTCCTGGTGAGTGAAGCCGGGTCCTGGTGAGTGAAGCCAGGTGATTGAAATCCTAGTGAGTGAAGCTAGGTTGAAATCCCGGTGAATGAAGCCGGGTCCCGGTGAGTGAAGCCGAGTGACTGAAATCCTAGTGAGTGAAGCTAGGTTGAAATCCCGGTGAGTGAAGCCGGGTCCCGGTGAGTGAAGCCGGGTGACCGAAACCCTGGTGAGTGAAGCCAGGTCCTAGCTTGGAAGGCTAGGTTGAAGTCCCAGTGAGTGAAGCTGGGCATGGCACGAGTCAGAGAAGGGTTAGAGGCTTGTTCTCGTGACTTAGAGTGCATTTGGGCTTGCCTTGATCGGTCTGGTGATCGATCAGGGAAGTTGGCACGGTGCTCCTTCGTGGATCAGTCTGGTGACCGATCCAGCGATGACTGATCGGTCTGGTGACCGATCAGGGAGTATGCGTTTCACTCGCTGAATGGCTCCTGATCGGTCTGGTGACCGATCAGGGAGCTCACAAGTGGGTTGAGTTCCATTGTTGATCTGCTCCTGATCGGTCTGGTGACCGATCAAGATCACTGTGCAGATCATTCTGGTGAACGATCCAGCATCGCAGGTTCCTCTCTATGACCAATCAGGATGGAGCCTGATTGGTCTGGAAGCATCCTGATCGGTCGGGTGACCGATCAGGAAGCATCCAGTGGGTTTTGGGAACCTTACTGCTCGACTCCTGATCGGTCTGGTGACCGATCAGGGATACTGTTCAGATCGGTCTAGAGAACGATCAAGTGTCGCGAAATTCTCCTTATGACCGATCAGGATGGAGCCTGATTGGTATGGGAGCAGCCTGATAGGTCTGGTGACCGATCAGGCTGGAGCCTGATCGGTCTGGTGACCGATCAGGAGCAGAACTTTAATTCAAATACGCTGTCAGAAGCTCTGATCGCGCTGTTTTCTCTGCCGATTCTCTGATACACTGCTGATATATGTTGATATGAGTTGCTAAGCTTTTATTGGAGTGTGCAGGCTTTACAGGGATGATTCAAACATTGGAGGAGAGTCAATGGGAGGCTTTCCTTGGAGCAGGTTTGGCTGTTTCCTTGTTTCAGGTCTCAACGACGTCTGGAGAGCAGCTGGCAACTGACGGAGGCTCAGTTGGAGAGGGTCTTCAGTGGACTGAGTGCTCAGGGAGTCAGGGGGCCAGGTTGTGGCTTCAGTGGATGCTGATGGAGAGCTTGATGAAGGGAGCAGATGCTTAAGACGAGGCAGGAAGCAGAGGAGCGGAGGCGAGACAGACAGAAAACTTGGGAAGTTGTTGCTGGGCTGTATTCGTGCTCTCTGTTGCTTTGTTCTTGAGCGATCTCATTGCATTCCTGTGAGAGCTTTGTGAGCTTCCCTTCTCGAGTGTCTCATGTGCTTAATCTTGTATTCATCTACTGAGACAGCTTGTGGAGAGGTTACTCCACCGAGAAGGAGGCGCTTGATATCCGGTGTTCACCGGGGCTTGATCTACCGACGATCAAGGGATCGCCCACCTCACGGGCACGCCAAGGAGTAGGGGCAAGTTATCCCCGAATCTTGTACATCTCCGTCTTAGCGTTTGTTTGGTTTGAGTTTCTTTCTCTGCTTAGTTTCTTTGTTCTGCATTTGCTTCCGCTGCCTAACTCTGAAGTGCAGAATAGTTTTGAAAAGCTCAAGAAATTATGATTGCCTATATTCACCCCCCCTCTATAGCCATCTCGTCATCAACAAGTGGTATCAGAGCTTGGGGCTCTGTTCACGGCTTAACATTCGAGAGCTTACAACAAGATGGCTGGAAGAGAAGGAATGAGCACAAACCGACCTCCATTCTTTGACGGCACAGATTTTCCATATTGGAGGTCAAGGATGGAGTTCTATCTCAAGACCAACATTAGTGTGTGGTTTGCCGTGAAGGAGGGCTTCATCCTTCCAAGAGATGGTGAAGGAAAAGAGCTAGACTTCTCCATGTGGTCAGCTGAGCAAATCAAAAGGGGAGAAGCGGATGCTAAGGCTGTGGTCACCTTGCAATGTGGGATGACAAAGGACCAACTCATCAAAGTTGGTCCCTTTACAAGTGCAAAGGACCTATGGAACAAAATCTTTGAGCTCCATGAGGGAACTCAAGACACCCGGAGAGCTAAGAAGGATTTGCTTCACAGTCAACTCCAAAATCTCACCATGGGAGAAAATGAAAAGGTAAGTGAACTCCATGGACGGTTTAAAGAAGTGTTGAATGGTCTCCACTCCATAAATGAAAAGGTAGAAAATAGAGACCTAGTGAGGTATGTACTCAAAGCCTTTCCTAGGAATGCCTTGTGGTCATCCATGGTAGATGCTTACAAGGTTTCCAAGGACTTATCTTTTGTTAAGTTAGAGGATTTCTTTTGTGAGATGGAATTACATGAGATCTCTAACCAAAGTCCCAAAGAGAAAGGGATTGCTTTAGTGGCAGGCGAAAACAAGAAGAAGAAGGGGAAGAAGAAGGAGAAGGAAGTCTCTTCATCTTCATCCTCATCCGAGTCCGAGTTCAAGGAGGAGGGCAGCTGGTCTTCTTCCTCCGAGATGGCCAACTTTGTTAGAAGAATGATGAGGAAGAGCCGGTGTAATACCCAATAATTTTCTGGTATTATTAGGGATTTTTCGAAATTTTTCTAGCATTTTTCGGAATTAAAATAAAAAGAAAAAAATTAAAGGGTCGGGTGGGGATTGATCTCGCGACCACGCGAGAAGCCAATCCTTAAGCAAGTCCAAGTGACCGGCTAAGCTAGGGTATCAAACACAAGAAAGGATGAAGCGAAATAATATTATAGTTGATTTAGCCCGTTTCATGAAGAGGTATTTAAACTTCCACTTAAGTTGAGTTAAGACCCCATTAGGGCTTGGAGGAGGCGGCGCGAGCAAGGTGGGAGGCTGCGAAAAATAGGGAAGAAAAGGAGAGTTTTCTCCTCCTTCTTCTTCCTCTTGAAGTAGAAAACCTAGGGCTTCTTCCCTAGGGCCAAGGGTGAAGTTTTCTTGCAAAGGAAGAGGAAAAGAACCCTACGCTAGGAATTTCGAGATACTTAGTGAGTTTTCTTCAAGAAAAGGGTAAGTAGATCACTCACCTGCAATAGAAGTAGTTTCCGTTATGTCGTTTCCGATGTAGAACCTTGATTTTATGCTCTAAGTGCATGTTTTAAGTTTATGCTAATTGCGTGTCTTAAGTTTATAAAGAGAACATGTTTATTAACTTAGAACTTGGTTTTGATTAAGTTTTGGTTGTGTGACCTAAGTATGATAAGACTAAATTCTTGAAAAGTCCCAAAAATGAGTTTTGGGTTAAGGGCACGCAAGGTGCTCGATGAAAGTTCCAAGTAAGAAAGGTAAAGTTTTGTAGTGCAAAAAGTTATGCAAAAGAAAAGATAGCTTGATAATTATAAGCTTTGTGAGTAAGAAAGTATTTTACTTTTGTACAGTGACATGTACCGGGCAAAAGAGAGGCCCACAGAAAGTTAGAAAGAAGCTCTAATAGGGTGCGGTGGCTAGCTACCTCGAAACCTATTAGAGAAGTGCGCAATTGGTACATTGATACCATGGTACAATGTCAAGGCCTAAAGAAAGTTGAATATTATTTTCAAGTATATAAGTATTTACAAGTGTTTTAGCTTTGAGCACATGTCTTTATTTTAATAAGTTCACATTGATACTTTGCAAGCATGATAAAGGGTAAGAGTAAAGAGGTTAGTGTTTTAATGTATGAGCATGTTAAGTTTGCAAATGTTTTATGCAAGTAATGTTTTCAATATGATTGTGCATGATAAGTATATGTAAGTTTTCCCATGTGCATGTATTTTGGAAGTAAGCATTCTTTGAAAAGAGCATGTTTATCCCTTATCGTTTGGATTTGTGAGTTAGGATTTACTTACTAAGCAATTTGCTTATTAGTTGCATTTTCCTTCTATTGCAGATAAAGGTAAAGAAAAAACATAAGTTAAGGAGGCGAAGGGACTTGCTTTGATGTTCAGTGGCGGCGGAACCGTGGAAGAGATCTTTGGGCTAAGTCTTGTAGAACATGTGTTTTGGTGTTTTGAAGTGGTAGAATAAATGACCTTGTTTAAACTACGCATAGAGGTTAAGTTTGGTACAAACTCTAGAGTGTTTTGCTTATATTTTGATAGTTTTGTTAAATCTCGCAAGGATTCTAATTTCAAGTTATTGGATTCGTTTTGAGTTGCTAAAATGTTTATAAAACTAGTATAGAGTATAGAAATGGAGTTATGTCTTTGTATACATTGGAGGTATGTGAATTGTGGACTTTTGAAACAAATTTTCGGGTCTGAAAATACAGGTTTCAGGCATGCCAGTCGACTGGTACAGAACCAGTCGACTGCGCTATCGAACAGGACCTTCTGTTCGATGCACCAGTCGACTGCCAAAAAGCCAGTCGACTGGTGCCGCGCCCAGAAACTTTCTGTGGCCGATACCAGTCGACTGGCTATATAGCAATCGACTGGTACCATTGAAAAGAAGTGGTATAGAGCAGCTGGTTAGTGCTTTAGTCTTACAACTAAGAGGTCTAGGGATCAAATCCTTGCAAAGCAAATAAAATGAAAGTTGTTTTGTTTTTTTGGAAAAAAAAGAGAGAAGGAAGAAAAAAAAATTCATAGCAAGTTAAAGGAAGTCCAGTAGTTATAACCTAAGGCTAAGAATAAGGTAAAGTTAAGGTTAAGTAAATGTGGCACCCACTTTAAGGAAAAGAGAAGAAGGCGGGTTGTCTCAGCCGGCGCCTCAAGGGTAAAGGTAACCCGAGTGAAGTTAAATTTGATAAGTCTAATGTTACTTGTTATGAGTGTAGCAAGAAAGGGCATTACCAGGATGAATGTCCGAAATTAAAGAAGAAGAAGGATAAATCAAAGAAGAAAAGGAAGGCCTTGAGGGCTACATGGGATGAATCGTCCTCTAGTTCATCCGAAGAAGAGAAGGAGGAAAAGTACAATCACCACCGTGCCCTCATGGCCATAGAGGATTCAAATGAAGAGGAAAGCGGAGACGAATCAAGCTCCTCAACCGCGCCTTCATCATCTTCAGATGATGAAGAGGTAATCTCTCCCGAGCTAGATAAGTGTTATAGAACCATTGCATGTCTAGCTAGGTTGCTTAAAAAATCTAAGAACAAAGTTAAATTGTTGAAATTGGAAGTAGAAGAGTTGAAATCCTCTAGGGTGGAGGATGTTAATGATTTTCATGATAATTTGCATGTTAAAAATCTTGAGGATGAAAATAAGGGCTTGAAGGGTGAAATTGAAAACCTCAAGAATATTCTTGAGAAATTTTCAACAAGTTCTAAAACCCTAGACATGATACTAAACTCCCAAAGGGCGGTTTACAACAAGGCCGGTATAGGTTACCGACCTAAGGAACCAACCTTTGTATCATTAATGTCAAGAACCAAATTTAGATCATCAAATGATTCTAGGGTTCAAAAAGTTAAAAAGAAAATGACTAAGGCATGGGTGCCAAAGTCTTTGATTGAAGGTTCTTTAGGTCCCAAAATTTGGGTACCTAAAACCTCTATCTTTATAATTGTATAAGCATTATTTGAGGGGGAGCATCTATCAATATGGGAGGTTGATATTTGGTGCTCCAAACCCATGACCAAAGGCAAAATTGTCATTCACATGGATGTTTATGGAAAATTCGAATTAAATACTTTTAGCTCCATTGTTTTAGATCTTATGATAATGTAATCCCTTGGCTAGTGATTTTTATGGTATTCATGTGTTAAAGTACTTAGTCATGGTATAATCTACTTTAGTGTTTAAGTTCTTCCATGATCAAGTATGCCATGATTTTCTTGTATGTATTATGCCAACATGAAGAACACATGGTTTGTGAAAATCACTATGAAAATCTCACAATACATGATTAGACAAAGAACATGAGTTTAAGGCCTAGGCTTAAGCTTTTCTTATTAGGTTGGAGATGTGATCATTCATGAAAATTGATGCAACCCTGTTCTTCCATGCTATTCATGATTATGAATTTTATGTTCAAATGGTTGTATGTAAACCTTGAAAGTTTGATACAAGCATGTTTTTGAAAGGGTTATCATACTTTTGTTTGTATCATGAAATCTGATCATACCTTGATACTAATGTTATATAGGCATGTTTTGAAATTTAATCATATGTTGATCACTTTCAAACTTATCATGTTTTCTGAAATCATGTTTTGAACTTTATATTTATAAGTTTTACTCTCAAGGTATATTGGAGATGTTGCATGATTTGATAATATACATGATAGTTAAAGAGATGCAAATCATGTTGTTTCCTTTGGGTAGAGAAACATGAATGTTGTTTAATGGAACACTGTTAGGAGTTAAACCTGATTGAATTAGAGTTTAGAAGTGTTTCAGAGTTTCTAAACTTTCAGAGTTTCTGAACTGTCGTCTGTATCAGACCTGATCGGTCTACCGACTGATCAGGACTCACCCTGATCGGTCTGGCGACCGATCAGGGATCACCCTGATCGGTCCTATGACCGATCAGATCAACTCTGATCAAGGAACTCCCAGATCGTTCCAATTTGATCCAAAAACCTCCTCAAGCCAATTTCTTCTCATCAAATTGTATCAGTGTAATGATCATACTATAAACAAACATGATACAATCCGTTTACAATTGAAACATATTTGATCACCCATTGGTACAAACTTGGTACTAAGGGAGCACAAATTTGTTCAAGTGATACAAACCTAGTACTTAATAGTGATTTGATACAAACCTATGTTGGAATGATTCACGAGAAAGAGTTTGTTGAGTCATGACTCTTATTCTTAATGTCGTATTTTGGAATTGTTTCTGAAATATCGAATATCAATAGAGTCTACTCCCCGGTTATGGAATGTAAATTGTTAATGCAGTCTGATCAGGAACGTATCAGAGGTTCTGAAATTTTTCTTAAATCTGATCGCTCCCCAGACTGATCAGATATCCTTCTGTATTACGTAATCAACAGACCTGGTTGGTTACGGAGACCAATCAGGACTATGTTTCAGATACAGATGCATTCCTTACTCGTCCTATGAAGCATATACGTATTTGACCATGATATACTTCTGTATATGTCTTCACATGAAAGTCCAAGTGTTAATGCAGTCCGATCTTGAACGAATTAGAATTACAGAAATTTTTCTGAAAATTGATCGTTCATAGATAAATCAGAAATTTTTCTGTATCGATCATCAGTCTGATGGAACTGCGATAATTATTGCCATATGATGCATATACATTGTTGCCATGATATAACTATGGTATATGCCTCTCATATGCAATTCAAAAATCATCCTTTGACTTACTTGTCATATGAAACATATACATGCTTGACCATGATATTATTCTGTATATGTTTTCATTTGCGATTCAAAAAATTATCCTTTGATTATTTTGGATTTGGGGAGAGACCCTTGGTTGAGGGGGAGTTTGATGTCTAAACTTAATAACCATACCCTTTTCGATGTTTGACAAAGGGGGAGAAAATGGCAGATTAAGTTTATGGTTATTATAGGGGGAGGATCATGATTCCCTTATGAGAATTGAACTGACTTCAATTGATTGATACCTAAACTTAAATCGGGTTGTCAAACAACAAAAAGGGGGAGATTGTTGATGTAGTCTGGCCCGGTTGTTGTTTTGGTGTTTGACAATAATTTAAGTTTGGTTGAATGAAATTCGGGTTAAGTCCAGGTGGATCTGGGAGATCGCACGCTGGCATGAAAAAAGTCCTAACTTGGAGGGTTGGGTGAAAAGTCCTAGCTTGGAGGGCTAGGTGAAAAGTCCTAACTTGGAGGGTTAGGTGAAAAGTCCCAACTTGGAGGGTTAGGTGATTGGTTAAAATCCCGGTGAGTGAAGCCGGGTCCTGGCGAGTGAAGCCAGGTGATGGAAATCCCGGTGAGTGAAGCCGGGTCCTGGTGAGTAAAGCCAGGTGATTGAAATCCTAGTGAGTGAAGCTAGGTTGAAATCCCGGTGAGTGAAGCCGGGTCCCGGTGAGTGAAGCCGAGTGACTGAAATCCTAGTGAGTGAAGTTAGGTTGAAATCCCGGTGAGTGAAGCCGGGTCCCGGTGAGTGAAGACGGGTGACCGAAACCCTGGTGAGTGAAGCCAGGTCCTAGCTTGGAAGGCTAGGTTGAAGTCCCAGTGAGTGAAGCTGGGCATGGCACGAGTCAGAGAAGGGTTAGAGGCTTGTTCTCGTGACTTAGAGTGCATTTGGGCTTGCCTGAATCGGTCTGGTGACCGATCAGGGAAGTTGGCACGGTGCTCCTTCGTGGATCAGTCTGGTGACCGATCCAGCGATGACTGATCGGTCTGGTGACCGATCAGGGAGCTCACAAGTGGGTTGAGTTCCATTGCTGATCTGCTCCTGATCGGTCTGGTGACCGATCAGGATCACTGTGCAGATCGTTTTGGTGAACGATCCAGCATCGCAGGTTCCTCTCTATGACCAATTAGGATGGAGCCTGATTGGTCTGGAAGCATCCTGATCGGTCTGGTGACCGATCAGGAAGCATCCAGTGGGTTTTGGGAACCTTACTGCTCGACTCCTGATCGGTCTGGTGACCGATCAGGGATACTGTTCAGATCGGTCTAGAGAACGATCAAGTGTCGCGAAATTCTCCTTATGACCGATCAGGATGGAGCCTGATTGGTCTGGGAGCAGCCTGATAGGTCTGGTGACCGATCGGGCTGGAGCCTGATCGGTCTGGTGACCGATCAGGAGCAGAACTTTAATTCAAATACGCTGTCAGAAGCTCTGATCGTGCTATTTTCTCTGCCGATTCTCTGATACACTGCTGATATATGTTGATATGAGTTGCTAAGCTTTTATTGGAGTGTGCATGCTTTACAGGGATGATTCAAACATTGGAGGAGAGTCAATGGGAGGCTTTCCTTGGAGCAGGTTTGGCTGTTTCCTTGTTTCAGGTCTCAACGGCGTCTGGAGAGCAGCTGGCAACTGACGGAGGCTCAGCTGGAGAGGGTCTTCAGTGGACTGAGTGCTCAGGGAGTCAGGGGGCTAGGTTGTGGCTTCAGTGGATGCTGATGGAGAGCTTGATGAAGGGAGCAGATGCTTAAGACGAGGCAGGAAGCAGAGGAGCGGAGGCGAGACAGACAGAAAACTTGGGAAGTTGTTCTGGGCTGTATTCGTGCTCTCTGTTGCTTTGTTCTTGAGCGATCTTGTTACATTCCTGTGAGAGCTTTGTGAGCTTCCCTTCTCGAGTGTCTCGTGTGCTTAATCTTGTATTCATCTACTGAGACATCTTGTGGAGAGGTTACTCCACCGAGAAGGAGGCGCTTGATATCCGGTGTTCACCGGGGCTTGATCTGCCGACGATCAAGGGATCGCCCACCTCACGGGCACGCCAAGGAGTAGGGGCAAGTTATCCCCGAACCTTGTACATCTCCGTCTTAGCGTTTGTTTGGTTTGAGTTTCTTTCTCTGCTTAGTTTCTTTGTTCTGCATTTGCTTCCGCTGCCTAACTCTGAAGTGCAGAATAGTTTTGAAAAGCTCAAGAAATTGTGATTGTCTATATTCACCCCCCCTCTATAGCCATCTCGTCACCAACAAATTCTACAAGTGCGCAAAATGGTTTACAAATATATGTTACAATTGCAGTATAGTAAACACAAATAAATGATCGCTCTTCGTTACCGACGTCCGGTGTGGAATGTTTCTCGAAGTAGAGGGACGTCGTCGGCACTTGTATCTCGAGTCGGGAGGTTTCTGGAGCAGAGCGCGAGAGCAGAAGAGCGTGATTGCGTTGAATGAATTGTTGTTCGAAGCCTTGGGATCGAGGGCCCTTTTATAGGCCCTAGGGGCGCCCGGAACGTCGGGGGCGCCCCCCCCACGTGTCGGCCGATCCGACTTTCACTCGGTCAGCCTCTGATCCCTTCAAACTCGGGATCAAATCTTGACCGGGGCGCCCGGGACGCTGGGGGCGCCCGGGTTGACTGGGTCAGAGCTTATCCCTTGGCTTCGCTGGCTTCTGCTTCGATGGCTTGCACAGGGGGCGCCCGGGTCGCTGGGGCCGCCCGGGAGCAGCGGGGGCACCCGGGAGCACGGGGGCGCCCCGCCCTTGAGCTGTCGAAGCCTTCCTTTGCTTCATGTGTTTTGTGTTCACCTTGGGGGCGCCCGGGACACTCCGGGCGCCCTGGTCAGCTGTTGCCTCACTCCTTTGAGGCTCTCTGAGCTGCAGACACTCGTTCCTTCGGTCCTGCATCCAGGGTTAGTCCAAAACACTATAAAGCAATAAGATGTTAGTTTATACAGCCTTAGCTGTCTTGGTTTTGACTTTGGGCCTCCAAAATGGAGCCCTAGGTCGAACCGACGCCTACTGTTCCCTCGATGGGGAACGCGTCCTCACCTACTCCTCTTGGGAGAATGTACCTGATGCCAACCGGAGGAGCCGGTTGGACTTTTGCCTAGCGGTCCTTCGCCAAGTCTTGGATACCAAGCTGTCCTTCGCCCGGTGCCTAGCAGTCCTTCGCCAGGTCTTTAGTCCCAAGTTGTCCTTCGCCTGGCGCCTAGCAGTCCTTCGCTAGGGCTTCAGTACCCTGGCATTCCTTCACTAGTGCCTAGCAGTCCTTCGCTAGGACTTTTTACCCTGACATTCCTTCGCCAGTGCCTAGCAGTCCTTCGCTAGGACTTTTCCTGCACACTTAAGTAACATGTTAGATAACAAATAAGACTTAACTTTTGAACCCTTTTGCTATTATCAAAACTCAGGTACGACTTGGGTGCTTTCTGCGCCAACATACTCAAGTTGAAAAACTTGAGAAAGAGAACTCCTTCTTGAAAACTCAAGTCAAGGATCTTAGAGCAGCCTTAGAACGATTCACTTCTGGTTCCAAGGGTCTTGACATGGTCCTTGGAAAACAGAAGTCCGTTCTAAATCGATCCAGGTTAGGTTATCGAACCAAGGCTAGACAAAGGTCATATTATGCTGTACTGAATCAGTCTAGACCCAAAATTCAGGCATGGGTACCCAAACTGTGCCTGAACAACCAAGCTGGACCAAACCAGTATTGGATCCCCAAGGACAAGATTCATATCTTGCCTAATCATTACCATAGCTTTAGTCCAGGGGGAGTCAACTTAAAAACTATTTTTATAGTTAAATAAATTCCTTCTCTTATTATAAAATTGCATGATTGCTTGTTTATTTATTTTCTGTAATTTATCATGCTTAGACTTAGGACTGGTTAGATTAAGGACTAAACCGTTTAATTAAAATTTAAACAACATAGTATTGGATGGAGGTGAGATGATAGTACGTTAGGGAAGCCATTTTGGCGGAACTAGCCGAAGCTACCGATCTAAGACCCAAACTAGTTAGATCAGAATTTCTCAAAAAGTAATCTTGAAAATGAAATATCACTAAAAGACTTTGTCAAGAAAAGGGCTGATGATCCAATAAGGCTACGGCCAAAGAAGGCCTTGTGCCTCGCCAAGACCTGGAAGCTAATTTTTGAAATTCAAATTCAATTTACTCTTTGTCAAATTCGAATCTAACACAAATTTTCAGTTAATCTTAGATTCAAATATTCCTTTTCAAAATAAACTGTTTTTAAATTAACTTTTCAAAATTAATCATGGTCTTTTCAAAATAAATCCTTCTACTAAAACCTGTCTCACAAAAACCCATAGGATAACGTGATTGATAGCTAGATACCGAGTGAGATAGTTAGGAATTAAGTTAATACAAAATCTGATTTCTGTAATATTGTTGAATTTAGAGTTGAATTGTCTTGATTGTTAGTTGGTCATTAGAGTCAAACCAGGTCAAACAGTCAAACCTGTCAATGGTCAAACAGCAGTCAAATCGAGCGCCCGTGACCCCTCGGGCGCCCCTCCTCCCTTTTCTCTTCGATCAAGACAGAAAAGCTGTCAATACCTAGCTATGCTAGGCGCCCGAGACCTCACGGGCGCCCCCAAGGACAGGGTAAAAATCAAAAAGCTGCATTTGACTGTTTTCAACTGACTCCGGGCGCCCAGGCCAACACGGGCGCCCCCCCAGGACTAGGTCAGGGCAGAAACGCTGCCAAAGGCAGCTGCCTTTTGACCCGGGCGCCCAAGACCTCCCGGGCGCCCTCCGACCACCTTCTATATAAAGCACCCGAAACTCCCTTCATTTGCCACACCCAAAACACATCTCCTCCCCAACTCTTCTCCTCCAAAGGCGACCGAACGACCTTCTCGTGCCCTTGACCACTCCACCTCGACCATGCCTCCCCGGATGGCTACTCGGTATCATTTTATGCACTTAAAATTAATTTCTTTATTATTTCTACCCTTAAACACATGTTTCTTATTATTTTAGAAAATGTCGTGCAAATCGTCCCAACCCCAGGACCGAACCTAGCCCCAACCCTAGGTTTCTGACCTTGGAACTATGAAATAAATTCACTAGGACGATGTATAAACCCATCAAAACGAGTTTCCTAAACAGACAGTTTTTCACTCAATCCTGTCCGTTAGCTATGAATGTCATAAACTTCTATCAACTTGATAACCTTGTCTTCTGCACTCATCCCGTGAACACAACCCTATGTGTAGAATTCTACAACAATATAGTCAGACAAGATAACCTTATCTTTGTCACCACCGTCCAAGAGATGCCCTTGACAATCACACCCTCGTTGATTAACAGATATCTTGGACTACGACCTTCTCAGTCCACTTTCTTCTGTTACCCTCCTAGAGATCCTCCATTTGCTGCCCCTACTCCCACATTGACCTAGACACCCTTTATTCCTACTTTTATAGAGACGTCAGAAACCCTGTGTCAAGTCGATTTCAGTCGGTAGATCTTCAGGTCCAGGACTACGCTCTTTATAGAGTCCTAGTCTGTTGCATTCTACCCTTGTCCATTAGGGACGTCGCGACCATGCGACCATTTCACACCTTCTTACTGTATGCCCTGATCCATCACTTAGACATAGACATTGGACTACATATATACCACACCATTCTACATGCGTCCAGTGTTACTACCCAGGGTCGGGTACGCACCCCTTACTGCCACATCATCACCTCTCTTCTTCATCATCACGGTCATAATATCACCGATGGAGAAATGACCATAATGACCGAATTTGATGAAATATGTTTTAGAAACTTTTCCCTAGAGGGCATAGATGTCTCGGGTACCGGGGTAGTATCATGGAGACGTCAGCAAGCCGGAGCCCAGATCGATTCCGATGAGGATGTAGAGGTCGACGTTGCAGATCTCGCTGCCGATATTCGAGAGCAAATGGACGAGCCCCCACCGCCGACACTCTATGAGAGAGTGACACGACTTGAGACAGAGATCCATAGCCTCCGGGAGGAAGTGGAGGCAAATCATGCGGAAGAAATGGAGGCAAATGAGTCCCATTACACTGAGTATATGAATGCACCCAGAGTCGATCGAGAGGCTAACGACACACGATATAATGAAATGATGTCTCTATTTCGATCATGGCAGCCTGGCCCATTTGACCATCCTGGCCTTCCTCTTAGTTCAGATTGATGTTTTCTATTGTACTGTTGTACTGTTGACTAGTTGACTACCCTTACTCAGTAGGGTTGACATGTATTTGACTATGATTTGACTGTGGTATCTAGTCCTCACTTTGACCAGTTGACTTCTATCTAGTTGCTAGTTATTTACTTGATTATCTGTTTTTATCGGTTACTAAGTTAGGGTTATGCTTGGTAGAATAGGTTTACTCTGCCTCTGTTTTTTTTAAAAAAAATTGTTTTATTTTCTGCAAAATCAATTCTTTATTTTCTTTATGCATTTTTAAAATAATTTTTCGACTTAGTTTTTTTTTTGAAAACTTACCCCCTCAAAATTAGGGTTTTTTCGTAAATGGACTTAGCCTAGGCTCTAACCCTAGAACTGCATGCACCTATAGATCTAGAAGCCAGCATCTCACAAGCACCTTAGGGTACTTTTGATTGATCACCTAGAATGGGTTGAGATCCTTAGGTCTTTGCCTTAATTCAAGATGCTTTAAGTCAGTGCATCTGCAGTAATTGGGGCACTAAATACCAATTAAACAGTAATCAGGTTAAGTGTCAAACTTAGAAAATCTAACTTGATCAAATCACTTAACTTGACTAACCTTAGCGAAAGCTACTATTTATAACAGTTAGTAAGTAGCAAATTGGGTTAGACAGGACCCGAAAGCAAAAATTCAAATTGATTTGGTCTAATTTAAAATTTAGAATTGGTTCAGTACAACATTTAACTTTGATTACTCAATTTCAAATCTATAATTTTTGCTATATTTTTTTTGATATATGGCAAAGGGAGAGAGATTGGAAAGGAGAGAAAAGACTCAATCAAAATTTTCTACTAAAATTTTTTTAAAACCTTTTTCCAAAACCTTTATCTCCTGTTTTTCAAAAAGTAAAGTTCTTTAACTACTTAAGTTCATGTTGAAAATTAACTTTACCTGCTTTCAAATTTATTCTAAACACTTATTCTGGAAAATTTTCTGAAATCTTTCTAAAGTCATAAATTCAAAAACTGTTGAAAATTTTCTAAGTACTTAAACTACTTTCTTAAACTGTTTGAAAATTTTCTAAGTACTTAAACTATTTTCTTAAACTGTTTGAAAAATTTTCTAAGTACTTAAACTACTTTCTTAAACTGTTTGAATATTTTCTAAATACTTAAACTACTTTCTTAAACTGTTTAAAAATTTTCTAAGTACTTAAACTGCTCTCTTAAACTGTTAGAAAATTTCTCTAAGTACTTATACTTTCAAAATCACTTGCTTTCAAAAATTTATTCCAAATCTTGGGTTGGTCAAAAATTTTCTAACTGTAAAATTCAGATTCTCCTGAAAACTTGCCAACACAAAATATTTTGAAAACGCTTTCTAACTTAATCATTTCCTTGAAAATTTTCTAAGTACTGGCAACTTAAACGCTTCACTTTAAGACCTTCAAAACCCCACGAACTTTTTTGAAAAACTTAGGGGGAGATTTCTTCCAGGGGGAGGAATTAAATATTAAGTTACTTACTTATCTGTTATTTACGCTTAACTTTTTGAACTAGGTTGTCATAAATCAAAAAGGGGGAGATTGTTGGTGCAGGTCGCACCTAAGTCAAACCTGGGTTTTGATAATGGCAAAGGGTTCAAGAGTTAAGATGTTATTGTTATCTAATGTGGTTACTAAGTGTGCAGGAAAGAAGTCCTAGGCACACTAGGCACGAAGTCCTGATCGAGGACTGGGCTCGAAGTCCTGGCAAGGGGCTGGGCACCGAAGACCTGCTCGGAAGGCGGGCACGAAGTCCTGGTCGAGGATTGGGCACGAAGACCTGGTCAGGTGCATCGGGCCAAAGTCCAACCGGAGAAGCCAGTTGGAAAATGGTAAACTCTCCCGAGAGGAGTAGGTGAGGACGCGTTCCCCGTCGAGGGAACAGTAGGCGTCGGTTCGACCTAGGGTTCCATTTGGGAGACCCAAAGTTAGAACCAAGACAGCTACGACTGTAAAAACTAACGAATATTCTTGCCCTGTTTGTGTTGGTAATAACCTTGAATGCAGGGACCGAAGGAGTGTGTTTCTGCAGCTCAGAACGCCCCAAAGGAGAGGGGCAGACAGCTGGGCTAGGCACCCGGGAGGTCCCGGGCGCCCAAGGTCAAAGCCAAATAAGCAGTTAAGCAAGAATCGCTTCGAAGGCATACTGGGCCAGGCGCCCTGAAGGTCTCGGGCGCCCTGGATGTCCCGGGCGCCCTGGGTCAAAGCAAAAGGGTGATCGACACAAAATCAGTCACGAAGCCAGCGGACCAAGTCAAGCTGGGCGCCCCGGAGGTCTCGGGCGTCCCCGTCAGCTCCAGAGCCGATTCGAAGGGGATAAGCGCTGACCAAGCTTCGGATAGAGGTTCTCGGATCCGAAGGCACGTTTCAGGCGCCCCTGACGTCCCAGGCGCCCCCAGGAGCACTATAAAAGGGGGTCGACCCCAAGGCTTCAGAACAAATTTTTCCAACGCCTCTAAGCTCTTCGTTCAAGCGCTCTGCTCCGGAAAACTTCGTTCTCGACATTCTAGCACTGTCGATGACCCTCTGCTATGAAGTACTATCTACACCGGACGTCGATAACGAAGAGTGTACTTGTTTACTTACTGCACTACTATTGTACCAATTTCTGTAAATCTTTGTGCTACTATAGAATTGCCCGCAGTAAACGGTCAAGGACCGTGGGTCTTGGAGTAGGAGCCGACCGCGACTCCGAACCAAGTAAAAATATTTGTGTTCCTCGTGTTTGTTTTTAATTCCGTTGCGTACGTTCTCTTTTCTTAATCCGAAACGTTTTCACGATATTCACCCCTCCCCCTCTATCGTGTTTTCTCAATCCAACACCTTGTTCTTAGATCTTTTGAGTAAACTAGTTAAGCATGCGATGGTTCTATAGCGCCTATCCAACTCGGGAGAGATTATCTCTTCATCATCCGAAGGTGATGAAGGTGCGGTTGAGGAGCTCCTTAATTCGTTATCACTTTCTTCTCTCGAGTCCTCTAGTGCCATGAAGGTCATGTGACAGTGAGTGTTCTCATCCTTCTTTTCCTTCCTTCTGTTACCTGCCACAAAAGCAAACCCTTTCTCTTTGGGGCTTTGGTTAGAAATCTCATGTAGCTCCATTACACAAAATAAATCCTCTAACTTAACAACTGATAAGTCCTTGGAAACCTTGTAAGCATCCACCACGGATGACCACAAGGCATTCCTAGGAAAGCTTTGAGGACAAACCTTACTAGATCCCGGTTCTCTACCTTCTCACTGATGGAATGTAGACCATTGAGGATCTCCTTGAATCTTCCATGGAGCTCACTTACCTTTTCATTCTCTTCCATGGAAAGGTTTTGGAGTTGGCTGAGAAGCAAGTCCTTCTTGGCTCTCCGGGTATCTTGAGTGGCTTCATGGAGCTCAATGAGCTTAATCCATAGGTCTTTAGCACTTGTGAAAAGATCCACCTTGATCAACTGGTCCTTGGTCATTCCGCACTGCAAAGTAACCACGGCTTTCGCATCGGCTTCTCCCTTGCGAGTTTGCTTAGCTGATCACATTGAAAAGTCTAGATCTTTTCCCTCAGCATCCTTTGGAGGAGAGAAACCCTCCTTCACAGCGAACCATATATTGATGTTCATTTTGAGATAGTACTCCATCCTCGACCTCCAATATTGAAAATCAGTGTCGTCGAAGAATGGAGGACGGCTGGTGCTAAACCCTTCTCTTCCCATTTCCATCTTGTAGACTCTCGGGTGTTAATCCATTTGAGCAGAGCCCCAAGCTCTGATACCACTTGTTGGTGATTGGATGGCTAGAGAGGGGGGTGAATATAGCCAGACACAAACTACTTTGAACTTTTAGGTTTTCTGCACTTAACGGTTAGCAACAGCGGAAGCAATACAAAACCAAACAGAAGAGCAGAAACAAAGAACACACAAACCAATCGCTAAGACAGAGATGTACAAGGTTCGGGGATAACTTGCCCCTACTCCTTGGCGTGCCCGTGAGGTGGGCGATCCCTTGATCGTCGGCAGATCAAGCCCCAGGTGAACCCGGATATAGTGAAGCCTCCTTTTCGGTGGAGAAACCTCTCCACAGATCTCACAGATGATTGAACTTCAATACAAGAGATCACACAAGAAGGAACGTTCACAAGAAACTCTCAAGCAAGAACACTCAAGCACAAAGCAACAGAGAGCACAAGCACAACCCAGCCAAACTTCCCAAGTTTCTGTCTGTTCACCCTTGTCCCGCTCCTCTGCTTCCAGCTTTGCCTTAAGCTTCCGCTCCCATCACCATGCTCTCCATCAGCATCCACTGAGCCAAAGCCTGGCCCCCTGACTCCCTGAGCACTCACTCCACTGAAGACCCTCTCCAGCTGAGCCTCCGTCAGTTGCCAGCCGCACGCCAGAAGCTGTTGAGACCTGTGAAGAGAAAACATCCAAACCTAACGTGAAGAAAGTCTCCAGTTGACCCTCCACCTTTGTTTGGGTCATCTTCCATTACCTGCAAGCTCATCAGACGCTTAGCAAAGCATATCACAAGGAAATCACAATGTATCAGAGAAAGCGCAGAGAAAACAGATGCGATCAGAGCGTCTGACATCGATTTCAATTAAAGTTCAGCTTCTGATCGGTCACCGGATCGATCAGAGAGGACCCTGATCGGTCACCAGACCGATCAGGGTTAGCCCGGACCGATCAGGCTCCAGTCTGATCGGTCCACGGTGAGAAGTCAGAAATCGCGAATTCATGTGACTGGTCACCAGATCGGTCACCAGACCGATCCAGAAACCTACTTGCCACAACCCGCAGGAATTACACGGCTGATCGGTCACCAGACCGATCAGGTTGTGGCCTGATCGGTCTGGGGATCGATCAGGGCACTCCCTGACCGATCAGGCTCCAACCTGATCGATTATAGTGAGGAGCTCGCGACATTCGATCGTTCACTGGAATGATCAGGAGGTCTCCCTGATCGGTCACCAGACCGATCAGGAGCTGACCGATCAGGAGCCAAACAGAAGCCAACCAAGGATTCTCTGTTCTCTCCCTGATCGGTCACCAGACCGATCAGCCTTCTCTGGATCGGTCACCAAACCGATCACAACAGAGATTTCGTGCCAACTTCCCTGATCGGTCACCAGACCGATCTAGGGACTCCCATGTCAACTCTAAGTCAAGAGAACGACCTCCCTAGCCTTCTCTGACTCATCCTGGTCCTCCGGACCAAGACTCCATGCCCAGTTTCACTCACCGGGACTTCAATCAACCTAGCTTCCCAAGCTAGGACCTGGCTTCACTCACCAGGATTTTAGTCAACCTAGCTTCCCAAGCTAGGACCTGGCTTCACTCACCAGGCTTTCATCCAACCTAGCTTCCCAAGCTAGGACCTGACTTCACTCACCAGGCTTTCATCACCTTGCTTCCCAAGCTAGGATCTGACTTCACTCACCAGACTTTCATCACCTAGCTTCCCAAGCTAGGACCTGGCTTCACTCACCAGGATTTCCAATACCTAGCTTCCCAAGCTAGGACCTGGCTTCACTCACCAGGATTTCCATCACCTAGCTTCCCAAGCTAGGACCTGGCTTCACTCACCAGGATTTCATCCAACCTAGCTTCCCAAGCTAGGACCTGGCTTCACTCACCAGGATTTCATGCCCAGTCCCCGATCAGGACTTAACCCAAATTCGCTCAACCAAACTTAAATCGTTGTCAACACCAAAACAATAATCGGGCCAGACTGCATCAACATCCAACCCCTCTGAACCGTCGGTTAGGCGGTTCCACCGCCATTGGAACCGAAACCGGCCCGACACATTGACCCGGTTCACCGGGTCCGGGCTGGACCTGTCCCTTGGTCGGGTCTACCCCAACCCCGATGTTTCATTATAAAATAGTTCTTGTGTTTTGATTCCAATTCAAAACACTCCCTAACCTTGCCATCGAATTGGATTAAAATTTTATCAATTCATTCCAAGTTGTGTCCAAACCGATTGATCCACCTCAGTCACTCCTCATATGAGTTATGTCATGAGTCAAGAAAAAAACCTCAGAATTTATAATTTAAATAAAAAAAATTCAATTAACTCATGGACTTGACATCTAATACCTCATCAAACTTAAATTTTTTAATCTTTTCTACATATTTTTTATTTTTTTGAATAAGTTCATGGATTGACCCACCTAACTCATTATCTACTTTTATTTGAGAATTTCTCAATCCGTTAAAATGACAAATAGACTTATCCCGCCTCACTAAATGATCAATCCGAATTCATCCATCTAACCTCATTAATTAATTTTTTTTTCTATTCGGTCTCTATTAGTGTCTTTATTTGTCATAATTTTTTATTACTAAAATTAAAAAAAACAATATTCATTAGACGTCTGCATCTTTGTTTTCTATGAAAATAATCTTCATTTTCGCAGGATTGACGGATGGTTAATGAAGTCCGAGGATCAAAATCTAACAAAATCAGTGTACTAGCCCTCCCCGCATACTAGCCACATCATCCAAACTAGTAACCCTTATAATTTACCTATTCTGTATTGGTCATAGAAAAATTATCAGGAGCACTGGAGACAAATGAATCACCGACCACCACTATGAAAATGATCTTCACTTTCTTTTTAATTTTTTAATTTATTATTATTGTGTTCAAGAGAGGCATTCGGTTTCATAAGAAATTTAATCATCATTTTATAAAACTGTCTTTTAAATTTTAAAAGTATCTAAGATCACAATAACATATCTCTTCCTTGACCTAGCATAAATAAGAGGATTAACAAAATAATGATCTTCCTTGATTTAGGTCATGACACTTGATCTTAGTCAAAAGTCTCTATAATTTTTCTCTTCTGTATTCCCTCTGAAATGAATTAACGGGGGCGCTGAGATGAGTGAATTATCTTTTACCACCATGTGGATGATTTAGATCATGATGTGAGAGTTGCCAAGGAATACTAGCATGCGCCACTAGCGTGAAAAGATGTTTAAAATGAATGATTAGTGTGAGAATAGTTATCCTGCACGATTTACATGTGATTGTGCGTGACATAGAGTCTACATGCCTGAATTCATTTTTTTTAAAAAAAAATAATTTATTTTTAAATCTTAAATCATAAATATATATACATCGTAAATATTTAAAATTTTTTATCTTGAATACTGTAGCTTAAGAGGAAAGTCTGCATTCTAAAAGAAAAATTTTATTAGCTTAAACTAACTATAAACTAACCCCGAAATCCTAAAATTTTAAATCTTAAAAACATATAATATACCTAATAAATAAACAAAAAAAACCTACTACAATTGAATCCAGTGTCTAGATTGAATCTAAGCACTTGGATTCGATTTAAACGCCCAGAAATAAGATGGGTAGGATAGTAAATTTAAATACGACAATTAAATCCCAAGGGTAAACTAGGAAATAGCCTTGTAAAAGTTTTTGGAATTTTTTTTTTAAAAAATGTAATATTATTCTAAGATCATTTTGAAATTTACGAAGATAAACAGGTAAGAGAAAAGCCTGCTTTTTGGATATCTTAATTAATTGATAAAATAATTTATTTATGAATTCATTTTCTATTTTCCTTAAGAAAAATAATATGCAACAAGAATTTGTAGCATGAAACCCAACATGAATGACGTGACACTTTTTATATACACATCTGATTGCCACTTGGACACCAATGGCGGCCTCCGGCCGCCGCCCCGAACAAAACAATACCCTGGGGGGCATAGTGAACCCGTCCTTAAAATCCTATCCTAATCGGGTCGAGCGCTATTTTTTTGGCCGACCCCTCTTCTCTGTAACGCCCGACCTTATATCTACCCTAAAGGCGGGGTTACGGGTCCATACACTCATATCATACAATCATGTTAAGCATGTATATCCAAACAAAACAGTTACCTACAAGAAGTGTAGTAGGCATGCCTATTGAAGACTCATTTACCAAGCATGGTTTTTCATTTCTTTTATATCTACATGCATTTACAACCTAATAGGAAGATCATGTAACACACTAAAGCATGGAATAAACATGGTGTGAACAAGATACAACATAGGAATATAGCAAGAGTTATCTAATCTTAGTTACATGCAAAGGAAGCATTCATAAGAAACAGAAAATACTAATTACCTAGTATTTTCCTTAGCATGCATTCTACAATATTTAAACATTAATGATAGTATTATTTAGCATAACATAGGTTCCATACTACTAACTCAATCACAGTAGAGTAGTCATGATCATCACCCAGTCAGAGTATAGCAATACAATTTCAAAAGTAATTATGGGAAGCAGTTTAGATTCTAGACAAAACAAGGTAGATAGAATCTTTCGTTCTTTCCCGAGCCATCACCACACACATCCTCCAACCTTCCCTCTGCCTCTTCCTTTAGTTCGAGTATTTCTTACCGCTATCTGCAGCATAAGAAAAATAACAGGAACTAGTAAGCAAAACATGCTTAGTAAGAATCCGGGCCTACTCGCAAAATCCATATCAATACATCATATCATGTACACAGTAATCAGATAGAATTATCAGCATCATAAGCATCTCATCAAAGCATCATAAACATCACATCAATTTATCTCTAAGTACTTTACGGAACAAGATCACATGATGAGAAATGTTTTTCAAAAAGGTTCCATAATGGTAAGTACTTTAAAATATCATATCATCATCCAGGGCCCAGTTGTAGTACCACATCATGCGCGTTCCCTAATAAATTGGGGTAGCGAGCCACCAATCTAATTAGAGCAGGACCCTTCCGTCCTACCAATGCCATGACCTTAACATGCTCATTGGATTTGTTTAACGACCCCCTTCCGAGTCGGGTACACAACTTTTCAAAGTAAAGTAATTTATCATGCAATTACTTATATATGTATATGCCTAAAGGTACTCTTAATCACTTCTCAAAGGGACACACCACACATTCGGGTGCTCTTGATCCCCTAGGGACACACCACGCATTCGGGTGCTCTTGATCCCAGTTTCAATAGAGTATCTCCTTTTTAGGCATATTATCAACCACATCATGTTCATACATCATATGTCATCCATGTTCATACATCACATGTCATCCATACATGCATCATGTTTTCATACATGTTCATATATTCATCATATTTTATACATGTTCATACATACATCATATGTCATACATGTTCACATGTTCATCATATTTTATACATGCCTCATAATTCGTACATGCATCATATTTCAATCACACATCTCATTTAATCATCTCATGCATATACATCTCATATCATTTCACATACACATCACATAAAATAATTCCACCTTCCTGAACCCTAATGTTCATTATAGGTAAATCAATCATTCCTAAACCCTCATCTTCCTAAGTTGGCCGAATATTGTAAGGGTAGGGTAGGCTAGGTTTTTGACATCCAATCTTCACACAAATATTTATCCAAGCACCTTACCTACACTACTAACCATTTACTCATCCTAGGATAACAAACAACCCAAAACCCTAATTCAATCCTCTTGGGCCGAAAGTTGTAGGATAGGGTAGGCTTGGTTTTTGGCACCAAATTCTCACACAACCAATTATACAAACATCTTGTATACAATATCATACCATACATTAAACATGGATAAACTTTTGGATAATTCCACCCTCACTAATCCCTTCTCTAGGTCTTGGCCGAAACTTACACAAGGGGTAACCCTAGAATTTTGTACATAACACCATTAAGAAAACTCATACACATTTACATTAAGTTTTAAGGAATGTATTCCTATAACCAAAGGGACCAAGGCCTCCCTCCAAGGGGGTGGCCGAAAGTCTCCCAAGGGGAAACCCTAGTGTTTTGTTCTCCCAAAAATTTGGAAACAACACCTATGGGTCTAAAATCCCTAGGGCACTAGCATGTATCAAGATTTGACAAAGAAACTTCACTTGGACCCCTTACAAGGGGTGGCCGAAACTTCCTAAGGGAAGTCTTGTGATCTTTTGCAAAGGAATGCACACAACAAACGTTCAACAACAATTATGCCACAGGCGAGAGGATACTTACATCCTTGCGCTTGAATTTACTCTTCTCTTTAAATTGTAAGGTACCCTACACTTGGAGGGTGAGTGAGAATCCTTCTCTTGGAATCTTCCTCTAAGCCTTCTTGAACTTAGTAGTGACAAGGTCTTTGGAGAGTTTTCTTCCTTCCAACTTTTCTAGGGCTAGAACCCTAGATCTTGTTTTCGAAAATGGAAGGGGAAGGGAGAAAGGGGGTCTCGGTTTTGGAAGATGAAGAGGAAGAAGAAAAGGAGAGAAGGAAGTTGCTCCAACTTCCACCTATTTATACTTTTCTCATGAAAAGACATGTCTCTTCACTTTTACACACTTAACAAGCATGTTTCTTATTCTCTCAACAAGAAACAATGCTTGGTGTAGTGGTTAAGGCATGGAGAGTGCAACTAGGAGGTTCAAGGTTCAAATCCTTGCTTCCTCCTTTCCACCTCTTCTTTTTATTTTATTTTGCACTAATCCATATCCAACCCCTTAAGCCAAACCCATCATGCAATTTCATAACAATAATAATATCATGAATTTCCTTAACATTTCATAATATTTCATGAATTCCATCACATCTCATATTCATGAATTCATAATATTTCATAACATTTCATGATAATATTTCGTATTCTTCCATAATAATATTTCATCATGAATTCACAATATTATCCACATAATATTTTATAAGGAATTCATAATATTATTCATGGTGAAATTTCGGGGTGTTACATTCTCTTTCCCTCCTCTCACGTCGCCATCGGAGGACGTTTCTCCTTCTCATCGCCAGTGACGATCATCGCCTCTCTTAGTCGATGCCATGGCCATTAGACCTCGTCATCCCTTGCCCTCCTCTATCTGTGCAAGAGACATCCCAATTTCACCGTCTCTCATGATCATCGTCACCGCCCTCTCCCTTCTCTTCCGTGCCCTAGTTTTGATCCACTACCCCTTGCCTCTATTTTTGTTTCAAGAAAATAATAGTTGCATCTCGTGTCACTAGGAGAGGATCTAACTGCTAGTCCCCCAATGTCGCACCTTCCTTTTAATTGTTTCGTACTTATTTCGTGGACATATAGTTATTTATGTTTCCGTTGGATCATCAATTTGGTTGTTCTTATTTTATGTAGTTTATTAGACATTAATATTTAACTGCGTGATTGCTTACTTTATTTCTTACTGTTATGATCGTGGAGTTGTCAGCCAAGTATAGTTGTGCTTATTTATATGTTGAGATGGATGTATTATTAGCTTCATATTGTTTGCCGTACAGAGGAGATGCTGCCAATTTTTGAGCGAGCATGGGCCATGGGGGTGACAATTTAGTGGTATCAAAGCTAGGTTTTTGAAGTTGCTTGGGTATTTGTGGATTTGTACGGAGTTTACTTGATTTCAATGTGTTTGGTATTAGTCTCGGAGTGCCAGTTTTACGAGATTTGCAATGCTGATTTAGGTGCATGGTTTGAGATTTTTGAAATTTTTATGGAGTCTTTTGATACCAATTCTTTTGGGAATCAAATGCCTGGGTTTGGGATCAACCTGGGTCTATGTTCGAATTTTGTGGATCCATTTTCTCGATGTGGTTGTATTGGGACTTGACGGCAATGGACTTTGATAATTACCATTTTGCTGATAAATTTAGGCTCTCAAATTCATGTTTTGATCCACTTTTATATGCTTAAGTTTGCATTTACATTAGGTTTCATGAATTATCTCTATTTTAGCTTTTGATTCAAATCTTTATATATTTGAGATATTTTGGGCATTAAATTTGAATCTAATTTTGTAGGCTACAAATGACCATGGACCTAGATCAGATTGGGTCAAACTTGAGTCAGAATTGGATCCGGATCAAGATGATCAAGCATCGGATTAATATGAGTCGTCCGATCAAGAAACGGCTAGATCTGAGTCATCCATCAACTTTTGATCAATCCAAGCTCAAGATAGAGCCAATCAAGTTCACAGATCAAGATATGAAGTTTGGAGCCGAATCAGAGTCGATCTGGCCGTTGGATCAAGTTTAAGAGAGTCTAAGCTGTCCATTCAAAGATCAGGGCAATCTGGGCCACCCGTTGCAGATTTGATTGATCCAAGCTAAGGAGGAGCAGATCCTGACCCTTGATCAAGATCTGGAAGGTTTGGTTCAGATCTGAGGAGATCTGACCGTTGGATGACAAGAAGAAGATCTCAGCCGTCCAATTTCAAATGGGATTAATTAAATGCAGAATTCCCTCTCCCAGCTCTTGGTCGTCGAGAGATCACGTGGTAGCAGAGTTCGCAGAGTAGAGTAGCTTTCTTCCGTTCTTCATCATTTTTGCAATCGGTTTCTTCTTAGATCCCGCGTCCAACATCAGATTTGTTCGTCTTCAAGATCTCAGATCATCGAGGTAACTTTCTTGTTCAATTCGCTAATCCGAATCTCGCAGCTAAAGGAGCTAGGTGAGGGTTTCGCCGAAGCTGCTGTTCCTATCGATCGATCATTGTTGACTGCTGATTTTCGTTGTCCGGAGCTGTCGAAGCAACGTAGAGGGGTTCTCGAAGGTGTTTTGATAGTTTCTGAGGTCGATCGCTAATTAGCCACTCGAGAAGGAAGAGATCGGGGATCATTTTCAGCTACTGACCGATCGTGGTGACCGAACAGAGATGCCTCTGATCGGTCCCGTGACCGATCAGAAGAGGACCTGATCAGTCAGTTGACCGATCAGGAAGGACAGAACAGAGCAAACTGATCCAGGGAGTGTTCCTTCGTTGATTTTTCAGCCAAGAGGGTTTCTAGCTCATCCTTTGTGTGACGACAAAGGGAAGTCTTGATTAGAAACTGATTTGGTGTTCAATTTAGGCTAATTGTGGTTTTAAACATGTATTTCTTCAAGTTGCTTTAGATTGCTCCATTTACACTTCAAGTCAATTTCCTAAGTGATATTTTGATCTAGTTTCTATTATTCTTGCAATTTGTTCCATGCAATTAGTTCTGTTCTCTACAATTAATTCCCTGAATTTAAGTTTAGTTCTTAAGGTTTTAATTCCATCGTTTGAATTTAATTGCTTAGTTCTTCAAATAGGTTAAGTACAGTTCTTGTAATTTCCTAATTCATTACATGCTTTAGCTAAGTTCAATCTATTTCACTTCAAGTTGTTGCTTCATCTCTTATTGCAAAAACCCCCATTTTATTAGAAAACTCAAATCATCAAACGACAAATAACTTTCAAGTTTGAGTTAAATATTCATAACTAGTCCTTGGAAAAATACGACCTGAGGCCCCTATTCTACATTTAATTTTGTTAGCCAAGGGTTTTCAGTTTATAAATATTTAAATTTGAGGCTTATTCGTAACACTAGTAATTGGGCACTATTAGACTTCTTCATATGACAAGAGATATATCTCTTTAAAATTCTCCTATTTTTTTGTATTCGTTATCTGGTATAGGGTTGGATAGATATTTCCCAATTTAGTGGGATAGTATATCCCTGTTCTATATCGAACGAGTCGGTATTAGTAGACTTGGTTTTACGCTGATGACATGTAGTTAATTCATTTTGTTCGCGATCGTGGTCGGGATCGACCATAAAGGCAACCAGTTGACAGTTGTGGAATCGGCATGGAACAAAGAATGTTGTATCTCTAGTATCACCGATCGTTAAGTCGGAAAGTCAAGGTCGAACTTGTCAACAACCTATTGGAGATCAAAGATTACAATCTCTAGAAATTTCTCTTACCATATTATCAACAGTACTAGCTCCAATTACTACCAACTCGGTCAGACATGAAACACATATATCATTATTGGTCAATCAGTAGAGGATTGATATATTTCTCTTGCATGAAGATTCCAACATTTGAGTCGTTCATGCTTGGTTAGATAATCTGGAAGACATATGTGAATTTCTAACCCATATTTGTGCAGAATAGGTGGAATTAGTTGCACACAATCTCAATCTATGAGGGATTCTGACTCATAGATTGATCATATATCATTAGATAGCCTTGATGGTACACAGGGGTATATAACCCATGGGGACGCGGAGGATGTTGTGTTAGCTAATTAGCACCTACGAGATTCAACCGTGACTGAGTGGGAATCCAAGATGATGTTCTTCTAATAGCAGAGTGTCGATTGACAGTTATGGCATTAGGATGTTTGTGATTATATCTTTGAGCAATGATAGGGAGAGTGAAAATGGGAGAGTGAAAATCATAGTGAATGATGTGACATGATGTGACACTTTACATGCATACGCCCGATTATCGTTTGGACACCATCGGCGGCCTTCGGTCGCCGCCCCAAATCAAACTATACTCTGGGAGGTACGGTGAACCCGTCGGAGATCGTGCATGCAAGGTGCCACGTCATTCACTATAGTTTTCACTCTCCCATTTTTACTCTCCCAATCATTATAGCATTATATGTGTGGTATTACATCTTAATAGTACCCCAAGATGGGTCTGGCTATTGGGAAGCCAGGTTTGTGAGTACATGACAGGTCTGTCTCACAAACTGTAATGAACTTTTCATGACATAAACCTCCTCGGTTGGTACGACAAAGATATGCCAAATTGGTTTGGTGGGGATGACTTTATCATTGATCAGGAAACAATCAATTTGGATTGATGATTGAGGATGGATTGAGATTGACAAATTTTTGTATTGTGTTGTGTTTGAGGATAATATTAGTGGATATTATGAAACCCGAGTGTGGGTTTCGTAGTTTTTGGATGGACCATTTGGTGGACTGAATTTAGGTTTTCTTATAGAAATTGGGGATTACGTTTGGTCTAACAAAATCCACTATGAACGTTGTGTGTGGCTATTATTCTCTTTCAAGAGTCAAGGGTTTAAGGTACTTGTTTTCAAACATGATCAAGGAGTGGGATGAACATTTGCGGATTATAGCATTTGTTTTGGGAAGGGGATTCTTACTATTTGTTTCAGTTGAGATGCCTTTACTGAAGCACAAATTTGAATGAGGTGCTATAGTTGACATTGGGTAATAGAGATTTTCGTTAGCCATTACAATGGCTCTCCACAAATTTATTAGCTGATGAAGAGTATGTTTAATTTTGATCCCACAACAATGAAATTAAAATTAGAATTAGCTATTACAGTTTTTACATCAATACAGAAGGGCATCTCCTGTCTCACTTAGGAAATTTCAGTTCTTTGATGGATGACACATGGAATTTTATTGTAGAGTTTTATAATGGATATTGGAACTTCAATTTTGTCAGTAGTATAGAAATCAATGCCTAATTGATTGGCTACGGTTTGCATTACTATGCAGCAGTAGGTTCTCCCTATTCAAGCCAGAGAATTTGCATCCTTATATGACCTTAATGGCAACGAACTTGCCTCTTTTGAGGATTGCCCATATACACAATTTGACTTAAAGCTTATGGTCGTTTGTTCATTACAAACAACCATGATAATACAATCATGTGAATGATGACCTAGTGGTTGAGTTTTTCCATTTTGATTGTCTCGTGTATAATTTGTTGGGACCGGTGCGTATGATTAGAGGGGGGTGAATAGCCGTTCACCCACTTGATTCGCCGATTCTTCCTACACGTGTTAGTGCGCAAACAAACTAAAACTAACACAAAAGAAGGCAAACCAATTTAACGTGGTTTGGAGATAAAGCTCCTATTCCATGGCTATCCGTAAGGTGGACGATCCCGATCCCTCAGTGAATGACTCCCCGGAAAGCTTCCGGCTAGCTCGTGCCGCTCCGTGTGGGCGGCGAAATCTCACCACAAACACCTGACAACACCTGAGCACTTGGAGACTACTAATAAGTTTTACCCAAGCTTATTTCGTTAATCTTTGCCCAGCCAAACCGAGCACTCTTAAATAGAGCTCACAGTTGAAACAGTAGTTACCAGTCGACTGGTGCCTTTACCAGTCGACTGGTCCACCTTGGATTCGAACGTTATAGCCCAATGTTCGAATTCCAGCCGACACCAGTCAACTGTTACATGTAGCAGTCGATTGATCTTTCTGTGACCCTTACCAGTCAACTAATCCAAGCATCAGTCGACTGATAAAATCATAAACCTAGGGTTTCAGCCCCAAGTACAATCACTCAACACTCATCCACACCCGACCAACCTAAACCTAGCCTTCTAGCCTCCTCTATCAACCTTGCGTCCATCGGATGCCTCCCCATCCTTCACGTCTTGCCTTCTGGAGCTTCCTTCGGCCTCAGTCCTTGTTGTCATGTCTTCCTTTGCCAAGATGTCACTTGGACTTTTCTCATTGTACATGTATCCTGCATACTTACATTGCATATCAAATACAATAATAAATCTAACTTAAATATTTGTCTAAACATCAAAACTCAAGGTACCTAAATTGTTCCAACATAATTATTTTATACTATAATGATCATTAGGAGAAAGCATGGTGAAACCAAAGTCTGTGCAAATATACTTGTTATTTGTTATATGCTTCTCTAGCATGACCAACAACACAGGCTCCACATCCTTATTAAAGAAAGTGAGAAGTGATGCATTTGACTTGGTCTTAATTATATTAGGAGGGTTAAAATTTCTGAACCTACTAAGATATTAAGAATTTATTTCCAAACCAATTTTGGAATTCATTTGAACCTTCATAAATTAAGTTATTAGAAATTCATTTACAAACCAATTTTAGGAATTTGCCTAACTATATTAACCTTATATATTTATTATGTAATAATTTTAATTTTTTTATGATAATCTATGATAAGTTAAAATCATATCATTTATTTTTTTTTGTTATTGTTTATGGAATAATTTTTATTTTTTTTTTTATCTTTTTTTTATGAGAGTTAGACAATTTATAAGTTGGAAAAAGACACTTTATTCTAGCAACTTGATTAGAATATAATATCGTTTGATTCTAAATACAATTCTTTCTCAATCAAACAAAATTCCTTCTCTTTATCCTCTTCTGATAAGATATGGGTTTTCTTTCCCTTACGACTCCAAGGAAATTTTGCTTTACTTCTAGTGATAGATGCTAAGTTGCTAGTTATTGTCATCGTGGTGTACTATTTTTCCTGTGTGTCCAAGGTTCAAAATTTTGAGACATGTTAGAATTTTTTTTCTTTGATTGGAATGATATGGTCTAATATAGTGTCAATATTATGATGATATCAGTGACGAATTAGAGATGGAGGAGGAATGAGATGAAAAAGAAAAAGAAGAAAACAAAACATCCACATGTGAAGGTTCCAACAACTTTTGATAGCCTATATATGTACTTATGTACCTTGGTTCTAGATAAAATAACAAGTAAAAACACTTATTTAGCTTTTTCATAAACAAGTAGTGGACAGAATTAACACTAAAGATGAGAGTACATAGGTTGTTTTTTTTCCAAGTTCCTAGGACATTTTACTGTGCTTTCTTTGGAGGAAAAGAATTTGATTCAATATTTCCAAACTTGGTTGACTTTATTTCCAATATCACTATCAAACAATATTCACTACACGAGCTAAATGGTTAATTCTTATTTCAGATGGAATGACATGACAAACGCTGAGGATCTTGTATCTCAACACTTAGTTTGTCTACTAGTAAAGGTAGGATATTGGGTTAACGTAGTAGGAGTGTAGTGGACCCATAACCCACAGAGAGCATCAAAAATTTACAGACTCTCTTGATCACTTAGTACGTGTAGTATTCATTAGTATTTGAATTGATTGAACACGGTATTGTTTACCTATTGCACTTAAGTAGGAAATTTGGGGATCAATTTTTGTTAGTGTAGGAGAATATTTAATATGACAATTAAATCCCAAGGGCAAATCAGGAAATAACCTTGTAAAAGTTTTCGAGAATTTTAGAAATTTTTCTTATTTTTTTCTGAGACCATTTTGAAATTTACGAAGATAAACAGGAAAGAGAAAAGCCCGCTTTTTGGATATCTTAATTAATTGAGGAAATAATTTAATTATGAATTAATTTTCTATTTTCCTTAAAATCCTATACCTAATTGGGTCAAGTGCTATTTTTTTTCGGCCGACCCCTCTTCTCTTTCCTTGCTCTCATATCGCTGTCGGAGCACATTTCTCCTTCTCATCGTCGGCGACAATCATCGCCTCTCTTCGTCGATGTCATGGCCATTAGACCTCGTCATCCCTTGCCCTCCTCTATCTGTGCAAGAGATAGCCTAATCTCGTCGTCTCTTATGATCATTGTTGTCGTCCTCTCCCTTCTCTTCCGTGCCCTAGTTTTGATCCACCACCCCTTATCTCTATTTTTGTTTTAAGAAATTGATAGTTATGTCTCGTACCTCTAGTAGAGGATCTAACTGTCAATCTCCCAGTGTTGCACCTTCCTTTTAATTGTTTTGTACTTATTTCATGGATTTGTCGTTATTTATGTTTTTGTTGGATTGTCGATTTGGTTGTTCTTATTTTGCGGAGTTTATTAGATATTATTATTTAACTATGTGGTTGCTTCCTTTATTTCTTATTATTATGATTGTGGGGTTGCCAGCTGAATGTGACTGTGCTTATCTATATGTTCAGATGGATATATTGTTAGTTTCATATTATCCGTTGTACAGGAGAAATGTTGCTCAATTTTTGAGTGAGCATGGGCCCTGTTGCGTGTGTGTATTTTATTTGGTGGAAATATGGACCTTCTTAATTTTCTTACAGAATAATTTCA
>JAGFNQ010000316.1:539991-594909 GCA_024364735.1 Boesenbergia rotunda | reverse complement strand
TAGTTGTGATCCCATCACAAATTCTCTTATGCTGTGAATTGTATTGCGGACATTCAGTAAATGAGTTTAAGATCTCAATCAAATACATAAACATGTATACTCAAATAGTGAATTATCATTTATTAGAATAAATGTTTACAATCATAAGGCGATTGCCTTAGGACACTTCTCTCATATTACTAACAAACTCCCACTTGGCCTAATGCCAATCGCTACGGTATCCAATACCACAGGCTCTAACATGACCCTCAAACTTGCTTTGAGGCAAGGCCTTAGTTAAAGGATCCGCTATATTCCTTTCAGTGGGAACTCTCTCAATTTGTATGTCATTCCTACTTATAATCTCTCTGATCAGATGATAGCGTCGAAGCACGTGTTTGGATCGCTGATGAGACCTTGGTTCCTTCGCTTGTGCAATAGCTCCATTGTTGTCGCAGTAAACCGGCACTGCTTCATCAATGGTTGGAACCACACCAAGTTCTGAGACAAACTTCTTGATCCAAACTGCTTCCTTTGCTGCTTCCGAAGCTGCGATATATTCCGCTTCCGTGGTAGAATCCGCTACGGTGTCTTGTTTGGAACTTTTCCAACTTACTGCGCCTCCATTCAAAGTAAATACGTATCCAGACTGCGATTTGGAGTCATCCTTATCTGTCTGGAAACTGGCATCTGTATACCCACGTATTACCATATCTCCTTCTCCATATATTAGGAACACATCCTTAGTTCTTCTTAAGTACTTAAGGATTGTCTTGACAGCCGCCCAATGATCCATCCCTGGATCAGACTGGTATCTGCTCGTGACACTCAGAGCATATGATACATCGGGCCTAGTACATAACATAGCATACATGATAGATCCTATCGCGGATGCATAAGGTATCTTATTCATGCAAATCCTCTCGTCTTCTGTGCGCGGACACATAGACTTCGAAAGGTTGATCCCATGCCTGATGGGAAGGTAACCTTTCTTGGATTCCGACATGCTAAACCTTTTTAGCACTCGGTCTATATATGTAGACTGCGAAAGACCAAGCAACCGTTTTGATCTATCTCTATAGATTCTAATCCCAAGGATATAGGTTGCTTCTCCCAGGTCTTTCATGGAGAAAGTTTTGGACAACCAAATTTTAACTGTCTGTAAGACTGATATATCGTTTCCTATAAGTAATATGTCATCGACATATAATACTAGGAATACGACTGCACTCCCACTAACCTTCTTGTACACACAAGGTTCGTCAGGATTTTGTGAGAAATCAAACTTTTTGATTGTCTCATCAAAACGGATGTTCCAGCTCCTAGATGCTTGCTTCAGTCCATATATGGATCGTCGAAGCTTGCATACTTTGGTTTTATCAACCGATGTGAAACCTTCAGGTTGTATCATGTATACATCCTCAAGCAGGTTTCCATTAAGGAAAGCTGTTTTCACATCCATTTGCCATATCTCATAATCATAATGAGCTGCTATGGCTAGGAGCATCCGAATGGATTTAAGCATAGCTACTGGCGAATAGGTTTCGTCATAATCAATTCCTTGTTTTGACGATATCCTTTTGCCACTAATCTAGCCTTAAAGGTAACTACATTACCTTCCATGTCGGTTTTCTTCTTGAAAACCCACTTGCACCCTATGGGCTTAATCCCTTCAGGTGGGTTAACCAAGTCCCATACTTGATTTTCGTACATGGAATCCATTTCCGACTTCATGGCCTCAAGCCATTTGTCCCTTTCTGAACTTTTCAGGACATCTTCATAACTGATAGGTTCATCATCGCTTATGAGTAACACGTCGTTCGATTCACTTACGAGAAATCCGTATCTCTCTGGAATATTGCGTGCCCTATCAGACCTACGAAGAGGTGGTGTTGTTTTAGGTTCAACTGATAGCTCATCATTATGAATTATCGGTTGTGGGCCTAGACTAGGTGTCTCTGTAATGTCTATTGGAGTTTCTTGAACTTCATCAAGTTCAATGCCACTCCCACTGTTTTCTTGTAAAAGAAATTCCTTTTCCAGAAATACAGCATGCCTTGAAACAAACACCTTTTGCTCCAAGGGATGATAGAATTGGTAACCCTTCGTTTCCTTAGGGTACCCAATAAATAGACATTTATCAGACTTAGCATCCAATTTGTCTGATATAGTCCGCTTCACATAAGCAGGACAACCCCATATCTTAAGGTGAGTTAAGTGAGGTTTCTTACTATTCCATATCTCATATGGAGTAGTAGAGACTACCTTGGTCGGGACTCTGTTTAGCAAGTAAACAGCTGTCTTAAGTGCATAGCCCCAAAAGGATTTTGGAAGAGTTGCATGGTTCATCATGGATCTAACCATGTCCATCAAGGTTCGGTTACGCCTCTCAGATACACCATTATGCTGTGGTGTATACGGCGGAGTCCATTGGGACAATATCCCATTGTCCCTAAGATAATCTTGAAACTCTTGACTTAAGTATTCACCACCCCGATCTGATCGAAGTATTTTAATACTTTTGCCAAGTTGTTTCTCTACTTCATTTCTGAACTCTTTGAATTTCTCAAAAGCTTCAGATTTGTGTTTCATCAAGAACACATACCCGAATCGTGAGTGATCATCGATAAAGGTGATGAAGTAGCTATAGCCTCCTTGTGCTAGAGTTGACATTGGTCCACATACATCGGTATGTATTAGACCAAGCAATTCTCCCACTGGATTACCTTTTCCGGAAAAGGGCAATTTGGTCATCTTGCCTCTTAAGCATGATTCGCATGTATCAAATGAACCGAGTTCAAATGTTTCCAAAATTCCACATCGGTGTAATTCGGTCATGCGTTTCTTACTTATATGGCCAAGACGATAGTGTCACATGTAGGAGTCTTTTCGATTATCTATTTGCTAACTTCGATATTGAAAACGTCACTGGATAAATCTAACGTGTAGATGCCATTGCACAAAGTTCCATTCCCATAAAGAACGCCATTTAAAGTTATGTAACAACAATTGTTACTAAAAGTTAAATGATAACCTTTTTCATTCAAACATGAAATAGATACAATGTTCTTTATTAACGAAGGAACGAAATAACAATTATCCAATTCTAAGACACGTCCAGTTGGGAGCTTTAGCAAATATGTTCCGATGGCAACAGCAGCAATCCTTGCTCCATTTCCAACCCGCAAATTCGCTTCTCCCTTGACGAGTCTTCTTCTATTCCTTAGCCCCTGTATGTCATTACATATATGTGAGCTACACCCAGTATCAAGTACCCAGGTATCTGAGGAAATAGAGTGACATTCAATAATGAAGATACCTGAAGAGGATGGGGCATCGGATGCCTTCTTCTTCAAGGACTCAAGATAAACCTTGCAGTTTCTTCGCCAGTGACCCTCCTTGCCACAATGATGACAGGTTCCTTTTGGTTTCTTTTTAGTCTTCTTGGCCTTTTTCTTCTTCCCCTTGTACGGTTCTTTGGCCTTCCTCTTAGAACCTTTCTTCGAGGAACCAACTAACAGTACTGCCTTTTGATCCGGCTTTACAGAAGGCTCCACAGTCTTCAGCAGGTTGAGCAACTCAAGAATGGTGGTCTCCAGTTTGTTCATCCGATAGTTCATCACAAATTATGAATAACTCTTGGGCAAACAACTCAGAATTAAGTCAATACTTAGTTCATGATCCATTGCAAAACCGAGTGCGCTCAGTCGCTCAATATACCCCAACATCTTTAACACAAACTGCGAGGCAGAAGTGCCTTCCTGCATCTTAGTGGTGAAGAGGAGTCTGGAGACTTCGAACCTTTCGGATCTCGCCTGTTCTTCAAACAACTCATGAAGATGGAAGATGATGGTATAAGCATCCATATGCTCATGCTGCTTTTGTAGCTCAGGTACCATAGAGGCTAGCATAATGCAACTCGCAAGTTCAGAATCGGTCACATGTTTCTGATGGGCCAACAATTGGTCCGGAGTTGCATTTTCTGGAGGATGGTCGGGAAGTTGATTTTCAATGACATAAGCAAGCTTTTCCGCCTTGAGGACTATCCTCAGGTTTCGAAGCCAGTCCATGAAGTTCGGCCCAGTTAGTTTATTGGTGTCCAAAATGGAACGCAAGTTTAGAGAAGACATGATTGAGTGATTATCCTAGAAATACAAATTGAGTTTATGTGAGAAGAATGATTAAAGAATGTATCAACATACATAAATAAAATCCTATTTATTTTTCAAATTGAATAACCCTTTTTATCAATTCGGGAGATCGTAGGAACATCTCCAAATAGGTTGATATCCAACCATAGATAAGAACAACCATGACTGTGGCCATCAAGTTTTTCTTAGCTATGAAGGTAGGTAATTACACCGATTACATATCACATATATGTAACTATCACTTTATGCTATCAACTAATTGAATGTTTGCATAAATCATTGGGTTGTTAACTCATTAACAAGTATGTAACATTATACATAGCACCCAACTGCACCTCTCTTTACATCGACCTTGGCTGTGGCACAACAAATCGATGCTCCAAGCTTAAGGCTGACCCATTAATCAAGAAATAGTTTTAATATGGTTGGAGCTCATTCAACCGTTTAGTCAAGTTTGGATGTGTCCAACAACCAAAACTAAGGATTGACCTCTGACTCCAACTATATTATTCATAAACTAATTCCATGGTTTGAACATGTTGAGGTTCAAGTCGGGCATGGATGTGTCCATCAACCCAAACGAGAAACAAAACTCCGGTTCTAACCATATTTATGGAAGGTGTTAGCCTTAATATTTTATAAGGGGTTTTGGGTCTCATCTTTTCTAAGCACATTCATGACATATTATTATGTCATGACTAACGATTTCCTTAATAAAGTATGTATGTGACTTAATTTATCAAGTCTCATGAATTGAATTAGGAACCGGATTTTCTCATTCTAATTTCATACTTTATTAAAGGAATTGTTTTGGGAAACAATTTCCTAAATTGTCATAATCAATTTCGGAAATAATATGTTTAAGACTTTGATTTCTCTAAATCAAATCTTATTAAATTAAGAGGCAATTCCCTTAATTCAACGACATATTATTTTCATGAAAATCTCAATTAAGAAAACTCTATAGGAAACCATTTTCCTAATTAATTTTGGAGACAACAACATGTAAGAGCATCACCTCTTAAATCATGTTTTATTCATGGATTTAATTAATTACAACAAATCGTTTTCTAAGGGTGGCTCCCCGAGGCTCAGATACCCAAAGAAAAGTAATTTGTCGTAAATCTAATTTGGTCTGTTTCGGAAACGCAACCAAATCAAACATGACAATTTCATTCAAAATTGGGAAATTAAATTACAACAACTAACTTTAAATTGGACGGCTCCCCGAGGCTCAATCCAAAATAAAGAATTTTGTTAATAATTTAAAGCCAATTCGAATTTGAAATTGTCAACTAATTATCCATAAATTTGTCTAGACTTTCTCAAAAGAAGGTGCCCAAAATTGCGAGGTTTCATAATAGATTTTCAGAATGGTTGTAAGTTTCTAGTACAAAGAAAACTTACATATTTCCAAAATTTGAAAATTTATAAAATTAGAAAAATTTCCAAAATTGGAAAGTTTCCAAAGATGGGAAGTTTTCACAATTATTATAAAATTTCAGAAACTAGAAAATTTCAAAAGTTTGCGAAATTTAATGAGGATTTCCAAACTTTGAAATTCTTAAATCTAAAATTTATCATAATTGGAAAGTTTCCATAATTGAAAATTTTTCCAAAATTGAGATCATGACAAAGTGTTCCGCAAAACAATTATATGATTATGTCGAACACTAACCGGCTCTGATACCACTGTTGGGACCGGGTGCATGTCGACAAGGATACGAGTTCGTAAAATTTTAAATTTTTACGTGCAGCGGAAGAATTAGCATAAAATAATTTCCTAAATTATTTTAACCACGTATCTAGCATGCAACCTTATGGTGTGTGGACATAATCATAAATTAAAACTTTGCGGAAAAGTAAACTAATTTACTAAGTACCTCGCGTAACTCGAAGTAAGGGACGAGATCCAACCGTAGCGTCCCTTGGAAGCTTCGCCTCTATTCGCGTCCACGCCGAGTTCTCTTCAGGATGACTTCGCAAAGTCACGAGTTTTGTGCCGACGAGAACTACTAGATTCTCTAAAGGCACAACTAGATGAACAAGAGAAAAGAATGGAAACTCACCAACAAGAAACGGAATCTAAATTCCGGGAAGAGAGGAGTTGTGATCCACGTCTTCTTCTTCTTGTCTTGGCTTCTCCTTCTCCTTGATAACTCACGGCAACCAACCCTAAGGGAAGAAGTGCACCGACCCTAGGTGGATGAAGGGGCGCCGGCCCTAGTTGCCTCAAGGGGCGCCGACCCTAGGGTTGAGAAGGGGAAAAGGGAGGAAGAGAATAAGAGAGAGAGAGAGGGAGAGGATTAACTCTTAATCAACTTAATTGATTGGAATTGAAGGCTAACCTTTGATTCCTTTATATAGTAATCTCTCCCTTGCTAAATCTCCTCTTTAACGGAATTAACGGAATTAATTTTCATAAGAAATTTATCTTATAAATTTTCTTATGAATAATTCCGTTATGCCTAGTTTTATTATAACTAACTTTATAATAAAACAAATTATTCTCTTCTTTAATTATGGAATAAATTTTATAAGAAATTTATAAATTTTTCTTTTAATGGAAAAATCAATTCATAATTGATTTTATAAAATTAAAATAAACCACTCCACGGATTATTTTAATTTCCCAAAAAGAAATAAATTTCTATAAATTTATTTATATAAATTTCTTTATACAAATTTATTTATCCATAATTTATAAAACAAATCGCGCTAGATTTATTTTATTAATTAAACCAATTAAATTGGTTTATTCCCTTTTTAATGGCCGGCCAAACCAAGAGGGTGGACACCCTCTTTGGCCGGCCAAACCAAGCCGATTCCATCGCGAATTAAACTCATTTAATTCGCCCATTAAGCATTCAAAAGACTTAGCCATTTTAAGTTTCCGTTGCGCCTCTGATTAACTCAGATTCGACTTATTTCTCTTGATCGGAAAATCCAATTTTCAACTCGTTTTAAATCCCTCAGATTACTCGTAGTGTGTGTGACTAAATAGGCTTTCGATTTATGTTGGCCGTCTATAATCAACTAATTATAGAACAATCATGAGTGGCACCTAGTAGTACATCATGACCCCCAATTAATCGAAAGATCAACGGTTTGACCTCAGAAGTAATTCTGAAACCCTTCAGCAGCTCTTAATGAATCGTGCCCCATTCCCTTCACCACCTTATACCCACTTGGTTCAGGACATGGTCTGTTTGTGTCAGTCCCCACTAGACTGACTACGTCACACCTAGCCCAAGTAGTGTCTTTCTCATCCTTTGGATTTCTAATTACTATCATGTATTTAAGAGACTCACACTCTAAACATGATATACTCTGGCTAGAGGTTTTGAGTAACAATCCGACGATAGGCCTGGGTATACATCTCCTCGCAAGGAGTGGTGAATCTTTTGTAGGCTGTTCAAACATCTTCGGGCACTTCGACTTATACCCAATCATCCTGGGTCCACACCTCCTTGGAGATGCTTGCTTAAGATGTTAAAGTATAAGTCTCCATGACCAAGATGACTTGAACACCGCAAGTCAAAGGAACATTGCACTTATGCTGCAGTAAGAACTTCATTGACATATCTACATGTAGATTCCCATATGAAGTCTTACAGCTAGTCACTCCAATGAACTAGTTCCCTTAACTAGCATCCATGTTTATCTCCGGACATCCCAATGTCACCAGCCAGTGAGAATCAGCTGATTATAGAATAACCCATGCTAGTCTCAACAGAATTGATAGTGTCCGTTTTTATCAATTCATCGACTAGGGATAATTTCAATACTTCACAATTGAACATTTAGAGATAATCACTAGTTGTGATCCCATCACAAATTCTCTTATGCTGTGAATTGTATTGCGGACATTTAGTAGATGAGTTTAAGATCTCAATCAAATACATAAACATGTATACTCAAATAGTGAATTATCATTTATTAGAATAAATGTTTACAATCATAAGGCGATTGCCTTAGGACACTTCTCTCATATTACTAACATAAACTGCGTTGTTTTGTTATATTATGGTATGTATGTGTAAATTGTCCGCCGGACAGGGGAGGTGCTGTCTGATTTTCTATTGGATCAGCAGTTCCTAGGTCTCGGGGCGTGACATGCTACGCCCGACCAAGTACCCAAAACCCTAATACCTCGCGGTGCAGCCGATACCGGAGGTACTTAGGCTTGGTCTGGGTTGCTACGCCCGACCAAGTACCCAAAACCCTAATACCTCGCGGTGCAGCCGATACCCGAGGTACATAGGCTTGGTCTGGGTTGCTACCGACCAAGTACCCAAAACCTTAATACCTCACGGTGCAGCCGATGCCTGGGGTACTTAGGGTTAGTCTGGGTTACTACGCCCGATCAGGTACCCAAAACCCTAATACCTCGTGGTGCAGCCGATGCCTGGGGTACTTAGGCTTGGTCTGGGTTGCTACGCCCGACTAGGTACCCAAGACCCTAATATCTCGCGGTGCAGCTGATGCCCGGGGTACTTATGCTTGGTTTGGATTGCTACACCCGACCAAGTACCCAAAACCCTAATACCTCGCGGTGCAGTCGATGCCCGAGGTACTTAGACTTGGTCTGGGTTGCTACGCCCGACCAAGTACCCAAAACCCTAATATCTCATGGTGAAGCCGATATCCGAGGTACATAGGCTTGGTCTGGGTTGCTAGGCCCGACCAAGTACCCAAATCCCTAATACCTAGCGGTGCAGCCAATGCCCGAGGTACTTATGCTTGGTCAGGGTTGCAACGCCCGACCAAGTACCCAAACCCTAATACCTCGCGGTGCAGTCAATACCCGAAGTACTTAGGCTTGGTCTGGGTTGCTACGCCCTACCAAGTACCCAAAACCCTAATACCTCGAGGTGCAGCTGATACCCTAGGTACTTAGGCTTGGTCTAGGTTGCTACGCCCGACCAAGTACACAAAATCCTAATACCTCACGATGCAGCCGATGCCTTAGGTACTTAGGGTTGGTTTGGGTTGCTACGCCCGATCAGGTACCCAAAACCCTAATACCTCGCAGTGCAGCCGATGCCTGGGGTACTTAGGCTTGGTCTGGGTTGCTATGCCCGACCTAGTATCCAAAACCCTAATACCTCGCGGTGCAGGCGATGCCCGGGGTACTTAGGCTTGGTCTGGGTTGCTACACATGACCAAGTACCCAAAACCCTAATACCTCATGGTGCAGCCGATGCTCGAGGTACTTAGGCTTGGTCTGGGTTGCTACGCCCGACCAAGTACCCAAAGCCCTAATACCTCACCGTGCAGCCGATGCCCGGGGTACTTGGGCTTGATCTGGGTTGCTACAAAATTCCCATTAGAGACACAAACCAGGATGCCTTGGGATATCCCGAGCGCCCAAGACAGGGGGGGGGGGCGCTGCAGAAGCAATGGTAAAGTAGCATACCTGACCAAAGGAATACAAGCAAGGTGTTCAAAGGAATAATCCAGGCATACACATACACAAGGTAACAAAAATATTTCTTTATTTATATGAAAAATACATGAAGAATTATCAAGATACAATCAGGATATCTTGTGGAAAAAGAAAAACAAAATGAAAGGGCACTCTTCTACTTGGGCCTTTCTTCTCTACGACGTCATTCCTTCAGGGTCGCTAGGCTCGTAACCACTTTCCAGGTATACGGTGCACAGGAGTTTGTCGACGTGATCCTTGAATCTCTTGCCACTTTCCGGGTACTCCATCCTAGTAGTCTATAACCGATGAGGACGCCTGAGGTAACATATGGGTAGCACGCCCCCATCTGAAGACCCTGGCCACCTCTTCCGACAAAGATGAGTTCGATACAACATTTAGAAGGAAGAGGAGGGGGAACAACAATGGCAATTTCTCTCCGGTCGTGTAAAGACGCAAAAAAGAATCGCCTTAGCAAGAGAAAGCAGCAATTGCAATTTTCTCCGGATACAGGAACAACGAAAAGAAGAAAGAGAAAGAGAGAAAGACGTAGCTGCAGCCCCTCCCCTCTTGATGACGGCGTCTCCCATAAACACCATCCTATGCCCAAAACATGGGGAAAATGAGGATTGGGAAGAGGATGGTGTCTGGTGACACACCGCCACGGGCCGACCAGGGGGAGGTGATCAGAAGGATGAGTCATCTCCTCTATGCCCCTTGGCCGACCATGTAATATCTTTTCTGAACTCCTCAGATGACTCGGGAGTCCCACATTCGCCAGGATCTTCAGCGAGACCCCGGACATCATCTCCACCATGCTCCCCAGCAAAAATGGTGAAACAAGGGCTTCCCCCTCCGCGAGGCTCTCCGGCCAGGAACACTCCCCCAGCTCTGGCATCAACAACTGCGGCCACAGGGAGCAGGAAGAGTGCTGACATTACGCCGGGAAGAAGAAAGAATGTAGAAGGGATGATGAAGATGATTCACCCTTCTACCCCCTATTTATAGGGGCCCCGACCACTCCGTGTATTTAATGCGGAAGTAACGCATGAACAGCAATAGATGCCGAAGCGTCGCTTCGATCAACACGCCCACGCCGCGCCTAGGAACCGACGACTCTTATGAGTCTATTCAAGAGATTGTGTATGATGCGGAGGCGACGGTTCGGGGGCCGTCCCAACTTGCCAAAAGAGGGTTGAAAAGGGCCCGTAGGCTTATCGCAAGATCAACCTCGGGAGAAGTCTCCTATCTTTTTCCTTAAGGTTCCGCTATATGGACGCAGAGCACACAAAACCATTCCAAGAACATGCACGAAACGGTAAAGTAAAGAAATGTGATCACGTTAATCAAGGTTGATACAAAAAGGCCCAGCTCCCCAGTACATAGGTAACCCTACAACTCCGAGTACAGGGGAGGGAGTCCCTTTCCTGGGCAGCCATCACTCATAGACTGGGGTCAGCATCAGGAGGCATAAGGTGATCTTTCTTCAATTGGTCGATCGCCCCATGGAAGCCTTGCTGCAAACACTTCATTACTTGGTCAACGATGATAGTTTGAAATTTAGCCAACTCCACGAACTTCGCCTTGAAGTAAGCTTTAGTCTCCTGGGAACGAGAGGCTTCAGCAGCCCGAAGGGCATGGAGCTCAGCTTTAGCGGCAGGGCGCACCTCAGCCGTCCCAACTCAGCCGACATCCTATCCGGATTGGCTAGGACCTCCCTGAGTGTGTCCGATGTGGCTCTCACTTCCGACCAAGCCTGGGCCAACTCATCTTCCAGGACAGACGCACGCTCTGTAGCCATCATGAAGTCAGACTCCTCTAGCTGAGCTGTTGCGCCTGATCCTGAACGCATGAGTTCAGTCTTTTGGCCGAGGCTACCATAAGCCGGATATCACCTGATAGCTCCTTCTCACTCACCTGGAGCTGGTCTCTCTCCTGCATCACTGAAGCAGGTCCTTGGTAACGGCCATAGCTTTCTCGAACGCCAGGCGTTCTCGGTGCTGAGAACTTTGAAGAACCCGCTCCTTGTCCTGCAAGAGGTTCAGCATATGCTCGACCTCCGCACGGAGAGCTCTGCTGACCCCGCCCACATCATTCCTGCTTGATGTTCGTGGTCAGTTGCAGCCTCCGCCCTCAAGGCCCGGCGGAACAAGGCTTCAACCCGGGGCCAGGAATACAGACCCCGGCCGGCTGTTACACAATCTTCAACTGCCTGACATTGCACCAAGAGGTCAGAAAATAAGCAGGAGAATACCCAATGTAACGGTAACCTGTACCTTCAGAAGAGTCTCCCGGAGAGTGGTCAGCGGGCCAGCCGAGACTCGTACGGCTGCCCTCTAGGAGTACTTGACGTGTTCCCCCGTCCCTCGGGCAGTGTCGAGCCTTGATGGGGGGAAAGTCGTTGGACAACTGGACCTTCTGGTGGCAGACTGGAGGGGCCGGAGTCACCCTCCTCGGAGCTAGAACTCCCTTCAGACAAGATCCCCTCTGGTGGGACCTCCTTCAACTGCATTGGGGGGAAGGATTGCATGGAAGCCTCCAACGCCGCATCCATCTTCTTCTTGAGGCGATCCAGTCTCATCCGGTATTGGTCACACACTACCTCCTTACCCTTCAATGCCTCGACCGTATCGGTCAAGGGAACACTGGGAACTATCCGACCCTCTCTGGAGTTGTGGCCGAAGAGATAGGAGAAGGTGGAAAAATAGGCGCTCCCCCCTCTGAAGGAGCAACCGCCTCCTCAGGCATAGAGGGAAGAGGGTCGGCCCCCGCGAAACGTAGCTTTTTCCACCCAGGGCCTAAACCCTTTGGGAGTCTTCTCTTCTGTCGACCAGTGGGCCAGACTACCGAGGGGGCGATAGGAGGAGAGGACGGCTCGCTAACTCCCTCGGGACGAACAACTATTGGGGAGGGGGGGGGAGCCACCTTCAGAAGAAAGACCTGCCGCAGGGTCAACCTGCTGGTCTGAAGACCCCGGAACAGGCGGGGATGTAACAGTAGTTTCTAGCCTCTCGGGCGAAGCCGCCCGATGGGACGAGTCAGCAGTCCCCTCCAAGGACTCAGCAGGCGCCGGGGGTGCCTCAGGAACGGCCAGGGGAGGACTCAGTGCCGCCTTGTTGGCCTCCTCCCACCTGATAAGTCAGCCCATCACCTTGGTGAATATGACTTCCTCTGCAATTGACAATCAAGGAAACATCAGTCAAAATTAACAAGCATTAATCAAAAAGACAAACATACCGAGGCTGGAGCTGATTCGGGTCACTTTTGGGCTAAGGCCCACCCAGAACATAAGCTCCTCACTCTGCACCAGCCCGGGGCCACTGAACTCCATGCAGCAAGTACATTCCTAGCACGCTGATAGGCAGAATTCTGAAGAAATTCCCATAAAAAGGGAGGATTAGGGAGAGCCTCTATCCAACGAAGAGGACTGAAGGACAATGCATGCAGTTGAATGAAGAAAAACCTCTCCTTCCACCCTTTGTGCGAAAAGGGAAACCCTCCTAAAAACTTATGGCCTAGTCGAGCCGAGAAGCTAAAGACTCCCCTAGAACCAATCGGGACAAAGAAGGAATGGAAAAGATGAGGCGTCAAGGGGAGGTCAAAAAGCTTGAAGACAATATACGCCCCCCATCTGAGCGAAGGCATTAGGGGCCATCTAGTGGAGAGGTATATTAAAGTAGAAGACTATGTTCATGAAGAAAGGGGGATAGGGAAATGGAGTCCTAACTCCACCTGTCCTAAGAAGAAGGTCGACGTGCTTGCAGGAGGCTCCACTGGCGTCTGGTCTACCTTGGGGATAACCATCGCCATCTCGGCCTTGGATTCCGTAGGCCTCGATGCCGCCTGCAGAACCTCCGGCCTCACTCTTGAAGAGGCAGACTCATACCATTCCGCTCAGTAGCCTTCCATGGTTCCTGAGGGAAGCGACAAGAAAGAGACAAACTACTTACGCTCAAAAGCAGCCTGATAAGAGAAGAGGAAGACGAAGCGCACCCAGCCACGAAGTCGGAAGTGGGCCTAACGCCCTCGTCCTCCCCTCTTATACCCAGGATGTCGTCAGCCTGAGTGCAATGGGGGAGAGGCATGTGGACAGCAAGAAACCATAGCACTCGAGACAATCGCCTGACGTGAGCCAGGTACAGCGGCACACGTCAGTAAGAATTCGTGGAAAAGGCCGTGGAAGCACGTGGCAATGAAGCATTCACAGAGATACCTTGTCGCCATTAAAAATGTGCCATGCACCTTTATAACGAGGAGACAAGTATCATCATCGCAGAAGCCTTTTCGGGAAAGATAAAATGAAAGAGGGGATTTCTCAGAACTCAGGGTGAAGATTATAACCCGAGGGTCCCGTATGACTACTGAAGGAACAGTAACGGATAAGAAGTCCCGCTGGAACTTAGCTTCTTCACCTAGGCACTAGTCCGATCAGTCAACCACACTTCCTTCAATCAGACTTGAAGGGAGGGACTTGTGATAGGGTTGAATAGCCCATGACAGGCACCTGGGATGAAGAAGCTGCGTGGCATGATAATTCGGGTCGAAATGACCCTCCTCCCCGAGCCTCAGGACCCCCTCGAGGAGCACGCCCTGGAAGGATGGACAGAAGACCCTTCCTAGGATCCTTCCCAGGACCCCCCCCCCCTAAGGAGGTGGGTTCCTAGAGCCCCTCGGGAATTATAGCGCTCGAGCTCACCGGGTTAGAAGGCCCCGAGCTCATCTCGGGGTAGCGGAGCCTGAGTTAGCTTCGACCTCAAGCAACGGTCCTCCTTCCCCCTTTTTCTTTAATGGACCTATGGATAAGTTTCCTCGTCGTAAGGAGTCATCACAACCCCTAAATATCGCAACGGGTCGAAGCGTAGTAACGACACAGACCATTTCAAAGGCTAGCCAGTAACCGCCGGAAGAAGAGGAGGACGTGGCATAAATCACGGAGACGTGGCACTAAATGGGGGAATGTGCCAAGGCTATCGCCATCAGTATAAAAGGTAGTCCAACCCCTCTGGTAAAGGGGTTATGCTCTCTGAACTCTTGAGACCTTTTCCTTTCTTGCTGCCTTTGCTCTCCATCATTATACTGACTTGAGTGTTGGAGTGGACTCCGCCAGACCCCTTCCGGCGTGTCCCCTAACGCTCGTGTTGATCTCGCAGGGCACGGAGTTCCTCCCCTCTACAGCAACTTCCACGTGGGCAGACCCCCGGTGACTGGACATCTTCGTCGACTCCTTCCGGAACAATACCAAAAGCGTACTGTTTTGCAAGTGTGTGTTTTTATGTTTTCTAATCTTTAAGCATTTAAACAAATCAGGTTATTACAAATTTGTGTTATCTTTGTCTATGACAACCAATCTTTAGAAGGTGACTCTCTATCCTGGAGAAGGTTCTTCTACGTATTAAGGTTCACTACTATTATCTTAGTTTCACTTCCTATTATATAAAATAAATGGTTTCATTGATATTGAATATGATCCCGTTTGAAATTGATGGAGGGGGGCCGCAAGTTAGGTGTTGTCAATGTTGACCAAAATAAGTTCTTGATCAGGAAACTGAGAGGAACAACCGAATAGACCGACCGAACCAACTAAAATTTAAAATTCAGTTCAGTATATTCGGAATTTCATTTTTTCAGAAAAATGGGTTAATTCGGTTTAGGTTCGATTTTAAAATTTTTTATTCGATTAAACTGAATAAGCCGAATAGACCAAATTTTTAGTAAATCTCGAAATTTTAGACCTCCTCTTTTAAGACTAAAACTGATTTTTTAAACAAAATTGAAATTTTGAACCCTATTTAGACAAATTCAATTAAAACCGAATTAATCAATATTTTTTGGTTCGATTCATATTTTTTAGAAATTCAATTGGTTCAATTAATTCGAAAAAAATCAGTTCAGGTTTAACCGAACACTCACCACTGAGGGTAATGGAGGGAAGGTAAAAAAGGATTAAGTGGAATGTCTAAGGTTTTGGACTTGCATACTTACCCTAATGGAGAAGAACCCCCTTTTATAATTCCATTATAATATCTGCGTTCAGGAGGCATCACATCATTGTTTAAACACTACGTCTTATCACCATGTTATCCCTGTAGCAGACAATTCCATCGTAGATATGGAGGTGTATCCCGTATTCTATCAAAAGATACAATTTTACTAATCTCTTCATAAACCCACGTGAAGCATTGACGATGGAATGGGATTGAACTAAAAGGCCTAGTGAGCCTTTGGGATTTTGACCCACCAACAAGATGATGGGTTGAAAGTGTAGTAGGGGCAGGGCTCCACAGATAATCAAATAGGGAGCTAAACCTCTGGGCTTATGGGCTGTCGGATCAAAGCGTGAGGGGAAGTAGAGGCCCCAAAAATAGTTGAGCTGGGAGCAAGGCTCCTGGCCTATCCGATAGGCTGTATCCATTGGAGTGTGTGTAGGGGAGCAGAGCCCCAAAAGTAGCCGAGTGGAGCGCAAGGCACCTGGGTTGTCCAATAATGGTATCCGATTGGAGTGTGTAGGGGAGCAGAGCACCAGAAGTAGCTGAGCGAGGAGCAAGGTCCTTGGGCTATTCGATTGGCAGTATCTGATCGGAGTGTGTAAGGGAGTAGAGTTCTAGAAGTAGTTGAGCGGGGAGTAAGGCCCATGGGTTGTTCGATCGGTAGTATCCAATCGGAGTGTGTAGGGCAGCAAAGCCCCATACGTAGCTAAGCGAGAAGCAAGGCTCCTAGGTTTGATTGACGATATCCGATCAGAGTGTGTAGGGGAGCAGAGTCCCAGAAGTAGCCAAGTGGGGAGTAAGGGTCCTGGGCTATCCAATCGACGATATCCGATTAGAGTGTGTAAGGGAGCAGAGCCCTAGAAGTAGTTAAGGGGGAAGCAAGTCCCTTAGGTTGTTGGATTGGATTGACCCTTCTCTGAACTTTGATTGCCGCATATTCTGTCTTGTTGACCATTGACCTTTTCATGGGAGCTTTTCATTATTCACCATATCATAAGTTTACCCTTCAAGTCTAGTCAAAGGAGACCGTGGACAGACTAATAGGGCCCTCCCTAAGCTTTAATTTACCGAGACTCACTTACTTGTGTTGACGTCCTTCCGTTAAGCATACCATTAGCATTACTGCACCTCAAAAAGCAATGTGTCAGGCATCATAAATGTGCAATAATGCATGATGAACATGTGATGGCATATCATGGTGATGATTTGCTTGTCCCATCCATCATAAATGTTATCTCCTATATTGCTGCCACATGTCCCAACAATGACTTGATGGGGTTTATTTCGAGGACACGACTATCGATCAAACTTTCGACGGTTTGTCTTATGATGGTCTGGATTCTTAATCGAATGTCTATAGTGATTAACCCTCCTTTATTGTTCCTCAGATCGAATGACTATGTTTCAAAACCCTTAGGGTTTATAGCTATTCCGAAAGGGAACGGCGCAGATGGTGAGTCACCAAAGCGTAGCCCATGATGACGGTGACGGGGAGAAGATGCTCACGCCTTGTGAGATTAACACGAGCATTAATGGGAATACACCGGAAGATTTTCGGTGGAGCCCACTCCGGCGCTCAAGTCAGGAATCTTATCTCTTTTTGGAGGACAATGAGGAATCAAAGTTTGCTCTAAGTTCAGAAAGCATACCCCCTTTTACCTGGATGCCGAGACATCTTATATACCTGAGATTTCGGTCACACGTGTCCCTACGTTCTCCTCCACGTCTCTTAACCATCAGTTACTTGATAGATATCCTATATTTTGGTAATGGCCGCTGCGATCATTAAGCCCTTAATTGCTGCACATTGCAAACAATAATTATCCAATGACTTTCATGTTCTGGAAAGAGGAACGACTACTTGAAGTCAGGCTTTCTGACTCCTGTGTTGATCTTTGGGCTCCACTCTCCCGAGCCAGTCTCGGAGTCTCATCTCCCGAGCTAACCTCAGGGCCTTCATTTATTTTACCGACATAGTCTTGGAAGCTCGATACCTGGCTTGACCTCGGGGGCATTCGTCTGTTCTCCCGAGGTAGTCTCGGGAGCCCGACTGCCGGTCTAACCTTGGGGTTCTGATCCATTCTCCCGAGATAGTCTTGGCCTGAACTCATAGTTCTGGTTTGGCGAGCCCTACCATGTACCTGTTGGTGCTTGGATGGCTAGAGAGGGGGGATGAATGTAGCCAGACACTTAAAACTTAGCAGTTTTTGAGATTTCTCTGCATTTCAGAGGTTAGGCAGCAAAAACAAAGAAAACAAACAAAAATGTGCAGAAAAGAGGAGCAAACCAAAACGCTAACAAGGATCGTTTACAAGGTTCGGGGATAACTTGCCCCTACTCCTTGGCGTGCCCTTAAGGTGGGCGATCCCTTGATCGTTGGCAGATCAAGCCCCGGAAAATCCGGATAGAATGCAACCTCCTTCTCGGTGGAGTAACCTCACCACAACGTTTCAAGATGAATGAAGTATTAAGTACAGGAAACACAAGAAGGAATCTTACTGAGCACTAAGAACTGCAATAACACAAGCGAACTCCTCATCGAGCTCCACTCAGCACAGATCTCATGCAAGAACTCCCTTCTTCGTGTCTTCTCGCTGATGGACTCGCCAAACTCCTTGTTTCTTCCCAAGTGCTCAAGTAACAGAAGGTTGCTTCAGATTCACAGTTGCTTGCTCAAGAGATGGATCAAAGTTGTCACAAGAATACAGAAGTTGTAGCCAAAACCGAGAGATATTTTTCCTTCTCCGCTTCTCAGCACCTTTACGCATCTGGCTTCTCCAGCTCACATCGCCAGCCACCAGACGCTCTACTGTAGCTCACCAGCTGCTCAGTTGCAACTGCCCACCTACCACTGAGCTCTCTCCTGGACTCCCTGAGCTTCCCTCAACCAAGCCCCAGTCAGCAGCTCTAGCAGTGCCAGCATCCGTTGCAATCTGAGATGGAAAACGGACAAACCTACTCCAAGGAAAGATTCCCATTGACCCTCCTTGAGTGTTTGAATTCATCCCTGTCATCTGCACACTAAATCAGATCATAAGCACAACAAATCAAGCAGAGGATCAAATATCAGAAGACTCTGAACAAGTATCGGTAGCGTATCAGTAGTAATCAGAACACGATCAGAGCTCTGACAGCGCTTTTGAATTAAAGCTGTCAGCTGCTGATCGGTCACCGGACCGATCAGAGGGACTTGTGATCGGTCACCAGACCGATCAGGATGGGTTTAGACCAATCAGGATGGGTTCAGACCAATCAGGCTCCAACCTGATCGGTCCCCAACGTGTAATCAGAAATCGTGACTTCTCTGGGATCGATCACCAGACCGTTCCCAAGTCGTGGATCGGTCACCAGACCGATCCACCCCTTTGCAGGGTGATTTCCCAGCTTCGCAGTCCAAACCTCCTGATCGGTCCCCAGACTGATCAGGGTGTGGCCTGATTGGACTGGTGACCGATCAGGCCACCCTCCGACCGATCAGGCTCCAACTTGATCGGTTATAGTGAGAAGTCCGCGACGTTTGATCGTTCACCAGAACGATCCGAACAGTATCTTTGATCGGTCACTAGACCGATCAGGAGCCGAGCAGTAGAGTTCCCAAACTCACTGTATGCTCCCTGATCGGTCACCAGACCGATCAGGAGTGGATCAGTACCCCAACAAGGTCACTGTATGCTCCCTAATCGGTCGCCAGACCGATCAGTCATCGCTGGATCGGTCACCAGACCGATCCACGAGGGAACACCGTGCCAACTTCCCTGATCGGTCACCGGACCGATCCAGGCAAGGTCAAATCTCCTCTAAGTCACGAGAACAAGCCTCCAGCCCTTCTCTGACTCGTGCTCAGTCCCTCGGACCAAGACTCCATGCCCAGTCTCACTCATCGGGACTTCAACCTAGCCCTCTAAGCTAGGACCTGGCCCTCCAAGCTAGGACCTGACCCTCCAAGCCAGGATTTCATCCACCTAGCCCTCCAGGCTAGGACCAGACCCTCCAAGCCAGGATTTCATCCACCTAGCCCTCCAGGCTAGGACCTGACCCTCCAAGCCAGGACTTTTCACACCTAACCCTCCAAGTTAGGACTTTTCACACCTAGCCCTCCAAGCTAGGACTTTTTCACACCTAACCCTCCAAGTTAGGACTTTTCACACCTAGCCCTCCAAGCTAGGACTTTTTCACACCTAGCCCTCCAAGCTAGGACTTTTTCACACCTAGCTCTCCAAGCTAGGACTTTTCACACCTAACCCTCCAAGCTAGGACTTTTCACACCTAGCCCTCCAAGCTAGGACTTTTCCATTGCCAGTATGCGATCTCCCGATCCACCTGGACTTAATCCGAATTCAACCAGACTTAAATCAAACTTAAATCGGTGTCAACACCAAAATAACAATCAGGGTCAGACTGCATCAACAGTACCTTCCCCATGCCACGTGTCCACCCTGGGATGCTCATCCCTATAACAAGTCCCCCCTTCAAGTCTAATTAAAAGAAGTGTGGTTGACTGATTAGGCTGGTGGTACAACGAGAGGAAGCTACGCATCTACGGGCTCCATATTGCCATTCCTTCTCTCTTGGCGGCTTGTCGGGTTTGAGGAATCGAAACATTTGCCCCTTGGCCTGAGGCAATCATTTGAATTAATCCAAAAGTCCCAGTGAATTCCGAGGCCCGACAATGATAACTGTCTCTCACCCATTAAAAGCACATAGGGTATCTTAATGGTGAGGAAACATTCAGCGAGTGTGACACTGCCATGTGGCTAGATTTTTTCTTCGTGATCTCCTTCTGATACGTGCTGCAGGGCCATACCAAACGACGACCATAAAGAGGGGTGACGCCTCGAGACAGGCAGTCATCACCGTCCACGTGTCATGCCCCTATTATCCGTACGAGGGCGACTTCTTCTCTATAAAAAAGGGAAGCGAAAGCGTCCTTCTGCCTTCTTGCATCATCGATTATCAGAGCTTGTGCACCTTGTTCCCCCCTACTAGCATTTTCTTTCACTAGGGCTTCTTCTTCACACGTAAGTTTCCTTCATCATCCATCTTTTTCTTCCTCTTTAATTCGAAGTCATGGACAAGGAAGGAAAGGGGAAAAGGGACCAAGGTAGGAAGGAGAAGCCGGAAGAGGAAGGGGTTTATCGTCCGGAGTGATATGAAGCCACTTCATCTATGGTTAAGTTCGCCACCCTCAGGGCCACCTGCGAAGCGTATAGCATTCTGACGGAGTAGGATATAGAGGTCCCTAAGCTAGACCAATCTCCCGTAGAATCTCCCTTAGGGGTTTCACCTTTTTCTTAGGGCAGGTAGAGTTTGACCTCTGTTTTCTTCTTCCCCCCTTTTTCATGCTCATATCCGACTATTTTGACATCCCATTGCACCAGATGGCTCCCAATACTATCGCTCATATGGGCGGGGCGTTCATCCTCTTCAAGCTCTTCAACATACCTTTGACGCCTCGCTTCTTTCATTTTTTCTTCCTCCCAATGCCATCGCTGAGGGGCATCCAAAGGGGCATTCAGGTTTACTAGTCACCCTGGCCATAAGTTCATAGCAAGCCTCTCTTCCTCCCACAAGGGCTGGAAGGAACGTTTTTCTTCATTAGGCTTCCCGAGTGCCCCTTCTGCACAACTCGCTGGAGAGAAGACCTACTCCCTCTTCTGGAGCTAGGCTACTTTGAGCAAGATTCGGGGTACCAGCGGGCCAGAAGCGTCCTAGCCGGCATGGAGTTCCACGGGCCTAGCCTGATGCAGTGCAAAGAACTCCTGTATCAGGCTAGGCTCAGCTCCAAAGCCACCAGCCTTAGCCATAGCCTCAGTAAGTTCATCCTTTTATTAAATACCTGTTGATTCTAACTGATATCTTATTGTTTTTGTATTGTAGAGAACATGATGCTGTCCTAGGCGATGAGCAAACTCCTCAAATGGGAGCTGGTCAATGAACAAGCCCTCACCCCTCCTCCAGCTCCCACCACCTCGGTGGTCGACCACGCTGAAGACTTGGAGCGGATGCAAGAGCTACCTAATGCCCAGGGAGCTGATCCCCCACCCCCATTGGGATGGGAGGCGACAATGAAGAACCTGCACCTTGAGTTCTTCCATTGGAGGAAGATCCGGCTGGGAAGGCGGGACGCAGGCGGCTCATCTTGCCTTGGGACAAAGTCAAGGAGAGGCGGGCAGCCCCTCCTGCCCCTCGGAGGAAGAGATCACGTGCACCCTCAGCGTCCCCCGTAGTCACCGAGGAGGAGGATACAATTCCCCTCTCAAAACGCTACCAACGAGCGCCTTCTCCTGCCGCGGAGTCTTGCGCTGCCATCACCACCCCAGTCAAACCTCATGAAGACCCAAAATGCAAGCGGGTGAAATCAGCGAAGCCCTGACTGATGAGCGCACATCTACGCCAGAAGGTCCCCGCGACAGAGAAGGCGACCTATCTGGGACCTCGACCAGTGAAGCTGAAGGAGGCCTCGGCCGAGGGTCATATATCTGAGGGAGCATCCAGTATGGAGGAGGATGACCCGGGCCCCTCCGACGTGCCCCTCGAAACACCTAGCGTCCAACCCCTCTGTCGCTCTGAAATTAAGTCTTCCCAGAGGAGCCGCGAAGTCACGAGAGGGAGGACCTCAGGCACATCGACTGGGTTACTCACCAGTCTGCATGAGCTACTCCTCAAGGTAAAGATTTCGTGATTCCCTATTACCACTATTTTCTCTTCTAACTCTTGCTTGTTGTGATAGGCTGTGTTTGACTTCCTTATCATGGGCAGCCACCTATCCTTCGAGTAGGAGACCGACGCCTTGCGCCAGTAGGTAGCCGAATTAGAGGTCGAGGTCTCCCGAGTTCGCGAGAAAGGTTTAATGGAGGTAGAGGTCAGCAGGGGCCTTCGGGTTAAAGTGGAGTACTACATGAACTCTCTGTTGGACTCTGAGTCCTCTCTGCACAGCTCTCGCCACCAGGAGCACCTCCTATCATAGTTGGCAAAGACCCTCACTAACGAGGTGAGCCACTTATCACACGAGAAGGGGCGCTTCGAGGAACGGGAGGCAAAGTTATCGGAGGACCTTCACCTCTTGCAAGAAGACTCGGAGTGAGCCAAGTTGCAACTCCAGGCGACCACAGAGCAGCTCGAGAAGGCCCAGGCTGCTCGGGGCCAGCTATCCTTAGAGGCAGTCGAGCTGAAAATTGCCCGGGACCAGGCTTTAGAACCATTGAAGACGTATAAGGCCGACGAAGAGTCCCGGCAGGCGGAGGCAGAGGCGGCGTTCAAGGCCATGTTCCTTCAATCAGATGAGTTTGGGGACCTCTTGGTTGGCCAAGTGCTGAGACAGTTGAAGCAGGGATTTAATGGGGCAGTCCAGCAATTTCGACGAGCGGGAGTGTTGAAGCCGGGAGTCGACCTTAGCTTCCTCAGCATCAGTCAGGACTGGGAGGAGCTACCGCCCAAGGAGAAGGAGTTGTATCCAACTTGTATTCTTTTCTTCTCCTATATCTTGCCTTTTATTTTTTGTTTCCTAATGTACTTCAGATGTAATCCACAATTTTAAATGAACTACATTTGTACTATTTTCTTCTGTACTCCAAGTTCAAATGTATTTGTCTTCTGACCCTTTTCATGAATATATTTATCTTCTGTCTTACTGTCTTTTAATCTTCTATACTTTGTGAGATGTATTCTGAATTGAATGAAGTGTATTTGTCTTCTGTGTCATTTTCTTGAAATATAATTTTAGCTTATGTGTGTCTTCTGTGCTTGATTGAAGGTACTCCAAATGTAATCTTCACCAATAAATGAAATATATTTATCTTCCATATCTCGTTGCCCATCTACTGTGTATCCTTCCTCGCCTCTTCTCCCATATAGACTCCATTACACACGCGAGGTCTATCATCAGGGGAGAGATGAGGACTTAATGCATGGATAATCATCTGCGTGGGCAAGGACAAGACTCAACCTGTTCAACACTTCGCCCAGGTCGATATACCTCTAGTGTCGTCAGCAACTCCAGATGATATAGGTCAAAGTTAATCTCGGCAGAACTTCCTCAGTGTCGTGCTCAAGTTTACTCATCTCTGATTGAGTAACCTCGGCACCTTGTCCAGGTCTACCGGTCTTGGGCATCCTTGGTACCCCGAGACTGTAGAGATTTCGGCAATTCCTGGTCGGGTATCCTTGGCACCACGACTAGGTCTACACACCTCGGGCATCCTTGGTACCACGAGATGGTAGGAGCTTCACCTATTCCTGGCTGGGCATCCTCGGCACCTCGGCCAGGTCTACTCGTCTCGGCCAACTTTGAAACCACGAGACAGTAGAGATTTAGGCTACTCCTGGTCGGGCATCCTTGGCACCACGTCCAGGTCCACACATCTCAGGCATCCTCGGCACCACGAGATGGTAGGAGCTTCACCTGTTCCTGGCCAGGCATCCGCGACACCTCTGTCAGGTCTACATGTCTCAGGCATCCTCGGCACCATGAGACAGTAAAGATTTTCAACTCCTCCTGGTTGGGCATCCTTGTCACAACGGCCAGACCTACTCATGTTGGGCATCCTCGGCACCATGAGATGGTAGAAGTTTAAGCTCCTCCTAGTCGGGCATCCTCGGCATCACAACCAGGCCTACTCACCTCGGGCATCCTCGCACTACAAGAAAATTACTTTTCCGCAGCGCGTTATTAATAGCGCACATTAAAAGCATGCTGTTAATAGTATTATTAACAACATGCATATTGATGTGCGCAGTTAATACCATAAATTTTTTTAAAGGAAGAAGCATCAACAGCATACATTAAAAGTACGCTGTTAATATTATTATTAACGGCATATTAACATACGCTGTGAATAAATAATAATAATGACAGCATGCAAAAATTGATATGCTGTTAATGCATCTATTTATTATATGTGATAGACTACAAATAAAATTATAAATAATCACTATTTTATTATTTTTTGTTTTCCTTATTTTCACTTTTTCTTTATTTTCTATTTTTTCCCAAAACCCTCGCCGCTACAAATAGGAGTTTAAAATTTAGAAATAATTTCATAGACGATATAGGAAAAAATTTCTAAAATTTTGAAAATATTTACACGACGTGAGGTAGATTAATTTGGAGTTATTCAAGGAAAAAATTTTATTCTCGAAATTTAAATATATATATATATATATTTATTTATTTATTTATTTATGAGAGAACTTTTTCTCTATTAAATCCTCATAGCCCGTTCTGTGCCCTAATCTTCCTCGCCTACTCTTTCCCCCTCGCCGCACGCGATTCTTTTCTCCCATGCCGCCTCCTCATCGCCAACCAAGCACAGGATCGCCTTCTTCTTCCCCTCCCTCTCGCGACCACGTCGATGAGCCGATCATCGATCTACCTTCTCCACCCGAGCGTCGACAACAAGTAGTGCCGACCTCCCGCATCCCTCGCGCAAGCTAAAGTTGCGGTGCAACCTTCTCCATCGTGATCCCTCTTCACACGAGCACCGATCGTCGACTGTCACTTTGGCCATCACAGCGCCCCTCTCTACTCTGATCGAGGGAGGATTACGGTTTGACCGTAGCCTCTCCGGTCGCCCCAGTTCAGAGCAGAGGAGAGGGGAGGAGTCCTGCGTGCATGTCAACATAGGTAAGGATGGTTTGATTTAATCTATATAGTTTTTCTGGAGGTTTCTATGAATCTAGTCTGATGATCTTGTTTGTTCTGGAATGGGCAGGTCTAATTTCAATTAGAATGTGAGTATTTCTTTTCAAACCCAATCCTGATTTGGTGTAGTCTTCTTCTGCCATAGATGTAATTGGAAACCTTCCTTTAGTTTTGAAGGACTAAGGAATTTAATAGAATCAAGTCAATCTTTTGTTAGAATGTATTTGTTTTATCTATTCACAGATATTTGGCTTTGCCATGCAACATATGTAAGATAAAACCAATTTAGTTATATATACTATTGATTTGGTTTTCTTGCAGCTAAGTTCGGAAGATTTTCGAACCATTGAAAGCTATGCAATATCTTGCAAGATAAAGGAAGACCTTGAATTTGCTGTCTAATGCATAGGAAGGTATATTAGATTTTTGTTTGCCTTGCTCAAGGACAGTAAATTGGTAGGTACTTGTGTTCCCCATTGTAAGTAATAAGCAAATGAAAAGTATGATTGTTTTTGCTTATTTTTGATAAAATATCATATAGTTAATATTACATATCACATGTTAGGACTTACACCGCTTGATGCTAACACAGATAATGTTTGGTATAAATATTATACGCGAAATTATTATCTTCAATATGTATGCTTGCTAATAGATTATAGAAAAGATTGGAGTTAACTTTTTTTAGTATATAAAAGTAATGGTGATTTAGTTTTGAAGGACTAAGGAATTTAATAGAATCAAGTCAATCTTTTGTTGGAATGTATTTGTTTTATCTATTCACAGATATTTGGCTTTGCCATGCAACATATGTAAGCTAAAACCAATTTAGTTATATATACTATTGATTTGGTTTTCTTGCAGCTAAGTTCGGAAGATTTTCGAATCATTGAAAGCTATGCAATATCTTGCAAGATAAAGGAAGACCTTGAATTTGCTGTCTAATGCATAGGAAGGTATATTAGATTTTTGTTTGCCTTGCTCAAGGACAGTAAATTGGTACGTACTTGTGTTTCCCATTGTAAGTAATATGCAAATGAAAAGTATGATTGTTTTTGCTTATTTTTGATAAAATATCATATAGTTAATATTACATATCACATGTTAGGACTTACATCGCTTGATGCTAACACAGATAATGTTACCAAATATATCTTGTTTCCGAAAACTGATAAATTGCATAACTTGTCAACATGATTATCTCTAGGTCAGTTCTTGGAGATAGTTCCTGAAGACATGGCTCTAGGATCAAGCGTTGGAGATAGTTCCTCAAGAAAGATAGTTCTTGGAGATAGTTCCTGAAGACTTGGACACAATTCCTGGAGATAAAGATCTACAATCATATCTATCTTCTTTCAATTCTAGGACCTTAGGCTCCTCCTTAGTTCATACTAATCTATGGAAAGATATTGTTGCAAAAGCTTCATGAAGGAGTGAGGATGTCTGCAATAAGGCCCTTCTAATTCTTCAAAGGATCTTCTAGATTATATAGTATTGTCTTTGGATATTTCTTTGATGATTAGTAATTCATATTTTTTTTGTAAAATATTTAGAGTTGATTTATAAAGATTTGTGAGCTTTATAAAATAATTATTAGATGAATAAAAAAAATATTCTCATTTAGATTATATTTTGTAATCTTTTATTTCTATTTTAAATATTATATGAACTGTGATAATGTTTAAATTTTGATTATATATTTTAAATAAATAGTATTGATAATTGTATGGTGTAGATAATTATATGTGTGATATTTATTTATTTTTTAAATTTTTATATGCTATTCGCAGTGTGTGATTGTGCGCTGCGAATGGTATTATCCGCAGCGCGCAGTCGCACGCTGCTAATGCTATTATCCGCAGCGCGCAGTCACGCGCTATGAATGCTATTATCAGCAGCACGCGATTGCTTGCTGTCGATTTGTTTTGACTTTTAACAGCTTGGAGTTGTGCAGCATGCGATGTGCGCTGTGAATAGAATAATTGTGCGCTGCAAAAACAATTTTGTTGTAGTGTCGGTACCACGAGATGGTAGGATCTTCATCTCCTCCTGGTCGGGTATCCTCGGCACCTCGGTCAGGCCTACTCATCTCAGGTATCCTCGGCACCACAAGATGGTAGGATCTTCAACTCCTCCTGGCCAGGCATCCTCGGCACCTCGGTCAGGCTTACTCATCTCGGGCATCCTCGGCACTATGAGATAGTAGGATCTTCAACTCCTCCTGGTCGGGCATCCTCGATACCTCGGCCATGCCTACTCATCCCGGGCATCCTTGGTACCATGAGATGGTAGGATCTTCAACTCCTCCTGGTCGGGCATCTTCGGTACCTCGGCCAGGCTACTCATCTCGGGCATCCTCAACACCATGAGATGGTAGGATCTTCAACTCCTCCTGGCCGGGCATCCTCGGCACCTCGATCAGGCCTACTCATCTCGGGCATCCTCAACACCACGAGATGGTAGGATCTTCAACTCTTCCTGGCTGGGCATCCTCGATACCTCGGCCAGGCTTACTCATCTTGGGCATCCGGGCATCCTCGGCACCTCGGCCAGGCCTACTCATCTCAGGCATCCTCTATACCACAAGATGGTAGGAGTTTATGCTCCACCTGGTTGGGCATCCTCGGCACCATGACTAGGCCTACTCACCTTAGGCATCGTCGAAACCATGAGATATGTCATGACCTATCCAGCTTTTTGTCCTTGCCGTCTTGTAGGTAATAGCTACCTCCAATGAGCTTTTTTGACGATGATGTAGGGTCCGCTCCATTGTGGCTCGAGCTTTCTGGGGTTGCCGACTGGCATGATTCTTTTCCAGACCTTATCTACAACTTGGAAAGTTTAGGTGATCACTCGGCGATTGTACGGTTGCTGCATACGTTGTCGATATGAAACTAGTCGAGTGGCCGCCCTGTCTCTCACTTCAGCGACCAGGTTCAGGTCGATCAACCATTCTTGATCATTGTTTTCTTTGTTGTAGTGTTGCCTCCGGACGGACTCATCGCCTATCTCCACCGGAATTATTGTTTCCGCTCCATATACCAGGTTGAAAGGACTCTGACCTATTCCTTCTTTGGGAGTGGTGCAGTACGACCATAGGATTCTTGGGAGCTCTTTGACCTAGCTGCCTCCAACATGGTCCAGCTTTATCTTGAGCACCCTAATAATCTCTCGGTTGACCACTTCTACTTGGGCATTGCCTTGTGGATATGCGACTAAAGTGAAGGCTTGGTGAATACCCATTCCTTCACACCACTCTCTGAGTTTGCGCCCTGCAATTGTCTTCTATTATCTGACACAACATATAAGGAATGTCGTACCTGTAGACTATATCCTTCCACAGGATTTTCATCACGGCAGCCTTCGTGATGTGCGCAAGCGATTTAGCTTCAATCCATTCTGAGAAGTAGTCGACTAGCACCAACAGAAACTTCTTCTGCTGAGGCCTGATTAGAAATGGACCCACAATATCCATTCTCCACTGGTCGAAGGGGTAGGAAACATTGGAGGCTTGAAATAGTTCAGTTAGGCGATGAGTTATATGTTGATACTTTTGACAGGCCTCGCATCCAGTCACAAATTTGATGGTATCTCCTTGCAGCATGGGCCAAAAGTATCCAGCCTGAATAATCTTCCTAGCCATGGATCTTCCCTCAATATGACTTCCACATATGCCCTCATGAACCTCTCTCAGTATGTAGTCGACTTCCCCTGTACCAATACACTTGAGCAAAGGTCGGGCGAAGGCTCTTTTATATAACTGCTCCCTGACCAGCATAAACAGGAAGCCCGGCGACGGAAAAGCCAAACTTCCTTATCACCTGCCGGCATAGCTCCACTACGTAAGGACTCTACATAGGGCTCTTTCCAGTCGGGTAATGCAGTGTCAGTGACTTCTTCTTCAATCTGGATCACTGTTCCTTCTAGAGTGCTGGGCTCTTCCAGCATCCATGATGTAATGGAGCAGACCAATTTGGCTAGCTCATCTACCTTGACATTATCTGCTCGGGATATCTTCTGCAGAACAACATCAGTGAAAGAAGACCTCAGCTTCTCATAGATAGGCACATACCTTTGCAGGCGCTCATTCTTAATTTTGAACTCACCTGTAATCTTTTGAGCCACGAACTGAGAGTCTGAGTGCAAAATAACTCGAGCAGCTCCCACTTGCTTGGCCGCTTGTATCCCCGCTAGGATCTCCTCATATTCGGCTTCATTATTGGTGGTCCAGAAGTGGAGTCGGATAGATAGTTGCAATACATCTCCCCTTGGAAAAAGTATCAGAACTCCGACCTTGATATTCTAGTTGTTGGAGGAACCATCAACATAGATTTTCTATACTCCATCAAGCTTGAGCATTGATGGCAGTATGAGGGTGATACTCAATTCCATACTCACTCAACTCTACCGTCCACTTGATCAGTCGTTTCGAAGCTTCTGGAATGGTGAGGATGTGCCTGAGCGGGCTATTGGTAAGCACCACGATGGGATGCACCAAGAAATACAGCCTCAGTCTTCGGTCCATCAGTACCAAAGCGTATGTCAGGATCTATAGGCAAAAATATTCAAAAAATCGTAGCGGAAATAAGAGATTCCACGAGCGATCCATGCAAAAGAAAACTCATACAAAGTTAATTTACAAATTCTTATCGTATAGGTATACCTTTGGCACGTGCCCTTCTCTTATCCCGCATGTCTGAGGTATGCCGGATCTCTTGCATGTTCAAGTGTCTGTGCCTCTATGCGTATCCACACGAACACGATCTCTCAAGCTTAGGAGAAGAATCACCATTGTGGTGCTAGCCAAAAGAGGAGATTCACAAATCAAGAAGGAGAGGGAGAAGAGGGATTTTGGCCAAGAGAAGGAAGGGAAGGAATAATGACAAGTTCATCATCCAAATGATAAGAAAAAAACTCTTTTATACTTATCCCATGAATATGAAGAGTTTTTGTCCCTTTAGCTTCCCTCCATTAATGCTAATAAAAATCCACTTAGAGCACATTTTCTCATGTGACTCTTCAACTTCTCTTCATCCAATGAAGAGAAACTTTTCATCTTCCTCTATTATTAATCTATTAAATATTTTAATAAATTAATATCTCATTCAAATATGATTTTGTCTAATCTAAATGAGTCAAACTCAAATTAGATCTCAATCTCATAATCCAATTGGATTCACTTGAGTCTAACTCAATTAATCCAATTCAGATCAAACTTAGTCAAACTAATATCAATTAATCTCTGAAGCATCGTGTCCTTAGTGTGTGACCCAATAGGTTCTCGTAACGTTGGCAATATGTCTAAACCGCTTTAAACACATAAACAATGAGCAGCATCTAGCAATGCATCATTGTTACCCAAGTGAGGAGAAAATCGAGATCCGCCTTAACCTCCATGACTATGACAATATATGACCATGTCCTAACATCCTCGATATGTAGATTGACCAATGAGGCATAGACCGTGTCATCCTTGATCAATCATTGTGTTTCTTGATCCCCGAGTAGACTCACTCAAACAAATGAGTCAATATCTCATATTGACTCATTTGAGCATGACCATGCGTTTTAGTAGTCCTACTCGATCAAGGAGCCCACAGATATCACTCCCGTCATATGGGAGGGATAAATCCCATCTACATCACTCACATCCCTCCACATAATTCATTACATACCTAGTGATCGCCTTTATAGTCCACCCTATTACGGGTGACGTTTGACGATACCAAAGTACATAACTCCGTATGTAGTGAACCGTAGTCACTTCAAGTCTAAGGACTATTCATACTAATAGTCTCATGAGAAAGTTATGACACTCATATGAAAATCTATGAAACATTCTCATGGTGGACCAATTCAGTACACATTTTCTAATGTATACCCATGTATCAACATGATATCATATATCCATGACTTGTGAGCTTAAGTCATAAATTGACCTACATGCTAGTCTCCGTATATTAATATTGTCCTTGAATATTAATGCTTGACTAGGAATGGTTTAGTACAGTGTTCTCTACATCATCTCACTATCGATTCAACCAATCGATATAATGTAGATATGAACCTACTACCTAAGGACAATATTATACTTAGTTCTTTGGCACAAATATAAAGTATAATAACAAAATATGCCTTTATTAATGATAGAATATGATATAAAAAGTCCCTAGTCAATCATCAAATAATTGGGTCTAGGTCTCTACTAACAATCTGTTGGTGCAGGCAGCACCTCAGTCGAACCTGAGTTTTGATAATGACAAAGGGTTCAAAAGTTAAGATGTTATGTTGGTCTAACATGTTCACTAAGTGTACAGGAAAGAAGCCCTAGGTACACTAGGCAGGAAGTCTTGGTCGAGGACTGGGCATGAAACCCCGGCAAGGAGCTGGGCACCGAAGACCTGCTCGGAAGGTGGGCACGAAGTTCTGGTCGAGGACTGGGCACGAAGCCCTGGCAAGGAGTTGGGCACCGAAGACCTGCTTGGAAGGTGGGCACGAAGACCTGGTCAGGTGCATCGGGCAAAAGTCTAACCGGAGGAGTCAGTTGGCAAAAGGTAAACTCTCCTGAGAGGAGTAGGTGAGGACGCGTTCCCCGTCGAGGGAATAGTAGGCGTCGACTCGACCTAGGGTTCCATTTTGGGAGACCCGAAGTCAGAACCAAGACAGCTAAGGTTGTATAAACCTAACATTTCTTGCCATGTTTCTTGTGGAACTAACCTTGGATGCATGGACCAAAGGAACGTGTTTCTGCAGCTCAGAACGCCCCAAAGGAGAGGGGCAACAGCTGGGCTAGGCGCCCAGGAGGTCCCGGGCGCCCAAGGTCAAAGCCAAACGAGCAGTTGAGCAAGAATCGCTTCGGAAGCTCACTGGGCCAGGCACCCTCATGGTCCTGGGTGCCCCGGATGCCTCGGGCGCCCTGGGTTCAAGCCAATCAAGCAATCGAAGCGAATTCAGCCGAGAAGCCAGCAGACCAAGTCAACCGGGGTGCCCCCAGTGTCCTGGGCACCCCCGTCAGCTCCGAGCCCGATTCTGGAGGGATAAGCGCTGACCGAGCTTCGGATGAGAGTTCTCGGATCCGAAGGCACGTGTCAGGCGCCCCCAGCGTCCCGGGCGCCCCCAGGAGTGCTATAAAAGGGGCTCGACCCCTAAGGCTTCACAATCAATTTTTCCAACGCCTCTACGCTCTTCGACTCAAGCACTCTGCTCCGAAAACCTCCAATCTCGAGATTCAAGCGCCGACGACGACCCTCCGCTCCGAAGCACGATCCACACCGGGCGTCGGTAACGAAGAGTAAACTTGTTCTTTTTACTGCACTATTATTGTACAAATCTTTGTAAAACCTTGCGCATTATAGAATTGCCCGTAGTAAATGGTCAAGGACCGTGGGCCTTGGAGTAGGAGCCGACCGCGACTCCGAACCAAGTAAAAATCCTTGCGTTCTGTGTGTTTGTTTTAATTTCCGCTGCGTATTCTCTTAACTTCTAATCCGAAACGTTTTCACGATATTCACCCCCCCTCTATCGTGTTTTCTCGATCCAACAAGTGGTATCAGAGCGGGGAAGCTCAAATTTGGTGTAACCACCAATTTGAGAGTTATTCGGATTTTTCTTCGAATTTTTTAATTCCTTTTTTTTATCGAACTTTTGTCGATAATCGAGGTTGGTGCAACACCACTCGATAATTTCTTTTAATATCTTATTCCCGCACTGCTAATCCAAGACCAAGTCTTGGGATAGTTTTTTTGTTATTATTTTAGTAATTACCAAATGGCCATGTAAGAAGGGTTCAGTATAGCCAGACCACCACTTTTCAGTGGGGAGAATTTCTCCTACTGGAAGAGTCGGATGGAAGTCCACCTGAAAACTCAGGTGGACATGTGGATAATAATCCAATCTGGACTGGAAATCCCGAAGAACGCTGAAGGAGTGCCACAATCATACACCGAATGGGATACGACACTGAAGAGAAGGATCGAAGTCGATGCCAAAGCAACCCAGATACTCCAATGCGCTTAATAAAAGAAGAGCTGAATCGGGTGGGACCATTCAACAGTGCAAAGGAACTCTGGGGTAAGCTAATTGAGTTGCACGAAGGAACCTCCGACACCCGAATCAACAAGAGGGACCTACTACTAAACAAGCTGTACACAATCAAGATGAACGACAGCGAATCTGCAGCCCAGCTCCACGCCAGAATTCAGGAGCTGATGAACGGTATACACACAATCGGTCACAAGATAGAAAATCGTGACCTGATCAGGTATACCCTTAACGCTTTCCCAAGAAACACTTTGTGGGCATCTATGGTAGATGCGTACAAAGTTTCAAGGATTTGTCTAAAATTAAATTAGATGAGTTATTTTCCGAACTTGAATTACATGAGCAGACTAACTGCACCCTGGCCGAGAAAGACATTGCTTTTATTGCAGGTAAAATGGAAAGATAACCGAGAAGAAGCCTCAACCTGCACCCGAGTCTGATTCAGACTCAGACTCAGAAGATAGCGAAGGAGATCGACCCAAGTTGGTCCGGCTTGCCTGGAACTACTACAAGGAATTGAAGAATCAATCCAACAGAAGAAAAGCCAGCCGAAAGAAGGAAGATCCGGCTGAACCTACTAAGAACAAATCAAGTGTGACCTGCTTCGAGTGCAACAAGAAGGGACATTTCAAATCGGAATGCCCTAATCTGAAAGAAGCCAAGAAGACAAGAAGAAAGAAGGCTCTTCAAGCAACATGGGACGAGTCTTCCTCCGAAGAAGAAGAAGAGACCCCATAGTCGAACCTGCTCGCCCTGACTGCTTCGGAAGAAATCGAGACCGAGTCAGAATCGGAACTGGACGACAGCAAACTCACATTCTCAGAGGACGGCGAAATCACTGTAAGTGGGTTTTCTAGAATTCAATTAACTGAATTAATTGCTTACCTTTATCGCGACTTGGCGAAAGCCAAAATCCGAGTCGAGTCCCTCTAACAGGAAGTAAAACTCCTGAAAGAGGGAGCTGACTCTAGATCCTTAACTGAGAAGGTTCAAGAAGGAACCTCTACTCAAGTTGAAAAACTTGAGGAAGAGAACTCCTCCTTGAAAACTCAAGTCAAGGACCTTAGAGCAACATTAGAACGATTCACTTCTGGTTCCAAGGGTCTTGACATGATCCTTGGAAAGCAGAAGTTGTTTCTAAATGGATCCGGGTTAGGCTATCGCACCAAGGCGAGACAAAGGTCATACTATGCTGTACTGAATCAGTCTAGACCTAAAGCTCAGGCATGGGTACCCAAACTGTGCCTGAACAACCAAACTGGATCAAATCAGTATTGGATCCCCAAGGACAAGATTCACATCTTGCCGAACCATTATCGTGGCTTTAGTCCAGGGGGAGCCAAATTAAAAACAATTTTCATAGTTAAATGAATTTATTTTCTTGTTTAAATTGCATGATTGCTTGTCTATTTATTTTCTGCAATTTACCATGTTTAGACTTAGGAATGGTGGTTAGATTAAGGACTAAACCAATTAACCGAAATTTGAACGACATAGTATTGGGTGGCGGTGAGATGATAGTATGTTAGGGAAACCTCTTCTAATAAGATCAAGTATACACTACTTGGTTTCTTTAGACTGGTGGAACTAGCCGAAGCTACAGATCCAAGACCTAAACTAGTTAGACCAGAATTTTTCAAAAAGTAATTTTGAAAATGAAATTTCATTAAAAGGCTTTGTCATGAAAAGGGTTAATGATCCAATAAGGCTACGGCCAAAGAAGGCCTAGTGCCTCGCCAAGACCTGGAAGCCAATTTTTGAAATTCAAATTCAAATTATTTTTTGTCAAATTCGAATCTAAAATAAATTTTCAGTTAATTGTAGATTCAAACACTCTTTTTCAAAATAAATTCAAAACCAAGTGTTTTCAAAATTAATTTAACTTTTTCAAAATAAATCATGATTTTTCAAAATAATTCTGTCTACTAAATCCTGTCTCACAAAAACCCATAAGGCAAACGTGATTGACAACTCTAGAACGGGTGAGATGGTAAAATTTAACTTAACTAAAATTCATTTGATCCCTATACTCACGGGCGCCCCCATCCAGCACCAAGTCACGGCATAAATTGCTGCCCTCTGACCCGGGCGCCAGGGACCTCCCGAGCGCCCTAGCTAAAATCTCTATATAAACCACCCGAAACCCCCTAATTTTGCCACACCCAAAACTCTTCTCTTCTCTAACTCTTCTCCTTCCAAGGCAACCGAACGACCCTCTTGTGCCCTTGACCACTTCACAGCAATCTGCCTCCCCGGATGGCGATTCGGTATCATTTTTTTCTAGAATTATTTCCTTACCATCTTTTTTTTAACGCATGTTTATTATTTTAGAAAACGTCGTGCAAATCAACCAAACCCCGGGACCGAACCTAGCCTCGACCCTAGGTACCCAACCTTGGAACTTTGCAATAAATTTGCTTGGACAACGTATAAACCTATAAAAACGAGTTACCTAAATAGGCAATTTTTCACTCAATCTTGTCCATTGGCCATGAATGTTATCAACTTTTACCAACTAGACAACCTTATATTCTGCACTCATCCCATTGACATAACCTGTGCAGAATTCTACAACAACATAGTTAGACAGAATGACCTTATGTTTGTCACCACAGGTCAAGGGATGCCCTTGACAATAACACCTTCGTTTCTCAACCGATTTCTTGGACTACGACTCTCTCAGTCCACCTTCTACTGTTATCCTCCTAGAGATCCTCCCTTTGATGCTCCCTACTCTCACATTGACCTAGACACTCTATACTCTTACTTTTATAGGGATGCTAGAAACCCTTTGGCTAGACGATTTCAGTCTGTTGATCTTCAGGTCCAGGCCTACGCTCTTTATAGAGTTCTAGTCCGCTGCATTCTACCTTTATCCACTAGGGACGTCGTGTTGGTGCCCCGGTTGGTTTTGATGCGATCAACCAAGTTAGGTTAGGTCCTGTTGGTTTTAATCCCTTTGCTAAGTGTGCAGGAACTTAGGTACGGAGGAAGTCAAGCATAAGACGCAGTGAACGAGAAGGATTGCGCGGGAAAGTGAGTCGATGGGCTCAGTACAATCCGAGGGACGCAGAAGCTGCGGAAGAGTACACCTGTGGAGAGAGAAGGACGTGCGCGGTGTCCAGGGACGAGAATCCGGGAGGAAGGACGCTCGAGGTGCGAAAGGTCGGAGTCGGGTTCGGGTGAGCCTAACTTTGGTTGGCCGGAAATCACCCAGAAGATGAAGAATCAAAAAGACTAGTCCAAGCGCCCAAAAGAAAAGAAAAAGTTATTTGGTGCCAAGGAGGATCGAACCCGAGACCTCAACAACACACACTAACCCACCTACCATTTGGGATAAAGGGTGATTGCAGTGAAATGCTGCCAATATTCAAAAAGACTGGTCCAAAGAAAAGAGAAAATTATTTGGTGCCAAAAAAGATCGAACCCGAGACATCAACAATACACAGTAACCAACTTACCATTTGGGATAAAGGGCGATGGCAGTAAAATGTTGCCGATATTACTACTTAGAGATTAGAACAGCGACATGGAAATTCAAATAGCCATCTCGAACGGAAAGATAAAGTTTTAATTAAAACTTTATTTCTTAAAAGATAATGTTACATTATCCTTTAATCAAATCCAATCGATGCAGTTTAATCCCATCCAAGATCAACCATCCAGATTACATCCATGGATCAACGGCCAAGAGAAAATTCATCAACAATCAACAATCCAGATTCATTCTCTTAGGCTATAAATAGACTTAGAGGTTTTGCTTTAAATTTAATTCAATCAATACTATTGTAATTCTCTAAGTTTAGTGATCTTCGGTTGAAAGGCTTCTCCGCCACAAGGAGATTTTTTTGAGCTTTAACCGTCTTGGAAGCAACGACCATGTTGCAACCAAGTTTTTTTTAATAGACGAGTTTCCACCACTTTTCATTTATTAGCCGTCTATTCACCCCCCCTCTAGCCGAACCAACCCGATCCAACAAGTGGTATCAGAGCGAGGCCGCCGCAGAAGGACTAACCGCCAACTGCAGCAAATTTTAAGATGGTTGGACCAGCGATACACCCACCTAAGTTTGACGGGGAGTTCGCGGCATGGAAACAGAAGAGGCAGGTATTTTTTACTACGGATTATGAATTATTAATTATTATGAAAAATGGCTATGCAGCTCCCAAAGAAAATGAAGGAAAGATCAAGGATCCTGATTCTTGGAACAAGAAGGAACTTTGGGAAAAGTTCTTGGAACTGCACGAAGGAACCTCGGAAGCAAAACTTGCGTGACGAGATGTTCTTCGAAGCTGACTGACCAATCTATGGATGGAAGACGGAGAATCTGTTGCGAGATTACATGCAAAGGTAAAAGAACTAATCACAAGCCTCGAAAATCTCGAAGAAAATGTAACTAACCGCGATGCTCAAAGGTACGCTCTAAACGCGTTTCCGAGAACCCCGGAATGGACCTCGGTAATCGATGCGTATTATATTTCAAAAAATCTAGAAATAAGTACTTTAGAACAGTTATTTTCTACTTTGGAACTTCATGAATCTCACTTTGTAGAAAAGAACAGGAAAGCTGACAACATTGCGCTAAACACAAGGAAGATCCAACTCGACGAAGAATCTTCAGCGGATGATGAAGAAACAGCACTAGCGATAAGAAAATTATGTAAATTCATTAATACTAACCGCTCATAAAGGGTGCAGAGAAAGAAAAAATGAACGGTCCGATGCTACAACTGCAATGAGGAGGGACACCTGAAAGATCAGTGCCCTAAACTCAAGAACCAGCCAAAGAAAGAAAAAGGCACTAAAAGCCACTTGGGACGAGACCTCGTCAGATGAATCGGAAGCCGGAGAGTTCGTCGGACTTGCACTGATGGCAAGCCACCAGGACGAAGATGAAGAAAGCACCTCGGGAGAAAGCAGCAATGAAGAGAATGATCCTAACTTCGAAACCGACCCGTTAAGTGAGGTATGTCTCCTTCCACCTGCTCGAATCTACTCGGTAATAAAATCCATGCTTAAGTCGATGAATAAATTGGAGATAGAAAACTCTGAGTTAAAAGAAAGATTTGGCACTGTATGCTCATCAGTTCTATTCAACCAACTAAAAACAGAAAATGAAAATTTGAAGAATCTAGTGGAGAAATTAGAAAATGATATTGCATGTTTAAAAATTAAAAAGAATTTTTATATTGAAAATTTGAATTGGTATGTTAAAAATCATAAGGGCCAGATTAAGAAAATTCCTAGAAATTATATTCCTCCAAAGTTTTTGATTAACCCCGTAGATGAAAATTTATTTTGGGTTCCAAAATTTATTTTAAACTGACAAGTTTTTTTGTGCAGAATTCTTTTACAAAAGTTATATTAATATTTTTCAAATATTTTCGGTCAAAATTTGAAATTAAAATTTAAAAAAATTAGATAAATCATTTATTTTTATTGATCTAATTTTTCATGATTCAGATATAGTGGAAAAACTCATTATAATTTTAAAAAAAAATCTTCAAAAACTCGTATCTGTTATTTTCAGACTTGATAAACAAATTTAAAGCTGAAATTTTTGGTCTAAACTCATATCTTCATCTTTGACTTTGACAAAAATATTCAGAGTTTTTTTTATAAATGTTCGATTTTTTATGAATCGTTTATTGAAATCTATTTTTTTCGATATAAAAAAAATTAGAATTAACTTCGGAAAAAATATGCCATTTTAAATTTGAAAAATTTGTGGTAATGCGATTCTTTTTACTTAGAATATTTGTTATCACACTTAAAATTTTTCTTCTTCCCTAATTATATTTCCCCATTTTTTTTTGATGTGATCAAAGGGGGAGGAATAATATTAAGTTAAGGGGGAGAGTAGTTTATGTTCGGAGGAGGTTATGTACATGATTCTAAAATTTTTTTTATGCTTAATTCTGTTACAATATTATTATTGTTTGTTGTTTATCCCTAACTAAACTTGGGTTGATGAACATCAAAAAGGGGGAGATTGTTGGTGCCCCGGTTGGTTTTGATGCGATCAACCAAGTTAGATTAGGTCCTGTTGGTTTTAATCCCTCTACTAAGTGTGCAGGAACTTAGGTACGGAAAAGTCAAGCGTAAGACGCAGTGGACGAGAAGGATTGCGCGGGAAAGTGAGCCGACGGGCTCAATACAATCCGAGGGACGCGGAAGCTGCGGAAGAGTACACCGGTGGAGCGAGAAGGACGTGTGCGGTGTCCGAGGGACGAGAAGCCGGGAGGAAGGATGCTCGAGGGGCGAAAGGTCGGAGTCGGGTTCGGGTGAGCCTAACTTCGGTTGACCGGAAATCACCTAGAAGACGAAGAATCAAAAAGACTAGTCCAAGCGCCCAAAAGAAAAGAAAAAGTTATTTGGTGCCAAGAAGGATCGAACCCGAGACCTCAACAACACACACTAACCCACCTACCATTTGGGATAAAGGGTGATTGCAATGAAATGCTGCCAATATTCAAAAAGACTGGTCCAAAGAAAAGAGAAAATTATTTGGTGCCAAAAAAGATCGAACCCGAGACATCAACAATACACGGTAACCAACTTACCATTTGGGATAATGGGCGATGGCAGTAAAATGTTGCCGATATTACTACTTAGAGATTAGAACAGCGACATGGAAATTCAAACATCCATCTCGAACGGAAAGATAAAGTTTTAATTAAAACTTTATTTCTTAAAAGATAATGTTACATTATCCTTTAATCAAATCCAATGGATGCAGTTTAATCCCATCCAAGATCAACCATCCAGATTACATCCATGGATCAACGACCAAGAGAAAATTCATCAACAATCAACAATCCAGATTCATTCTCTTAGGCTATAAATAAACTTAGAGGTTTTGGTTTAAATTTAATTCAATCAATACTATTGTAATTCTCTAAGTTTAGTGATCTTCAGTTGTAAGGCTTCTCCGCCACAAGGAGATTTTTTTTGAGCTTTAATCGTCTTGGAAGCAACGACCAAGTTGCAACCAAGTTTTTTTTAATAGACGAGTTTCCACCACTTTTCATTTATTAGCCGTCTATTCACCCCCCCTCTAGCCGGACCAAGCCGATCCAACAGTCGCGACCATGCGACCATTCCATACCTTCCTACTGTACGCATTGATCCATCACCTAGATATCGATATTGGACTCCACATGTTCCACACGATTTTATATGCGTCCAGTGTTACCACTCAGGGGCGGGTACGCACCCCTTACTGCCACATCATCACCTCCATTCTTCATCATCACGGTCGTAACATCACCGATGGAGAGATGACCGCGATGACTGAATTTGATGAAATAGGTTTTAGGAACATTTCCCTAGTGAGCATAGAGGTCTCAGGTACCGGGGTTTTATCATGGAGACGTCAGCGAGCCGGACCCCAGATCGACTCTGATGAGGAGATAGAGGTCGATGTCGCAGATCTAGCGGCCGAGATTCGAGAGCAGATAGACGAGCCTCCACCTCCGACGATTGCGAGATGCTAGCTCTACTATGGACAGAGGTATACAGTCTGAGGGAGGAAGTAGAAGCTAATCACACAGAGTATATGGATGCCCGCAGAGCCGATCGAGAGACTAACGACGCACTGTATCATGAAATGATGTCGCTATTTCGATCCTGGCAGCCCAGCTTATCTGATCATCCCGATCCTTCCTCCTAGTGCAGATTGACATTGTACTATTGACTGGTTGACTATCCCTACGCAGTAGGGTTGACTTGTATTTGACTGTGGTGTGACTATGCTGGTCCTCGCTTTGACCAGTTGACGTATCTAGTTGACTAGTTTCTTTATTATTTGATCTTTATCAGTGGTTATGCTTAGTAGAATATGTTTACTCTACTTCTGTTTTGATAAAATTGTTTTATTACTTATCAGTTTCTACTTAATTTGAAGAATTTTTTTCTGTATTTTTAAAAAACTAATTTTTTGACTTAGTTTTTTTTTGAAAAATTACTCCCTTCAAAACTAGGGTTTTTTCGCAAATGGACTTAGCCTAGACCCTAACCCTAGAACTGCATGCACCTATTGATCTAGAAGCCAGCATCTCACAAGCACCTTAGGGTACTTTTGATTGATAACCTAGAATGGGTTGAGATGCTTATGTCTTTGCCTTGATTCAAGATGCTTAAGTATGTGCATCTGCAGTAATTGGGGCACTAAATACCAATAAATAGTAATCAAGTTGAGTGTCAAGCTTAGAAAATCTAACTTGAACAGAACACTTAACTTGACTAACCCTAGCGAAAGCTACTGTTTATAATAGTTAGTAAGTAACTAATTGGGTTAGACAGGACCCGAAAGAGATAATTCAAATTGATTTGGTCCAGTTTATATCTTGAATTGGTTCAGTACAGCACCTTACTTCTTTTGCTATAATGTTTTGCTATACTATTTTTTTTATATATGACAAAGGGGAGAGATTGGAAAGGAGAGAAGGTTTAAATTTTTTTTTCCAAATTTAAAACTTTATTTATCTCCTTTTTCAAAAAGTAAAATCCCTTAAGTCAATTGAACAAAATTATTTCTAAATACTTAAGCTGTTTTCAAAATTATTTGTAAGTACTTGACTTAAGTCAATTTTCAAAAGTACTTAAGCTATTTTTAAAAGTTCTCTAAATACTTATCTTAAATTTCACTGATAGAAAAATTTCTAAGTTTAATTTCAAAAAATTTCTTGAAAACTTTCTAAAAGTGCTAAAGAAATTTCAATTTTTCTAAGTATTAAAAACTTCAGAAGAAGTTTAGAAAATTTTCTAAAGTGCGAAAACTAAGTATTGACTTGAAAGTAGAAAATTTTCCAAGTGCCCAATCAAAAAAAAAAATCTCTTTTGGAAAATGTTTTCTAACTTACATTTTTTTTGGAAAAGATTTTATGTGTTGAAAAATAAATTCCCTTTTAGACTTAGAAACTTTTTCAAACCCAGCGAACCGTTGAAAAATCTAGGGGAGATTCCTTCTAGGGGGAGGAAACTATGTTGACATGTTACCTGCTCTTTGGTTAAACTTAACTTTTTGAACCGGGTTACCATAAATTAAAAAGGGGGAGATTATTGGTGCAGGCAGCACCTAAGTCGAACTTGGGTTTTGATAATGACAAAGGGTTCAAAAGTTAAGATGTTATGTTGGTCTAACATGTTCACTAAGTGTACAGGAAAGAAGCCCTAAGTACACTAGGCACGAAGTCCTGGTCGAGGATTGGGCACGAAGCCCTGGCAAGGAGCTGGGCACCGAAGACCTGCTCGGAAGGTGTGCACAAAGTCCTGATCGAGGACTGGGCACGAAGCCCTGGCAAGGAGCTGGGCACCGAAGACCTGCTTGGAAGGTGGGCACGAAGACCTGGTCAGGTGCATCGGGCAAACGTCTAGCCGGAGGAGCCGGTTGGCAAAAGGTAAACTCTCCTGAGAGGAGTAGGTGAGGACGTGTTCCCCGTCAAGGGAACAGTAGGTGTCGGCTCGACCTAGGGTTCCATTTTGGAAGACCCGAAGTCAGAATCAAGACAACTAAGGCTGTATAAACCTAACATTTCTTGCCTTGTTTTTTGTGGAACTAACCTTGGATGCAGGGACCAAAGAACGTGTTTCTGCAGCTCAGAACACCCCAAAGGAGAGGGGCAGCAGTTGGGCTGGCGCCCGGGAGGTCCCGGGCGCCCAAGGTTAAAGCCAAATGAGCAGTTGAGCAAGAACCACTTTGGAAGCTCACTGGGCCAGGCGCCCTCAAGCTCCCGGGCGCCCTCATGGTCCCGGGCGCCCTGGGTCCAAGCCAATCAAGCAATTGAAGCGAATTCAGCCGAGAAGCCAGTATACCAAGTCAACCGGGGTGCCCCCAGTGTCCCGGGCGCCCCCATTAGCTCCAAGCCCGATTTTGGAGGGATAAGCACTGACCGAGCTTCGGATGAGAGTTCTCGGATCCGAAGGCACGTGTCAGGCGCCCCCAGCGTCCCGGCGCCCCCAGGAGTGCTATAAAAGGGGCTTGACCCCTAAGGCTTCACAATCAGTTTTTCCAACGCCTCTACGCTCTTCGACTCAAGTGCTCTGCTCCGAAAACCTCCAATCTCGAGATTCAAGCGCTGACGACGACCCTCCGCTCCGAAGCACGATCCACACCGGGCGTCGATAATGAAGAGTAAACTTGTTCTTTTTACTGCACTATTATTGTACAAATCTTTGTAAAACCTTGCGCATTATAGAATTGCCCGCAGTAAACGGTCAAGGACCGTGGCCTTGGAGTAGGAGCCGACCGCGACTCCGAACCACGTAAAAATCCTTGCGTTCTGTGTGTTTGTTTTAATTTCCACTGCGTATTCTCTTAACTTCTAATCCGAAACGTTTTCACGATATTCACCCCCCCCTCTATCGTGTTTTCTCGATCCAACACAATCTTCTACAAGCACTAGTCCCAATCACTGTAATATCTAATACCCAGTGATCTAGTGCGACCATCATGCTTCTTCTGTGCCAAAGCCTTGGTCAAAGGATCCGCGATGTTAGCATCAGTGGGTACTCTGCATATCCTCACATCTCCTCTATCGATGATCTCTCGAATGAGATGGAAGCACCGTAGTATGTGTTTGGTCCGCTGATGAGAACAAGGCTCCTTAGCTTGTGCAATAGCCCCATTACTGTCATAATATAAGTATATTGGGTCTGCTATACTAGGAACCACACCAAACTCTATAATGAACTTTCAGATCCAAACAACCTCTTTTGCTGCATCAGACACAGTAATATACTCGGCCTTTGTTGTAGAATCTGTGACTGTGTCCTTCTTCGAACTCTTCAAGCTTACAGCGCCACCATTCAAGGAAAATACATACCCTGACTGCGATTTGAAATCATCCCTATCGGTTTGGAAGCTTGCGTCATTGTAACCCTTTACAGCTAGCTCCTCATTGCCTCCAAAAATCAAGAAATATTCTTTCATCCTTCGTAAGTACTTACGAATATTCTTGACAGCTGTCCAATGACTTTCACCTGGATATGACTGGTATCTGCTCGTCATGCTCAAAGCATACGAGACATCTGGACAAGTACAAAGCATGACATACATGATAGACCCTATAACGGATACATAAGGGATTTGATCCATGTGGTCTCTCTCCTCCTTAGAAGAGGGACATTGAGTCTTCGAAGATATACACCATGTGACATCGGCAGAAATCCCTTCTTGGAATTCTGCATGGTAAAACGATTAAGCACCTTGTCAATATATTTACCTGACTTAAGCCAAGCAATCTTTTAGATCTATCTTTATAGATCTTGATGCTTAGGATATAGACTGCTTCACCTAAGTCTTTCATTGAGAAATAATTCCCTAGCTATGTCTTCATAGACTGTAGTGAAGGGATATCATTTCCAATGAGGAGTATGTCATACACATACAAGATCAGGAATATAACTGTGCTCCCACTAACCCTCGTGTAGATACAGGGTTCATCTTCATTCTTGATGAAACCAAATGCTTTGATTGCATCATCAAATCGAAGATTCCAGCTTCGAGAAGCTTGCTTTAGCCCATAAATGGACTTTGCTCCTTTCCAACATGCTCTGGATCTACAAAACCCTCAAGTTGTATCATGTACACATCCTCGAGTAGATTCTCATTTAGGAATGCAGTTTTGACATCCATATGCCAGATCTCGTAATCATGGTAAGTTGCAATAACAAGCGTGATCCGAATAGATTTAAGCATTGCAATTGGTGAGAAGGTTTTATCATAGTCGATACCATGAATCTGCTTGAAACCTTTGGCTACCAATCACCCTTTATTGGTATGTATAAGACCATCCATGTCAATCTTTCTTTTAAAGACCCACTTACACCCAATGGGTTCAATTCCCTCATGTGGATCAACCAAAGTCCATACTTGGTTAGTGTACATGGATTCCATTTCGGACTTCATGGACTTTAGCCATTTCACAAATCTGGGCTCATCACAGCTTCTTGTTAGGATGTAGGCTCGTTCAACTCAACAAGCATAACGTCATCATGGTCAGACAAGTGAAACGAGTATCTTTCAGGTTGATGACGTATCCTATTAGATCTGCGAAGAGGTTGGTGTACTTGAACAGGTTGTTGCTCCACAACTTCATGTGCAACAATCTCATGATCCACAACACTTTGTGGTGCCTGTTCAATGTCCATCAACGCCTCAATACTATCTGCATCTTGAACTTCTTCATGATGGATTTTACTCCCACTATTTCTTCTAGAAATAAACTCTCTTTCGAGAAAAATGTCATTTCTAGTAACAAACACTTTGCCTAGTGTGGGATTGTAGAAGAAATATCCCTTCGTTTCCTTGGTATATTCTACAAAATAGCACTTATCAGATTTGGGTCCAAGTTTATCTGAGACTTGACATCGAACGTAAGCCTCACAACCACAAATCCTCATAAAAAACATCATTGGACTCTTCCCAGTCCATATCATATATGGTGTCTTTATGACGACCTTTGATGGAGCTCGGTTAAGTGTGAAAAGAACCGTCTCTAGAGCAAATCCCCAAAAGGAAGTAGGAAGATCTGTCTAACTCATCATCGATCGTACCATATCTAATAGAGTACGATTTCTCCACTCGGACACACCATTCCATTGTGGTGTTCTAGGTGGAGTGAGTTGGGATATGATCTCACACTCTGCTAGATGGTCACGAAACTCTTGGCTAAGGTATTCACCACCTCGATCTGATCGAAGCATCTTAATACTCTTGCCAAGTTGGTTTTGTACTTCACTCTTGAATTCTTTGAACTTTTCAAAGGATTCCGACATGTGTTTCATTAGATACATATAACCATATCTACTGACATCATCAGTAAAAGTGATGAAGTACTGATTGCCTCCTCAAATTGCGACATTAAATGGGCCACATAAATCAGTATGTATGAGTCCTAATAAGTCTATCACTCTTTCGCCGTGTCCACTAAATGGAGTCTTGGTCATCTTGCCTAGAAGACAAGATTCACATGCCTCATATGATTCAAAATCAAATGAGTCCATTAATCCATCCTTATGGAGCTGGGATATGCAACTCTTATTTATATGACCTAAGCGACAATGCTAGAGATAGTTTGGTTCAAATCATTTGGTTTGAATGGTTTGGTATTTATGTTATAGATTAGGTTCTCTAAGTCTAGAACATAGAGTCCATTCATAAGTGGTGCACTACAATAGAACATGTTATTTAACATTATAACACAACATTTGTCCTTTATGATAAATGAAAAGTCTTTCTTGTTCAAACAAGATGCAGAAATTATGTTCTTAGTTAGTGCAGGTACATAAAAGCACTCCTTTAGTTCTAAGATAAGCCCAGTTGGCAAAGATAAGGAATATGTTCCTATAGCTATAGTAGCAAATCTTGCGCCATTGCCTACTCGTAGGTCCACTTCGCCCTTTATCAACGATCTAGCTCTTCGAAGGCGCTGCACATTAGTACAAATGTGAGATGCATAACCGGTATCTAATACCCAAGAAGAGGAAATAGATAGATTGACTTCTATAACAAAAATACCTAAGGCAGAAGTCTCACTTCTTTTCTTCTTTACTACCTCTAGGTAGAGTTTGCAATTCCGCTTCCAATGTCCGGTCTCACCACAGTGGAAGCAGGTCCCTTTCTTAGGCACCCCGCCTTTGGCCTTCAGTGCAATAGAGTTGGCCTTACTTTTGGCTTGGGTCTTACCCTAGCCCTTAGGCTTCCATTTGCCTTTGCCCTTCTGTACTATTAGTACATTACTAGTCTTGGTTTTCTTGAGATTGGGTTTAGCAGTTCTCAACATGCTGAGCATCTCAGGCAATAGCTTGTCAATTTCGTTCATGTTATAGTTCATGACAAATTGATTGTACCCTTCCGATAACGATTGCAGGATAAGGTCCATGGCCAATTCTTGACCCAGTGAAAATCCTAGTCTTTCATGGTTCTTGACATCCCCAATCATCTTGAGTACGTGAGTTCCTATGGGAGTTCCTTCTTGCATCTTGCATGCAAATAAGGCCTTAGACACCTCAAACCGCTCGTGCCTAGCTTGCCCTTGATATAGTTATTGTAAGTGCTTAACCATATCATGTGCATCCATGTTCTCATGTTGCTTTTGAAGCTCAGAGTTCATAGTGGCAAGCATGAGGCATGATACATCAAGTGCATCATCCTGATGCTTCTTGTAAGCATACTTTTCAACGCGAGTGGTGGTAGTGAGAGGTGCTTCTGGAAGAGGTTGCTCTAGGGCGTACAGTTTTCATTCTTGTTTGAGGACGATCCTCAAGTTTTTGTACCAGTCCAGAAAATTAGCTCCGTTGAGCTTGTCGTTTTCAAGGACGGATCACAGAGAGAGAGAGAGTATTTGATGTGTTAGACGACATGGTGATCTACAACAATAAAATATACAGAAATAAGTATCATATCTAGATCATTTAATTAGGTCTTTAATTAAATGACACTCTCACTGAATTGTAGAGCTTTGGTAGGGGCTAGTCATGGATGTAGGCAAACTCAATTTGCCCACACTACTAGCTCCAAACCAAATAACGACTACATTCTTGTGGACAAGATCCATATTATACCTCATCTTGAGTTAGCTTTGGCTAATCACCCAAGACTTAGTATGATTAGGTAGGTAATATTTTACCAATTACATCTTATGCAACTCTTGGAAACAAAGGGTCAAGATCCACATTACATATCATCTTGAGTTAGCTTTGGCTAATCGCCTAAGACATTATATAATTGTTCTTGTACTCAATTTTCCCAACTTTTGGGATATGCCTCTAAGTTTCTCAATCCAATTGAGGTGACTTAGTTAAGTCTCACCCAAAGTTCGATAACGGGACATCACAATTGTCCTCTCGTACTTTACCAAGATAAAATGTATCGCTTTACTTTGGCAAACCCAACAACAAATGATCAAGGTAGTTTATGAGTACCAAACTTTGGTAGGCATATCGAGTTGACTTAATTAAGATAAATGTTTATCTAATCATGCATCACATACACACATTGCATATATCAACATATAAGCGGTAAAATGTGACATGGTTATGGCCCGTATACTATGATCGTCTCAAACCAATGAGAAAATCGATGGTCAACTTAGGGATAGCATCTTCTCCAAGGGCATCCTTTGGTCGTCATGTGTTGTCGGTTTCCTTCATGTAACTTCATTCTTCAATGGACATTCTGTTGGGACCGGTAGGAGAGCTAGAGGGGGGGTGATTAGCTCCGATTTGCTTGTAGATGATTTGTCGCCGCGGAAGACTTCAAGCAATGCTAACACTTCTATTTTACTTGGTATCCACCTCCTTGAGGTGACTAATCCAAGGGTCCACTCTCCTCACTCTCTCATACACTATGAAAGATCTCCTTCTTGAGGTGGAGAAACCTCTTACAAGCTTACAAGAAGATACAACAAGAATCTAAGCAAAAACAAAATGAAATTTTACAAGATTTACAATGATAAGCTCTCTTTGCTTTCCTTGCTATCTTCAATCTTGTTATCACCTCTAGAGCTTTAGAAGTGCAGCAATACTAAGCCCCAAAGCCTCTCTTAAAATGGCGTGGAAGAAGGAGGAGAGTTGTCGAAGAACTGCCGAAGAGCTCCTAAGCGAATCTGCGAGGAAACCTTATATACCCGACGCCTAGGGTTTCCCAATCGATTACCCAATCGATTACCACGTCAGATATAGCCGTTCAATGGCTAGTTTTCGAACCGTAATTGATTAGTCAATCGATTACAAGTATCCTGAATCGATTGCTGAATCGATTCAGAGCCTCTCTGTTCTCTCGCGCAAACCTCAGTGATCGATCACCCTGATCGATCAAAGCCTTCCTTGATCGATCACTGAATTGATCAAGGGAGCTTCTGTTCTCTCGCAAACCTCAGTGATCGATCACCTGATCGATCAAGGCCTTCCTTGATCGATCACTGAATCGATCAAGGAAGCTTCTGATCGTGAGAAGCAAACACACTGCAACTTACTGGACCAATCACCCTGATCGGTCAGGGAGTGACCTGATTGGTCACCTGACCGATCAGGTCACTCCCTGACCGATCAGGAGCCATCCTGATTGGTCAGGGTGAGGAAAACTCTGAAATTTTGATCGGTCACACTGATCGATCCAGTTCTCCTTCCAAAGCTACTGACCTCTTCTCTGATAGTTCACCAGAACGATCAAAAGCCAAACAGAAACCTTTCTGTTCTCTCCCTGATCGTTCACCAGAACGATCAGACTTCACTGGATCGGTCACCAGACCGATCCACAACAGGGAGTTCGTGCCAACTCCCTGATTGGTTACCAGACCGATCCAGCGACTCCCAATCCAACTGGACTTCACCTAGTCCCACTAGGTCTTTTTCCATACCAGCGTGCGATCTCCCCGATCCACCTAGATTTCACCTAGTCCCACTAGGTCTTTTCCCATGCCAGCGTGCGATCTCCCCGATCCACCTGGATTTCACCTAGTCCTACTAGGTGTGCCTAGTCCTACTAGGTCTTTTCCTATGCCAGCGTGTGATCTCCCCGATCCACCTGGACTTCACCTTGTCCCACTAAGTCTTTTTCCATACTAGCGTGCGATCTCCCCGATCCACCTGGATTTCACCTTGTCCCACTAGGTGTGCCTAGTCCCACTAGGTCTTTTCCCATGCCAGCGTGCAATCTCTCCGATCCACCTGGACTTCACCTTGTCCCACTAGGTGTAAAATACGGCTATTCGAAAATCCGGACCAGAAAATTTTTGAGATTTTTCCGGATTGAGTTTAGGGTTTCCGGCCCTACGAGAGGAGCTTCAGGGGTTTTATTGTAAAACTTAAAACTTATCAAGGGTTTCGGATAAACTCTTAAATTGAGAGGGTAATTAATTTAACCCTAGAGATTTAATGAGAGAGATTATATTAAATAGGAGGGTCAAATGGCAAAAACCCCTTACCCTAAGAGCAAGGTTGGAGTTTCTAAAATTGGAGGGGCCTTTTTGTAAAAAGCCCTCACTTAAAACTTTTCATTCGTAGTCGCCCGCAGCCAAAGCCGCAGACACCCGACTCCTTGCTCCTCTCGTGCCCTAGCCACCGCCTAACTCGCAGCCAAGGCTCGACTGCTTCCTCCTCTTCATTCCCCCGCAGCAGTCGACCCTCTCTTCCTCTCCTCGTCTGCCCTAATCGCAGCCAAACCGACGCCACCTGCCTCCTCATCTCTTGCCGCGTCCAGCCCCGGTGGATCCTTGTTCGAATAGCTCGACACAGCCATCGACAGTCGAGGAGTCGATCCCTTTTCGTTCTTCACGTGCGTGTGGAGCTGCGTCACCAAGCCAATCTTTGCTTGGCTGTCGATTGGGTCATTCAGTTGCGGGCGCCGTGATCTAAAGCCAGGAAGGCCCAGAGCCGATTAGAAGAAGAGGAAGGGCGCGCTGATGAGTCATTGGATTATCTTCTCTTTAACCAAATTGATCCCCGCCTGATTTGAGCCGTGCAGTGTCAACGAGCTCGTGGGTAAGTGCTGTAATGGTGGATTCTGTGCTTCTCTACTGCGAGCATCTTTTTGGATAATATGATCTTGTTAGAGCATGATTAGATTGGGTTGTGGGTGATTGTGTATCAGGGGTGTTTGAAGCTTACCATTACTGTGAGTTTTGGAAATTATTTGATCTGTTTTGATGGAGTTGGCAGGAAGATTATAAAGGGGTTAAACCTAAACCTAAACCCAATATAGCAAGGGTTAACCATTTAATTAAAGGTAATTAAATAAAATACGAGGGTTAAGATAATCCTAATATGGTTTAGGGACTTGTTTGCTAGTTAATATTCTTTATAATAATGATTTAAATATGTCCTTTGATACAGGACATTGATCGCTTTTGGACTTCGGGACGGGAGGTTCTTATTGGATACGAGCATCTCTTTTTGGAGGCGGGTACCCTTTGACTTATCTCTTTTGATATTGTCATGTGATTATGCATAGACTGTTATAGATAGCAGTAAGATTATACGCTATCCCTGTTTATTATGCCTGTTCTGGATACTTGTTGTTCATCTCTGAGTTATTGTGCCTGTTCTGGATACATGTAGTTTATCCCGGAGTTATTATGCTGTTTGTTCCATACAGTCTCGGATATTGTCATAACGATATATATGCTTAGAGATAGTGGTGTATCTCCTGCCTTTGACCTTGAGGGATTGGTAGTTTTCCGGTCAGTATACCTTGTAAGTTACCTGTATTTCCTGTTATAGGATTTCAGACTGAGACTTAGTATACTGAGGACTTGGGAGGGAGGTATGTGTATCTATCATACACCATCTCTGCATTATTGCATGCTGACCCACGCGGACGTTGTGGACGATGTCCTGACTGGGTACAAGTTGTCACAGCTCCACCCACGCGGACGTTATGGACAATCCTGACTGGGACTAGGGGGTGACACATGTCATTGCATCAGGGTGCTTTATATGTTTGGGGCATGCACCATCCTTGCATTGTTGCATGCTGACCCACGCGGACGTTGTGGACTATGTCCTGACTGGGTACAGTTTGTCACAGCTCTACCCACGCGGACGTCGTGGACGATATCCTGACTGGGACTAGGGGGTGACACATGTCATTGCACCATGTGCATATTTTGCATTGTGCATTGTTTGCTGCACTTATTTGCTGCACTTGTTTGACATCGCATATTCTGGAGACTTGCTAACTGAGCTTATATGTCTATTGGTTTTCCTCTGGTATTTCTTACCCTCTATACAGGTTAGATAGATTCAGGTATATATCTACTTCGGTATGTTCAGTACTAGTTTTCCCTACTGTTGTTGTGAGACTGTAGTAGCTGAACTCTTATTGTTGGTATAACCTTCTATGCATATCTGTTGGGTATTCGCTGAGCTATGGACTCACCCCGTTGCCATATATGTTTATTTCAGGTTGATGTCTGCGAGGAGATCCCGAGCCGCCAGTCCCCAGCTCCAGCGGAGCTCTTTTTGATTTTGGCATTACGTTGCTTCGGTTATGGACCCTGTAGTATTTATTATGCTTCCGCTATTTTGTTTTGAACATGTATGCACATTTTATTTGATGGTATTGTACTTTTGAGTCCTATGTTGGACTTCGATTGGTTTTGGTTTTGTTCCTGCCCCCTGGCAGCTCAGGTGAGTTCGGATTTGGTTTTTCGATAGTTATAATCATATAACTGTTGTTTCTGCTTATATCTGAGGCCTGAGGCCCTTTAAACTGCGTGGTTGTGCAAATATATATTGCATGGATTGTTATATATATTGTGTGTGTGTAAATTGTCCGCCGGACAGGGGAGGTGCTGTCCGATTTTTCTATTGGATCAGCGGCTCCTGGGTCTCGGGGCGTGACAATTTATTGTGGTATCAGAGCTCAGGTTGTCGGATACCTTGAGTGCTTTTGGATTTTCGGGGTTTATCTGATACCGATTTATTTTTGGTATTTTTGGTATCAATCCCAGGATGCGGGATACCATCGATTCAGGGATTTCTCGGAATTTAAATCTGACACTGAACTGGTAGGTGTCGGAGCTCGGGTTTGATGTTATTCATCCGAGTACATTACGGATTTTTAAAGCCGTGGTTGCGATACGACGGTAAATTTGGGACTTGGCAGCGACAGGACTTCTCCAGGCGGCAAAAGGTATATCTTTCTAATACTATCTTAGCTTTAATGCTCAGTATTAGATTTTGGATGGGTTAGACTATCCCAGCTTGGTGGGATCATATATTCATGCTGGATGAATAGAGATATGTAGACTTGGGTTAGTTGGATTGACATTTGTCAATCTATCCTATTCGTGATCGTTCATGTGAGCGATTAGTGACATATTGCGGATGAGATCGTAGAGCAGAGAATGTTAATTCTCTAGTAGCCCCGGTTGTTGAATCGGAAAGCCAAGGTCGAATATGTCGACAATCTATTGGAGGTTTATTCTTTTGATCCTTCTAGACCTTACTATTTATAGTATGTGTTCTAGCTATTGTTAGCTAAGCGAGAACTAGGGATTGCTTATTGTTGTTGGCTCGATCAGCTTAGGATCGACTTACCCTAGTTCAAGGAATTTCAGACATTTGGGTTGCATGCGCCTGGTTAGGTGACCTGGACGGCACGACTAGGGTTTCTGACCTACATGGATGTAGAAGGGTAGCATTAGCTATATGCTATCATCATTAGTAGAGGATTGATACAATCTGTTCCTTGAGGACTTTGACCATTGATCACTTGTACTCGGTTGTTGACATATAAAGTACATGTTGATGGGTGATTTGATCTAATAGGGGAAAGTGTGGAGCTAGTTGATTGATACTTATGGGTTACTATTTTTACTTGGTCTGAATAACCAAGCAGGTATCCACGGGCTTATGATTTGCGCGGAGGCAAATCACTTACAAGATTAGACCACCTTTGGTTAAATGATATCAAGGACGACCCGTGGGGAAATAAATGAATTGTTTCATGAGTATGTTGAGATACTCCTGAGAGATAGCATGTCTCTATCTCCTTGTTATGGAGTAGGACCTTAGAGGGTTTTGACCATAGAGTGGAGGAGTTAGACTGTAATGGATTACGAAGCGATGGTCGGTGTGATTTGCTAGTTGCTACTCTATGCTATGAGGGATCTTGACTCATAGATTGGGTGTAGATTGTTGGATAATCTCGATGGTGCATCGGGATGTACGATCCGCTAGGGGTGCGGAGGATGTGGAGTTAGCTGTATCCTTATCTTCGGTGAGATGTTGGACGTTAATCAGGAGGTCAAAGATGACCATTGGTTTTTGGTTAATATACTCCCATAGTGGACCTACTAGTTGAACGGATGATAAGGTTGTTATCACCGTGGACTTTCTCGTTGGTGTTGAGAGTGGGATTGAGATTGACGAATCTCTATAATATGTTGTGTTTTGGGAATTCTATTAAGTGAGATGGACCTGTCAGATTTGTAGTTTGGTGATGGATCATTTAGTGCATATATGATCTTTTTGTGGATGGAGTTGGAACTCAGAGATTTCTGAACCTTGAGCGAAGGAATCGGAGAATATTGGGTTACGAGCCGATGGTTGGTCGACTCGTTCATTGCACGCGATTCTATGAGAGATTTTGACTCATAGATTGAGTGTTCGTGGTTTGATAATCTCGATGGTACGTCGAGATGTGCGATTCATTATGGTATCGAGAGGTGGATTGAGATTGACGAATCTCTATGATACGTTGTACTTTGAGGATTCTATTAGTGGACATGGACCTATCGGATTGTAGCTTTTTGATGGATCATTTGGTGGATAAATGATATTTCGGTGGTTGATTATTTAGGAAGTTGGTTATTCATGGTAATATATGGTACGACATGTTGGCACAATCTCTAGATTATATATTATCTTTTGATGGTATATTGGAGGATATATATATATATATACATATATATGACTTGTGATGTTTGGGAGGATGTCATTGACTTGGGGATACTCAGGTGATACTTATGAATGTAACATTCTATGTTCGAGGATCGGAGTATAGATTTGACATCAGTAATCTTAGGATTGAGGATTGTTCGGGTGGACCTGATTATCGGATGATAACCTCTGGATTGATAACTCCAGTTGCTCTGTAACATCGTAACCTTAGGGTAACAGACGAAGTGGTTACTCATGATGAGTACAGACATGTTTAGCTATTAGTATGTGCCGTATGAGGA
>JAGFNQ010000316.1:423205-539494 GCA_024364735.1 Boesenbergia rotunda | reverse complement strand
TTGATCAAACAGAATGATACTAGTACTGGTGTGGGTTGGGTTGTATCTGTTTGAAGCCCTGTTTTTTTATTCCTGCCGAGAGTTTTAATTGATGGAGTTAAGCTTCGGATGTTGATCTGTGTATTGGGTTTGGGATGGTTGCTTCCTAGCTTTCATTTGAGGTAAAGAGGCTTATGTTTATATTTGTCAGGTAGCCATAATTGACTTTGTTTCCCTCTGATTAGGTTTCAGTATTGGAGATAATTCTGTATTGGATCTCTAACTTCAATTTTGGGATGTGATCAGTTGTATTTAATTCTTGAACTTGGAATATGATTTGGATAGGAACTGTGGATATGGAAATAGATGTGAATCTCGTATGGATTAGGTTTGGTGTAGTGTATTGTGATACATGGTTGTGGATTTAGATTGCTGATGTTTAAATCTTGCAATTTACCTCTATTGGGAATTGAGTCCGTTTTAGTATTTGAATCTTGTGGTGTTTGCCACACGGTACTAAGATGATTAGGTTGGGTTTAGGTTTAATGGAAATTAAACCTAATAATTTAAGTTGAGGGATTTGGAAGGTGGGATAAAACAAAATGGACTTAATCTTAAATTACAGGAGGTAATTAGGAATCTGTCCATTTAATTAGAGGTAGTTAGATGAGAAAGGAATACTTGGGTTAATCTTAGTATGGATTAGGAATTAATTAGCTAGTTACCATCTTTTGTAATAGCTAATTAAATATGTCCTTGACACAGGGCATTGATGCAATTACGGTTGCGGATTATATTGGACGGGTGGTTCTCCTCTTTGATACGGACTTCTACTATTGGAGGCGGGTACCCTTTGACTTATCTCTTTTGATATTGTCATGTGATTATGCATAGACTGTTATAGATAGCAGTAAGATTATACGCTATCCCTGTTTATTATGCCTGTTCTGGATACTTGTTGTTCATCTCTGAGTTATTGTGTCTGTTCTGGATACATGTAGTTTATCCCTGAGTTATTATGCTGTTTGTTCCATACAGTCTCGGATATTGTCATATCGATATATATGCTTAGAGATAGTGGTGTATCTCCTGCCTTTGACCTTGAGGGATTGGTAGTTTTCCGGTCAGTATACCTTGTAAGTTACCTGTATTTCCTGTTATAGGATTTCAGACTGAGACTTAGTATACTGAGGACTTGGGAGGGAGGTATGTGTATCTATCATACACCATCTCTGCATTATTGCATGCTGACCCACGCGGACGTTGTGGACGATGTCCTGACTGGGTACAGGTTGTCACAGCTCCACCCACGCGGACATTATGGACAATCCTGACTGGGACTAGGGGGTGACACATGTCATTGCATCAGGGTGCTTTATATGTTTGGGGCATGCACCATCCTTGCATTGTTGCATGCTGACCCACGCGGACGTTGTGGACTATGTCCTGACTGGGTACAGTTTGTCACAGCTCTACCCACGCGGACGTCGTGGACGATATCCTGACTGGGACTAGGGGGTGACACATGTCATTGCACCATGTGCATATTTTGCATTGTGCATTGTTTGCTGCACTTATTTGCTGCACTTGTTTGACATCGCATATTCTGGAGACTTGCTAACTGAGCTTATATGTCTATTGGTTTTCCTCTGGTATTTCTTACCCTCTATACAGGTTAGATGGATTCAGGTATATATCTACTTCGGTATGTTCAGTACTAGTTTTTCCCTACTGTTGTTGTGAGACTGTAGTAGCTGAACTCTTATTGTTGGTATAACCTTCTATGCATATCTGTTGGGTATTCGCTGAGCTATGGACTCACCCCGTTGCCATATATGTTTATTTCAGGTTGATGTCTGCGAGGAGATCCCTAGTCGCCAGTCCCCAGCTCCAGAGGAGCTCTGTTTAGTTTTACCTTACTTTGTTTCGGTTATGGACCCTGTAGTATTTACTATGCTTCCGCTATTTTGATTTGAACCGGTATGCACGTTTTATTTGATGGTATTGTACTTTTGAGTCCTATGTTGGACTTCGATTGGTTTTGGTTTTGTTCCTGCCCCTGGCAGCTCAGGTGAGTTCGGATTTGGTTTTTCGATATTTATAATCATATAACTGTTGTTACTGCTTATATCTGAGGCCTGTGGTCCTTTAAACTGCGTGGTTGTGCAAATATATATATTGCGTGGATTGTTATATGTATTGTGTGTGTGTAAATTGTCCGCCGGACAGGGGAGGTGCTGTCCGATTTTATATTGGATCAGCGGCTCCTGGGTCTCGGGGCGTGACAATAGGAGATCCTGATGGCTAGGAAGTGGGCAGACTTAGTCAATCTGTCTACTATTACCCAGATTGCATCATATCCATTCGTTGTTCTGGGTAGTCCCACTATGAAATCCATGGAAATATCTTCCCATTTCCATTCTGGAATCTGAATAGGTTGCAGAACTCCACCTGGTCTCTGGTGCTCTGCTTTGACTCTCTGGCAGGTCAAGCAGGTACTGATATATCTGGCCACGTCTCGCTTGAGTCCAGACCACCAGAACATTTGCTTTAAATCTTGGTACATCTTGGTAGAACCAGGATGCATAGAGTACGGGGTACTGTGGGCTTCTTCTAAAATATTCTTTCTTAATCCCTCATCATTGGGGACGCAAAGGCGGTCTCCAAGGTAGAGGATGTCACTATCTGATACTCGAAACTCTGAATTTTCTGCCTCTTGGATCTCCTGCTTGATCTTCTGGGTCCCTGGGTCTTGACTTTGCTTTCTTTGTATATCCGCAAGCAGGGTTGACTCTAGAGTCAATGTAGAAAGTTGCCCAATTATTACCTCGACTCCAAAATCCTTTATTTCTTTCTGAAGTGGTAGAGACGGTGATGATAGGGACATCAGTGCTGCACAGGATTTTCTGCTCAGTGCATCTGCCACTTTATTAGCTTTACCTGGGTGGTAGAGGATTTCATAGTCATAATCTTTGACCAACTCTAGCCACCTGCGTTGCCTCATATTCAGATCCTTTTGAGTGAAGAAGTACTTCAAACTCTGATGGTCTGTGAAGATTCTGCACTGCACTCCATACAGGTAGTGTCTCCAGAGCTTCAGTGCAAAAACTACAGCTGCTAGCTCAAGGTCATGAGTAGGGTAATTCTTCTCATAGTCCTTGAGCTGTCTGGAGGCATACGCTATTACTTTTCCTTCCTGCATGAGGACAGCTCCAAGGCCCATCTTGGATGCATCACTGTAGATGTCAAAGGCCTTGTCACTTTCTGGAACCGTCAGGATGGGAGCACTGGTCAGTCTCTTTTTCAGCTCTAGAAAACTGTGCTCGCATTTATCTGACCATTCAAACTTCTTGTTCTTTCTGGTCAAGGCTGTGAGTGGAGAGGCTATTCTGGAAAAGTCCTCCACAAATTTTCTGTAATATCCTGCCAGGCCTAAGAAGCTTCTGATTTCACTGGCATTCTTGGGTCTACACCAGTTGCTGATTGCTTCTATCTTGGCTGGATCAACTTGAATGCCTTCTTTGGATACAATGTGACCTAGGAAGGTCACTTGATCTAGCCAAAACTCACACTTTGAGAATTTTGCATAGAGCTTCTCCTGCTGAAGGATCTGCAGCACTATCCTCAAGTGTGTAGCATGGTCCTCTGGAGTCTGTGAGTATATGAGAATATCATCAATAAATACAATGACGAATTTATCGAGATATTCCCTGAAGATGTGGTTCATCAGCTCCATGAAGACTGCTGGAGCATTGGTTACTCCAAAAGGCATCACTACAAATTCGTAGTGGCCGTATCTTGTCCTGAAGGCCGTCCTGGGGATGTCACATTCTTTAACCTTTAGCTGATGATACCCAGAACGCAGATCTATCTTCGAGAACACTGTAACCCCTTTGAGTTGATCAAATAAATCATCTATTCTAGGAAGGGGGTACTTGTTCTTGATGGTTACCTTGTTCAGAGCTCTGTAGTCTATGCACAGACGCATAGACCCATCCTTCTTCTTGACGAAAAGTACAGGAGCTCCCCAGGGTGAATGACTCGGGCGGATGAAGCCCTTGTCTAGTAGCTCCTGGAGTTGCTCTTGTAATTCTTTCAGCTCTGCAGGAGACATACGATATGGGGCTTTCGAGACCGGACCGGTACCTGGCACCAGCTCAATCTCAAATTCCACCTCCCTGTTGGGCGGTAGTCCAGGTAGTCCTTCTGGGAACACTTCTGGATATTCGCAGACTACCCGTACATCCTCCTGCTTGAGTTCCTTCTTTGCTTCTGAGTCCACTACGCGTGCAAGAAAACCAGCACACCCTTGCTCTAGCATCTGGTGGGCTGCCAAGGCTGAGAGGAATTTCTGAGTCTTCCTCTTTGGGGCTCCTTGAAACTCGAATAGTGGTTCTCCTTCTGGGCTGAAAACCACCTTCCTTCTACGGCAGTCCACTGAAGCGCTGTACTTACTGAGGAAATCCATGCCCAGTATGATGTCGAAGTCTTGCATCGCAAGGACTATCAGATCGACATATAGCTCTCGGTCTGAAATCTTGATTGGCACAGCCCGGAGCCGCTGGGTGGATTCCATGATCTCCCCTGAAGGGAGAGTTGTCAGGAATCTGGACTCCCAACTCTCTGCAGGCACCTGTAACTTACTAGCAAAAGGTACTGATACGAAAGAATGGGTCGCCCCAGTGTCAAACAGTGTAGTAGCTAAATGCTGAAAAATAACTATTTGACCTGTTACGACCGTGGAGGCGCTGGCAGCTTCTTCCTTCGTGAGGGAAAAGACTCTGGCATTGGTTGGAACTGGTGCTGCTTCCAACCCTCCCTGACTGATCTGAGGTCCCTCCAGTATAGTAGACATGTAATGTAACTGAGGCTTGCCTCCATACTGTACGGACTGCTGAGGAAGGACCTTAAACTTGTTTGGGCAGTCTTTGGATCTGTGTCCCTCTTGTCAACATGAGTAGCATCCAGTTACACCCAAAAGGCATGCTCCTGGATGGGTCCTCCCACACTTAGGACAAGGTGGATACCTAGCTTGCTTGTTCTCTGGGTTTCCTTTTTGGCTGCCAGGCCACTGCTTCCTTTTGTGGTTCTTGTTCTTCCAGTTCTGGTTATTTGGCTGAGGCTTCTGGCCTCCGGTTGTCTTGTTCTCAATCAGGACTGGCTTCTGCTGTGTTTGCTGTGTCTTGATGCTATTCAGATAGTGCTCTGAGATTAGAGCACTACCGACCAACTCCTCGCTGGTCTGGGTCGGTGCGTCCCGCTGTTCACGTTGAGTGCTATTTCAGGGTTCAGCATGCGGAGCATCAGTCTGACTCGCTCCTTCTCTGTGCTGACTAGCTCTGGGCAGAGGCGAGCTAGTCTGTTGAACTTCGCGACTGCTTCTCCCACTGGTAGGTTACCTTGTCTGAACTCCATGAAGTCCTCGTAGTGCTTGTTGGTAACCCGCATGTGGAAGAACTCCTCATAGAACTCTTGCTCAAAATATGTCCAGCTCATCTGGTTGACTATCCTCTTACTCTTGACTCGCTCCCACCACATACGAGCATCTCCAGTTAGGCAGAAGGAGGCACATTTGACCTTCTCGACTTCTGGCCAGTCAAGAAGCTCCATTGTGCTCTCTAAAGTCTTGAACCAAGCCTGGGCATCCCAGGGCTCAGTCGTGCCTGAGAAGCTTTTGGGTTTCAGCCTCTGCCACTGGACGAGGTATGCTTCTTGTCTTCGGTTCACGGCAGGGGTATCCTGTGTGACTGATGGAACTTCAGCCACCACTGGAGTTCCCACTCCTACTGTGGGTGGTGTAGGGGGCACTGGGTGCTGATTTGCCATCAGTGTGGCGATGGTCTTCTGTTGTTCTGTAATCTGAGCTTGCATTTGAGCAATGACTGCCATCAGGTTTGGCTGTTCTGTGCCAGGCTCATTGTTATCTTGAACTGGAGTTCTGTTCCTTGCATTAGGAGCTCAGCCTCTTCTTGCCATCTAATAATGCATAAGGGAACAAGAATCACTACTATATTTCTAGGTATAGAACTTGTTTTCTTACTTAGTAACCTAATATCCATTCTAGGGATTAAACATGATTCCTTGATACTAAGGTATTAAACATGCTTCCTTGTTCTATGCACATATGAGTAAGTACTTAAGCATTTCTCTATACTGCAATTAAGTAAAGGAGCAATAGAAAACTGAAACTTAAAGCTTTCTTACTTGAAGATGGCAAGGTTGATGCTGATGTGTGTGTGATGCTGGAGAATGGGAACTGCTCTGATACCAACTGCAGCGACCCGCCTTCTCTACCTTAGACGGACCGTTACTTTGTCTACTTCTTGACTCTAATGCAACGACTAAAAATGCGGAACTTTCTTTAACATTTTTTTTGTATTTAAATCTATCTAAGAATGATATTCTAACTTTAATAGTCATGCATTTAAACTCATCACACAAGGTTCTATAACATTACTGAAGCATTATGAGCACAATTAGGATTTAGTCCAAAAGGGAATACTAAGCTCAAGAATAAGTATAAAATTCAATGTATCAACATGCTAAACTACTCATGCTCTTGCTCATCTAGTGCATTCACAAAAGTATGCATACTAATTGAAATGACATGGAATCTTCATTCTACAAAATTGAGCATGTAAAACTATCCGAAGCATAAATATTTAATAAACTCCATAACGCAATAACTTGGAATTTGGAAACCTTAAACATTGCATTTCAAATAAGCTAAACTGTCTCATCCCAAGGACCTCTCCAAGGTCAGCCACCACACACACGTCGCTCAGCACCGCCTCGTCGCCTTCCTTCAGAATTGCTTGCCTTTACCTTTGCCTGCAGTAAGAGGAAATGCAACTATTAAGCATAAAGCTTAGCAAGTACTATCTAGCTCACAAAATCTCGAAATGTGCAAGCATGCTTTTTAGACAATGGAAGATCACATGAGATACTTTTATGCTTGAAAGAAACACTAAAACATGTATAATTCAAAACATGCATACTCAAGCATTAATAAGTCAAATCACATGAGATACTTTTATGCTTAAAAGAAACACTAAACATGTATAACTCCGAACATGCATACTCAAGCATTAATAAGTCAAATCACATGAGATACTTTTATGCTTAAAAGAAACACTAAACATGTATAACTCAAACATGTATACTCAAGCATTAATAAATCTTAACTCACTTTGACTTGGCTTAACTTGAAACTTTAGCAATTTTTTAACTTTAAATCTTTCTTTAACTTTTAGAAAATTTCCTTAAACTTTATAAAAACTTTGCTAAAGCATATACTTGAAAATAATAACTCATTTGGATCTACTTAAGACGTAAGTACCATCTTATACGCGTTCCCTAAAAGGTTGGGGTAGCGAGCCGCCAATCCTAATAGAGCAGACCTTGGTCTACCAGGGCTAAGACCTTGGAATTGGACACCTGGATTTCTTTAACGATGCCCTTGGACGTCGGGTACTGGCCTTAGAAAATAAAATAGCTATTCTTTCTTTTCTTTCTTATCTTTAAATGTCTTGGCATTTTATCGAACACCTTGTGTGCCCAAATCCCTAAGTCTTGACTTTTGGGAATTTCATAAGGCCTTGGCCTTTCTTTTCTTTTTCTTTATCTTTCTTTTCTTTTCTTATAGATTTCTTAGACCCTAAACTCACATAGGGTACTCTATCAAATATATATATAAGCATATAATGAACTAAGATCACATGCAACATCTTAACTAAAAGTAAATATCTCCTTTAAAACTTTTAAGGGAAAATTCTTGCGGAAAACCGCCTCTTACTGCAGGTGAGCAGTACTTACCTCGATATCTTGGACTTACAACCAAGAACGGCGTCGGAGGTTCCGGAGAAACTCGGAGTCTCGGAGATTTCTTCGCGCTCACCCGTTCCTCTCGTCGTGGGGATTCCGAATATCGGAAAATCTCTCGGAGGAGAGCCTTGGCCGGCCACCGGAGGAAAGCCCTAGGCTTGGTGTGGTTTCGCCCAAGAGAGGAGAGAAGAGGGCGGCGTGCGGCTGGTTTGGGCGAGGAAGGGTTTGAGTTGAGGGAAAATAAAACTTCTCTCCTTAATTATCTATTTATACTTATGGGGGCGAATTTACCTAATTATACCTTATCTATTGTTTCGCTTAATCTATTTCAACAAAAACAAACCAGCTCAGCTGGTCTGCCTATTCTTCTCTCACAGCATAGGTAAAGGGATCGATTCCCACTTACGCGATTTTTTGTTTATAACCCTTTTTGCCACTTTCGTTTACGGAAAAATTCTATAAAAATATCCATAAATTTGGAATAAATTCTAAGATATTTCTAAAATTAGTTCCGAGAATTTTCGGGCGTTACAGCTTAGCCAAACTCCTTTTTGCTTTACCTGTTTCTCGTTCACCTTGGAGGCGCCCTAGACACTCAGGGCGCCCTACTCAGCTGCTGCCTCACTCCTTTGAGACTCTCTAAGCAGCAGACACACGTTCCTTTGGTCCTGCATCCAGGGTTAGTCCGAAAACAAAGCATTAATTTGTTAGTTTATACAGCCTTAGCTGTCTTGGTTCTGACTTTGGTCTCCAAAATGGAGCCCTAGGTCGAACCGACGCTTACTGTTCCCTCGACGGGGAATGCGTCTTCACCTACTCCTCTCGGGAGAATTTACCTGATGCCAACCGCTCCTTTGGTTGGACTTTTGCCTGACGGTCCTTTGTCAGGTCTTGGATACTAGTAGTCCTTCGCCAGTTGCCTAACAGTCCTTTGCTAGGGCTTGGATGCTGGCTGTCCTTCGCCAGTTGCCTAGCAGTCCTTTGTCAGGTCTTGGATACTGGCAGTCCTTCGCCAGTTGCCTAGCAGTCCTTTGCTAGGGCTTGGATGCTGGCTGTCCTTCGCCAATTGCCTAGCAGTCCTTCGCTAGGACTTTGCTACTGGCAGTCCTTCGCCAGTTGCCTGGCAGTCCTTCGCTAGGACTTTATCTCTGCACACTAGAGTAACTTGTTAGAAACACAAGTAAGACTTAACTTTTGACCTATGTTGCCATTATCAAAACACAGGTTTGACTTAGGTGCAATCTGCACCAACAATCTCCCCTTTTTTGATTTATGGCAACCCTAGTTCAAAAAGTTAAGTTTAAGCAAAACATGAAAAAGTTTTAACTTTGTTCCCTCCCCCTGGAAGGAATCTCCCTCTAGATTTTTCAAAAATTCGTGGGGTTAATAACCTTGTACTTGAAAACTTAAGTTTTAGGTACTTAGGAATCTTAAGTTAAAAAGTGTATTGGAAGATTTTTGAAACATGATTTTTGAGTACTTAAAAAAAATTTAAGGCTTTAAGTTTTAAGGTACTCAAAGGTTTTTGAAAGTGTTAGCTTAAGAACAATTTAAGTACTAAATAATTTTGAAAACTTAATACAGTACTTTTGGAAAACTTAAGTACTTACTACCATTGTACTTAACCAGTTTTGAGAATCTTAATTTATGAAATTTCGAATGGCTTGAGTACTTAGCAAAATTTTGAAAGCTTGAGTAAAAATTTTGAAATGCTTAATCACTTTAGCAAAATTTTGAAAGCTTTAAGTAAAAATTTTGAGATGTTTAAGTACTTAGCAAAATTTTGAAAGCTTTAAGTAAAAATTTTGAGGTGCTTAAGTACTTAGCAAAATTTTGAGGTCTTAAGTAAAAATTTTGAAATGCTTAAATACTTTTTGAATAAAGGATAGAGTTAAGAAAATTAATGGAAAATTAAAAATAATTTTACTCTCTCCTTTCCTATCTCTCCCCCTTTGCCATATATCAAAACAAATAAATATAGCAGAAATAATGGAAATGAGTAAGATTTTGCTGTACTGAACCAAATCATAATCAGACTTAAACCACAATCATTTAATTTTCTCTATAGGGACCTGTCTAACCCAATTAGCTACTTACTAACTGTTATAAACAGTAGTTTTTGCTAGGGTTAGTCAAATTAAGTGTTTCTGTTCAAGTTAGATTTTCTAAACTTGACACTTAACTTGATTGCTGTATAAATTGTATTTAGTGTCTTAATTTCTGCAGATGCACTGACTTAAAGCATCTTGAATTAAGGCAAAGACCTAAGCATCTCAACACATTCTAGGTTATCACTCAAAAGTACCCTAAGGTGCTTGTGAGATGCTGGCTTCTAAGTCTATAGGTGCATGCAGTTCTAGGGTTAGGGCCTAGGCTAAGTCCATTTTCGAAAAAGTCCTAATTTTTTTTAAAGGCTGGGGGCGCCCGGGACAGCGGGGGCGCCCTGGGTGCGCAGTGCAGACGCGGCAGCAGCTTAACTCTTCAGTTGGTTTGCCATGGGGGCGCCCGGGACAGCGGGGGCGCCCTCAGAATGTATTGTCGAGGTTCTTCTGGTTGTGTTGTGTTTTGTGTTCACCTTGGGGGTGCCCGGTACACTCCGGGCGCCCTGGTCAGCGATCGCCTCTTTCCTTTGAGGCATTCTGAGCTACAAACACACGTTCTTTTGGTCCTGCATCCAGGGTTAGTCCAAAACACAATAAACCAATAACATAATGAATTATACAGCCTTGGCTGTCTTGGTTCTGACTTTGGTCTCCAAAATGGAGCCCTAGGTCGAACCGACGCCTAATGTTCCCTCAAGGGGAACGCGTCCTCACCTACTCCTCTCGGGAGAATTTACCTGGAGCCAACCGGATCCTCCAGTTGGACTTTTGCCCGGCAGCCCTTCGCCAGGTCTTGGTTTTTGCCTAGCAGCCCTTCGCCAGGACTTGGTTTTCGCCTAGCAGCCCTTCGCCAGGACTTGGTTTTCGCCCAGCAGCCCTTCGCCAGGACTTGGTTTTCGCCCAGCAACCCTTCGCCAGGACTTGGTTTTCGCCTAGCAGCCCTTCGCCAGGACTTGGTTTTCGCCCAGCAACCCTTCGCCAGGACTTGGTTTCCTGACAGCCCATCGTCAGGTGCCTAGCAGCCCTTCGCTAGGACTTTGTTTCCTGCACTCTCAAGCAGCATTGTTAGACAACAAATAACCCTTAACTTTGAATCCTTTGCCAATATCAAAACAAGGTTCGATCTGGTGCTTCCTGCACCAACAATCTCCCCCTTTTTGATTATGGCAACACAATTCAAAGTTAAGGAAAAAGATAGCAGTTTAAGCATAACGGTTAAGACTAATAAAACATATCAATTCGTAACAGTCTAAACCCAAATGTAATTTGAACAGTGAAAAGAGAGAGAGAACAAAAATTTCTCACATGCTCATTCTCCCCCTGAATAATTAACTTAACTCTTAACTTTGACATTTCCTCCCCCTTTGACATATATCAAAAACAAGCATAGGTGAACAAGGTATCTAACAGGGATTTATGAGTTTTTCTAAGTGCTTTATGTTTTTGACAAAGTATTTTTCAAGAATCGAGTAAAAGCATTTTCAAAACTTAGATAATTTACCATTATGAACAAAATTCAGGCTTAAAAAAATTTACAACTTTTTATAAGGCAGAAAAAATTTACTTAGGCAAAATTTCCAAGTTTCCAAAAAAAATTTTAACTTTTAGAAAAGGAAACTTTACTTAGAAAATTTTTCAAGAAATTTTTCACGCTTAGAAAATTTTCAAGAAAAGGATTTTTCAGGCTTAACAAGTTTTTAAACATTGGAGCAAGTACTTTTTAGAAGAATTTGAAAATTAAGTGTCAAGTACTTGATTGAGAAAATTAAGTAAAAAAATACCCATTAAATACTTAAGTACTTAAAAGATTTTGAAAAGAAATTGTGTTTTGAAATATGTTTTGAAAGAAGTTTTGAGAATAAATTGTGTATCAGAGCTTATGAGTTTTGAAAACATAAAAATACTTGGCATAACTCTTAAAAGCATAGCAAAAGCTTAAATTTCCAGATTAAGTCCATTTTGAAGAGTATTATAAAAAAAATATTTTGTATTTGAAAAAAAATTCCGAAAAAGAGTTTTGAAAAGATTTTTCAAGTACTTTTGAGATAAATTATGATTTGAAATACATACGTACTTTTAGAAAAGTATTAGATTTTTTTTTTTTGAAAACAAAATATTTCACTTGACTAGGTTTCTTTTCCAGTCTGACACAATCCTAGGAAACCTTGTTAACTACAAGGACATTTCCCTAAGTGTCCTGAAAATTTTCAAACTCAAGTAAATTTTAAAAAATGATAGTACTTAAAAATATATTCTAAAAAAGTGTGAACTTTTGAAGGTTCAATGTTTTACTTAACTTGGTTCATTTTCCAGTCTGACACCATCCTAGGAAACCTTGTTGACTACAAGGACATTTCCTAAGTGTCCTGGAAATTTTCCAACCTAAGTAAATGTTATTTCGAAAACAATTTCATAAGTCACACAAATTTTAACAAATAGTATTTTGAAAGACTTAGATTTTTGCAAGAGTTTGAAATAAAGCATGTTATTAAATAATTTCTTTAATTTTGACCTCCCCCTAAACTTGACTCAGTCCTGGGAAGCTTGTTGACCACAAGTACTCTTCCTTTGAGTCTTAAGGTTTGAGTCAGATTAGAAAGAACTGTTTAACAAAGACATAAGTAAAAAGAAACTTTTTCTGAAGTTTTTCTTTTGACTTAGACTCCCCCTTAATTTGACACATCCTAGGAGTCCTTGAAGATCATGAGGTGGACCTTTCCTCTGTGTCTTTAGGGTTTGTTAAGATCAAAAGAAGCACTTTTGAACAATCTTCTGAGTATGATAACTTTCAAGGAGATAAATTTTTGACACCTCAATTTGGAATAATAACACAGTTTAAAAAATTTAAAATGATAATAATTTTTCCAAAGCGATAGTAATATATTAAGGTTTTTGAATCAACTTTTGAAAGCCTTATTTTGAGATGAAAATAAGTTTTAAAGCATTTGAGAAATCAAAAAAAACATTAAGAAGAACTCCCCCTGTATCCGACATAGACTGACTTTATCTTAGACCTTAGTGTTGACTAGGTTTGACCATGTTTGACTCAGTTGACTACGTTTTGACTATGTTAATCATGGTTTGACTATGTTGGAATTATCCTCTGAATTAAAACACAACATAAAAGAAATTTTAATTGAACTTAATTTTCCTGTCTCACCCAATCTAGGATTTTCAAACAGTTAACCTTAAAAGTTCTTTGTGAGACAGGTTTGAAGGTAAAAATTAATTTTGAAAAGGAATTTTCATTTATTTTGAAAAAAGTTATTTAATTTTGAAAACAGAATTGATAAAAAAAATAAGTTTAGAAGGCAGAAATTTTGAACACTGATTAAGTGATTTTTGAAACAGAATAAGTTTGAAAAATAGAAATTTTGAAAACAGATTAGAATCTATAATTATTTGAAATTTGTGTTAGATTCGAATTTGACAAAAGATAATTTGAATTTGAATTTCAGAAATTGACTTCCAGGTCTTGGCAAGGCACTAGGCCTTCTTTGGCCGTAGCCTTATGGCATCATCCACCCTTTCCTTGACAAAGCCTTTTAATGAAATTTCATTTCAAATTAAATTAGGTCATTTTCTGATCTAACTAGCTTGGGTCTTGGATCGGTAGCTTCGGCTGGTTTCACCAGTCTAAAGAGACCAAGTAGACTTGATCTTATTAGAGTTGGATTCCCCAACGTACTATCATCTCACCTCCTCCCAATACTATGTTTTCAAATTTCAAGTAATTGGTTAAGTCCTTAAGCTATCTAGTCCTATGAATAGCCAAAACAAAACTTCAGATAATGTCATAGTGAGGAGAAATTTCTGGATTTTCTAAGTTTGCAAAATTATTAATCAGTTTTTCTTGTATATCAATTTTAATTTTCAAAGTCTCATTTTCTTATCTTAACATTTTGAATTTTGACTTTGCTAATATACATGATTTCATTAAGTTATCTAAGCATGCATCCATATCTAAATTTGACCAAGGGAGATTAATTAAACTATCAGTATTCAAGGTAATGAGTTGATTTGGATGTAAATTACAGTTACCCATTTTGGTTGGTTTCCCTGGATCTTTGTAACGTTTATCTGTGCATTCCTCTTTGTAATGCCCAAACTCCTGACACTTGAAGCATTGAATGCGACTCTTGTTCTTTCGTGCTTTTGGAGCTCGTTTCTTTGTTGCCGTCGGTGGTATCGTTTGAATCTTACGAATAGGACACTTAGTTTGGTAGTGCCCTCTCTCCCTGCATATGTAACAAATTATATGATTTTTAAAATTCAAATTTATAATTTTACCTTTTGATTCCTTATTAGGAATCTCCCCCTTAATTGTTGCTGTCTCGGATCTAAATTCATCTTCTGATTCCGTGTCTGAGTCGGACTTGGGTACCGGTTAAAGCTCCTTCTTTGATGGTTCTCTTGGAGTTTTCCCTGCAAAAGTTATACCTTCCTCGACCATTGCAGTATCAGCTTGATTATTTAATTCTAATTTAGAAAAGAATTTGAAATTGGTTACCATCTCAGTCAGTTCGTTGTCTGATTCTGCTGGTTCGATTTCGACTCTGGGTTCAGGTTCAGACTCTGACTCGGCTATCTGTGCTTGGACCGAGAGTGCGAGATAACTTACCTGATCTTCTTCTTCATCTGAGATTTCTTGATGAAGATTGATCAATTTCTCCCACATTTCTCTAGCACATCCAAATGAACCGACTAGCTTGAGTTGTTCGTTGGTTAGACCGCATTGAAGAATTGCAGTTGCTCTTGCATCAGTCTCAATTTGGTTGAGGGTTAGTTCATCTAGTTTGTCCCATGCAATTGATAGTTCATCTTCTATATGGAGGTGGAACCCTGTTTGAATGATCATCCATATGTCCATATGGGTCTTCAGAAGGGACTCCATTTGTCTTCTCCAAAAGCTGAAGTTCTCGCCGGAGAATAGCGGTGGACGGGCACTGTTCCACTCTTGGTTGGCCATAAAATAACCTCTTGCACACAAAAGAACTAACAGAATATACCAAGACTTGGTCTTGGATTAGTAGTACGGGAGAATAAGAAAAAAAATTTGCCCAAAAAAATTGCACGAATTTCGAGGCAGAATAATAATAAAATAATAATAAAAAATTTGAGACAAAATTTTTGGGAAATGAATATTCTGATTAATGGTGAAAAATAAGAGTTAAAAAATTGCTTGAATTAAAGTGGCACGAATTTCGAGAAATAATATTAAAATAATAATAAAAAAATTATGACAAATTTTTAAGAATTGTTCGTTTTATTAATTCAGACTTATGGTGAAAAGATGAAAATTCAAAATTGAAAAAGGCGTTGATTGAGTTGCGTTGATTAACAAAAAGAAAAGAAATAAAATTAAAAAATTCGTAAATCCGAAAAAAACTTTCAAACTGGTGGTTGCACCAAGTTTGAACTACCCCGCTCTGATACCACTTGTTGGATCGAGAGATGCGATAGAGGGGGGGTGAATGTCGCAAATCGTTCGGATTTAAAAAGAGCGGGTGCGCGGCGGAAATAGAGACAAAGCAACACAATGCTAACAAGGTCGTTTTACTTGGTTCGGAGCCTGGGTCGACTCCTACTCCAAGGCCCACAGTCGTTGACCGTTTACTTTGGGCAATTCTATAATGCGTAGAATGAATACAAAAGAGAAATACAGTTTGCAATAAGAAATATTACACTTCTGTATTTACCAACTCCCGGGGTAGGCTCAAGTTTCGGTGCAGCGGGAGGTCGACGGCGCTTCGGACTTGAGTCGGGAAGTTCCTGGAGCAGAGCGCGGTCGTCAGAGAGTTTGGATGCGTTGAATGAAAGTTGTGTGTAGAAGAAGAGGGTCGAGGGCCCTTTTTATAGTGCCTGGGGGCGCCCTGGTCGACGGGGGCGCCCCCCACGTGGCTTTTGATCCGCAAGAGGCGCGGTCAAGGTCTTAGCCCTTAATCCTCGGGATAAAGCCTTGACGGGGGCGCCCTGGACGCTGGGGGCGCCCTGGTTGACCCGGCCAAACCTTATCCGCAGCGCTGAGCTCTCCTTGGTAAGGCTGGGGCGCCCTGGGCGCTGGGGCGCCCTGGGCGCTGGGGCGCCCTGGCGCTGGGCGCCCTGGGCGCTGGGGGCGCCCGGGACAGCGAGGGCGCCCTAGGTGCGCAGTGCAGACGCGGCAGCAACTTAACTCTTCAGTTGGTTTGCCATGGGGGCGCCCGGGACAGCGGGGGCGCCCTCAGAATGTACTGTCGAGGTTTTTCTGGTTGTGTTGTGTTTTGTGTTCACCTTGGGGGCGCCCGGTACACTCCGGGAGCCCTGGTCAGCGATCGCCTCTTTCCTTTGAGGCATTCTGAGCTGCAGACACACGTTCTTTTGGTCCTGCATCCAGGGTTACTCCAAAACACAATAAACCAATAACATAATGAATTATACAGCCTTGGCTGTCTTGGTTCTGACTTTGGTCTCCAAAATAGAGCCCTAGGTCGAACCGACGCCTAATGTTCCCTCAAGGGGAACGCGTCCTCACCTACTCCTCTCGGGAGAATTTACCTGGTGCCAACCGAATCCTCCAGTTGGACTTTTGCCCGGCAGCCCTTCGCCAGGTCTTGGTTTTTGCCTAGCAGCCCTTCGCCAGGACTTGGTTTTCGCCCAGCAACCCTTCGCCAGGACTTGGTTTTCGCCCAGCAACCCTTCGCCAGGACTTGGTTTTCGCCTAGCAGCCCTTCGCCAGGACTTGGTTTTCGCCCAGCAACCCTTCGCCAGGACTTGGTTTCCTGACAGCCCATCGTCAGGTGCCTAGCAGCCCTTCGCTAGGACTTTGTTTCCTGCACTCTCAAGCAGCATGGTTAGACAACAAATAACCCTTAACTTTGAATCCTTTGCCAATATCAAAACAAGGTTCGATCTGGTGCTTCCTGCACCAACACCTTACCCTTGTAGCTCCCCCTTGATGTGAGCTCCTTTTCTTCTCTTCTTTTTACCATCATCTAAGATGCTCCATCTTCTTGAGCTCTCTTTTCCTTGGACATTGAGTGTGGTAATGTCCTAGCTCCCCGCAAGTATAACACTTAATGTGCTTCTTTTCGTTCTTTTCCCTACAACCCACATTAGATTTAAATTGAATGGACCCGAATTTAGGGTTTACCTCCTTCTTACCTAATGGACACTTGTCCTTGTAGTGCCCCTTCTTGTTGCATCCAAAGCATATGATGTGCTTTTTTGATTTGACTTTGATGGAGGTTGGAGATTTCTCTTGCTCTTGTATGGATGAGGGTCTCTCCTCCCACTCAATTCTCGAAGTTGACACTTCCTCTTCTTCTCTGGTTGAAGTGGATGATCTCTCACTTAGTTAGACCACTTCAATTGATGAGGTTGACAATTCTCCTTCATTTTGGTCTTCTTGAACCATGGAACTCATTTCTTTGCGCTCTTCCAATATTTGAACTTGTGTAGAGTTCTCATGATATTTTTCTAGTTTGTTCCACAACTCGTATGCATTTTTATATTCCCCTACACCACTCAAAACATTATTAGGCAAAACATTTACTAACATACCAATTACCTTCTCATTTTCCCTAGATTGTTCTTGTTGCTCCTTAGTCCAATATCTAGGGTGAAGCTTCTTTCCATGCTTGTCTCTTGGAGCTTTGAAGGGCTCTTCTGTTACAATTCTACATTCCCACTCCATTCTAAGTCATGTTTTCATCCTTGACCTCCAATATCCAAAATCTTCATGGTCATAGGAGGGTGGTGTGTTGATATCATCTCTTAGCTTGTTTTCCATCATTTTTCTCTCTAGCATTCTTGCACCCTCGGCGGTTAGTCCGTAGATGAGCTTAACCTCTCTCTGATACCACTTGTTAGATCGTTATGCCTTGCTAGAGGGGAGGGGGGGTGAATAGCAACTTTTTGATTCGTTCTTCCTACAAGGTTAGTTGCGCAAGCGAAATATACAAAAATAAAACTAAACTAAACTTCAACAAGGAAGAAACTCACGATTTATGTAGTTCAGAGATAAAACTCCTACTCCACGGCTGCCTGTAAGGTGGGCGATCCCTAATCCGTTGGTGGATGATTCCCCAGAGCACCTCCGGCTAGATCGCGTAGCTCCTTGTGGGTGGAGAAACCTCTCTACAACTCTTGGACACTATCTGATCACAACAGGCTACTAATAAGCATTGACCAAGCAAGTTTCGCCAAGGGTTCTCAGCTCAACCCGAATTCTTTTAAATAAAACTCAAAGATTAAACCCTCGCCACCAGTCGACTGCTCGCAGGGCAGTCGACTGCCCCCACTCAGATTCGACCGTTGACAGCCTAACATTCGAATTCTGGCTACTTACCAGTCGACTGCTCCTAGGGCAGTCGACTGGTCCAGGGTCAGAAACATTCTGTGAGTTTCTGTTCTCACTGGCAGTCGACTATTATATTCCCAGTCGACTGCCCAGCTTACAAGAACACTCCTCACTCCAATGAACCTCCTCCACGTATGCCTTCAAGCATACTCCCTTGGCTTTCCCCTTGAAGTCCTCTTCCACCGCTATCGTCCCTCGGATGCGCATGCAAGCCCTCGGCTTGCCTCCATGTCACCCTTCACGTGTGCCCTTTGAAGTCCACTTCCTGGCTTGCCCTTGGAGTCATCTTCCCTTGGCTCTTGTCCCTTCATGACTTAGCTAACTTTTTACCAACAGCTTTGACTGTTGCCTTCGCGCCCTCTTCATCTTCGACTCCCGTCCCTCGGATGCACACAGGCCTCCAACTTGTCTCCATGTCATCCTTCACGCATGCCTCGAAGTCCGCACCCCTCGGCTCATCATCCCTGCTATCCAAGGTCCCTCGGGTGGACACAAGCCTCCAGCTTGTCTCTATGCCACCCTTCACCGTACACAAGTCATCCAGCTAGGTCAATATGTGTAAGCTGCACAATCTGCACACTCAAATACACATATCAAATAACAAGGGTAAATCCTAACTTAAATCCTTTGCCCAAACATCAAAATACATTATCACTCCGGACCATAGATTGCCTCAACACCTAGCTCATCGAATTCAGTCATCCGGATGACCTCCCCAGCAGTCATGTCACACCCATGGTGATGTAGGAGAGAAGTGATAATGTGACAGTAGGGTGTGCGTACTCGGGAATGGGTGGATATGCTCGACGCATAGATGATCGTCTGGAACATGTGGAGACCAATGTCTATGTCCAGAAGGTGGATCATCGCGTAGAGGAGGAAGGTGTGGAAGGGTCGCATAGTCTCGACATCCCGAGTGGTCAACGGGAGAATGCAATGGACCAGAACTCTATTGAGAGCGTAGTCCTAGACGTGGAGATCGACGGACTGAAATCTCTGTACCGTCGGGTCTCGCGCATCTCCGAAAAAGTAGGAGTAGAGAGTGTCCAGGGTGATATGAGAATAGGGGGCATCAAAAGGAAGGTCAGTTGGAGGATAACAACAAAAAGTGGACTGAGAAGGTCGTAGTCCAAGAAATCGATTAAATAAAGTAGGTGTAATAGTAAGGGGGATGGACTGTACAGTAGTAGAGTAACAAAAGTCATCAAGTTTGACTAAGTTGTTGTAAAACTCAGCACACAGGGTTGTGTTGATTGAGTGGGTTCAGTAAGCAAGTTGGTCGAGTTGATAAAAGTTAATTGCATATATAGCAATAGGGCAAGATTGAATAAAGAAATGTCTATTTAGGAAGTAGATCTTAATTGGTTTATAAGTGGTCTGTGTGAATTTATTAAACAAGGCCAAGGTAGGGAACCTAGGGTTTGGGTGACCCCGGGGATAGCTTGTGTAACTCGACGTTTTCTAAATAGGTAGGAAAAATTATGCATTTATTAAAAGAAATTAAGAAAAATTAATCGGAAATGCATAAGTAAATCATACCGGGGGCGGCATTGTGAAAGTTAGGTGATTGAGGACAAGTGAAGAGCTTTCGGTCGCCTTGGAAGGAAGAGGAATGAGAGGAGAATTCGTTTTGTGTGATGAATAAGCATGGGTTGAAGGGCTTATATAAGGCTTCACGGGCGCCCGTGAGGGATCTAGGGCGCTCGTGACCATTGAGGCGCTCGAGAGCTTCTCGGGCGCCAGTGTCAGTGCGGTCAGAACCTTTTGGCAGTTTTGACTGCCTTGAAGTATGAGAAGGGCGCTCGTGAGGTCTCGGGCGCCCGTGTTGACCGAGTTTGACCAGGATTGACCATGTTGACCAGGTTTGACCAATCAATAATTAAGTCAATCAAGACCTAGATTATATTCAAGACTTAGTTTGATGAGTTAATTTTGAAAACAAATGAAATTCAATTTTTGAAAAATATGTTGAGTGAAAAACATGTAGGGTCAATTTTAATTTTGAAAAAAAAAATTGGGTTAATTTAGAAAAAACTTGTGTTAATTTTGAAAAAAAAATTGAGTTAATTTTGAAAATATATTGAACTGATTTTGAAAAAATTATTGAGTTGATTTTGAACAAAAATATTGAACTACATTATTAGCTAGGTCCTAGACATCTCACCTAGTTCTACGTGACAAAACAGGTTACCTTATCTGTTTTGTGAGATGTTTTATTTTTATCTTCAAATTGGTGTTAAATCTAAGATTTAATCAAAACTTGTGTTAGATTCAAATTTATCAAATAGTAAATTGAATTTGAGTTTCGATATTGGCTTCCAGGTCTTGGCAAGGCACAGAGGTCTTCTTTTGCCGTAGCCTTATTAGAGCAACAACCCTTTCCTTGACAAAGCCTTTTACCGAAAATTCATTTTCAAATTACTTCTTAAAAAATTTTGGTCTAACTAGTTTATGTTTTGGATCGGTAGCTTCGGCTAGTTCCACCAGACTAAACAGACCAAGTATGGTACGCCTTACTTTACTTGACCTTATTAGAAGGGTTTCCCTAACGTACTATCATCTCACCTCCACCTAATACTAGGTTGTTCAAGTTTTAAGTAACTCATTTGTCCTTGAACTAACCAAACCTAATTCTAAGCATAATAATAAAATTGTAGAAAAAAATAAACATGCAACACACAATTAAAGCAAACAATTATCTAAGTAAGGTCACAATTGGTGTAATACTTTGGATTTTCGAAATCAGCAAAATTATAAATTAAGTTTTCTAGCATATTGACCATATGTTTCAGGGTTTCATTTTCTTGTTCCAATTTTCTGAAATTTGCCTTAACTAATTTATAGGACCCAATCACATTATTTGAGGTAAATATAGGATTTTCAAATACTGTAAATTTACCTTTCCCGATTGTTTGTCTAGCGTTCTTGGGAGCTCCTTTTATTGTAGATGGTGAAGACCGACTCTTACGCGTAGGACACTGACTTTTATAGTGTCCTATCTCCCTGCACGTAAAACATACAATATGACTTTTAAAATTTGAATTTACCATGTTACCTTTTGATTCCTCGTTGGGAATCTCCCCCTTGATTTTAGCCGTCTTTCTTTTGCTTGTTTGTTTCTTCAGTGTTTTGTAGTAGTCACTAGCCCATTGGACCAGTTTGGGATGATCCTCTTCATCGTTGTCTGATTCTGAGCTTGAGTCGAACTCAGGTACTGATTGAGGCCTCTTTTGCAGTTCTCTTGTAGTTTTCCCCGCAATAGAAACTATACCTTCCTCGACCATTGCAGTATCAGTTTGTTTATTCAATTTTAACTTTGAAAAAGATTCAAAATTAGTTACCGATTTTGTTTTGACATACTCATCTTCTGATTCTGGTTTGATTTCGAAGTCGGGTACGGATTCTATCTCTTCAGAGTCATCTTCTGATCCGATATCGATTTCGAAGTCGGGTACTAAGTCTGTCTCGGCTATATGTGCTTGAGCCGAGAGTGCAGAATAGTTTACCTGATCTTCTTCTTCATCTGAGTTCTCTTGATGTAGGTTGATCAGCTTTTGCCAAATTTCTTTAGCACATGCGAAGGGTCCGACTAGTCTGAGTTGTTCATTGGTTAGACCACACTGATGAATTGCAGTGGCCTTGGCATCTGTCTCAATCTTGTTGAGTGTTGGTTCATCCAGTTTGTCCCATGCAATTGATAATCCATTTTCTGCTGAAAAAGTGAATCCCGTTAGGATTATCATCCATATGTCCAAATGGGTCTTCAGATAGGATTCCACTCTTGGTTAGCCATAGAATTTAACTACAAAATTTTTTTAAAAAAACTCGTCCCAAGACTAGGTCTTGGATTAGTAGTGTTGGAAAATAGTAATAAAGGAAAAAATCGAGTGTTGTTGCACCAACCTCGATTAACGAGAAAAATATGAGCGAAAAGAAAATATTAAAATTCGAAAAATTCGAAAAAATACTCAACTGGTTGTTGCACCAGGTTTGAGCCACCCGCTTTGATACCACTTGTGGGATCGGATTGAATCGATAGAGGGGGATGAATATCGATCGATAAATTTCGTAAATACTAAGAGTAATTGCGCAGCGGAAAAGCAAAAACAATCGCTAACACTTTTATTTTTACTTGATTCGGAGTCGTAGTCAGCTCCTACTCCAGGGCCCACGGTCCTTGACCGTTTACGACGGGCAATTCTATATTTCGCAAATAATTACAAGTTGGAGTTCTAATATAGAATTAAAAATAATTACATCACTTAATCTAAAATAATATCGACGACCGGAAGATGGAGAGTAGTAGCCGCGGGTCGTCGTTGGCGCTTGAATCTTGAGCACGGAGCGTTTCGGAGCAGAGCGCGTGAAGAATGCGTTAGAAATTGTTGTATTGGAAGCCAAGGGGGTGAACCCTTTTATATAGTCGTAGCTGGGGCGCTTGTGTTGGAGGGGGCGCCTGACACGTGACCCTCTCTGCGCGAAACTCAATCCGCATACTTGACCAACGCTTATCCCTTCAACTGGGGTGCCTGAGCTAACTAGGGCGCCTATGTTAACACAGGCGCCTCTGTTGCAGTCTTGAGGCTTGCTTCGCAGTTGCTTTGGAGTGACCCTTTGTCTGGGGTGCCTGTCTCAACACAGGTGCCTAGTCAAATAGGGCGCCTCACTCCATTGAGGCGCCTTGGAGCAGAAACCTTTCACCCTTCGTTCCTGCAACCATGGTTAGTTCCAAAACACAAGAAATATATAGATGATATAAAGTTAAGCATAATTTACAACCTGAGCTGTCTTGGTTCTGACTTTGGCTTCCCAAATGGAATCCTAGGTCGAACTGACACTTAATGTTCCCTCCTATGGGGAACGCATCCTCACCTACTCCTCTCAGAAGAGTTTACCTGTTTGCCAACCGACTCCTCCGGTTGGACTTTTGCCCAATCCCTCGGATCAGGTCTTCATGCCTAGTCCGCGACCAGGACTTAGTGCCCAGCTTCACTCACCAGGTCTTCGGTGCCCAGCCCTCGGCCAGGACATAGTGCACAGCTTCACTCACCAGGTCTTCGGTGCCCAGTCCACGACCAGGACTTATTACCCAACTTCACTCACCAGGTCATCGGTGCCCAGTCCACGACCTGCACTTATTGCCCAACCTTTTGTCAGGACTTAGGTGCCCAGCCCGCGACCAGGACTTAGTGCCCAATTCTCAGAACCAGGACTTTGTGCCTAGTGTACCTAGGACTTTTCCTGCACACTTGATTAAGATTGTCAGATCACAACAAAACCTTAACTTCTGAACCCTTTGCTATTATCAAAACACAGGTTTGTCTTTGGTACTTCCGGCACCAACAGCATCTCCCCGTGTTTAAGATATCGAATGTCTGTTGATTAATTTAAATTACTAACAATTTAATTAATCAACATCTAACTCCTTGAGTAGTACCACTCAACTTTATCATCATGTTAGACCAAGTTCACTTGCAGGATTTAACATGATGAACCTTATGAGCTCCTCAAGGGGACATCATCAACCCGACTCACTAGGATACGATTTTCTTCTATAATCAATGACACACCATGTAAATAATATTATTTCCCAACTTACTGGGTCTATCGATTTAACAGAATAAATCTCGTCCATTGGTAAATTAAAGAAATAAATATTAAGTACATGTGCCCGTTATTATATCGGGATTAAGAGCATGTACTCCATAATAACTGCGGTCTGATTCAATTATAAAGTTAGTATAAATTGAATCACCTCTATGTCAGTCCTGCTCAATACACACAAAGTGCACTAGTGTAATTCTATGGTCAAGATAAACCAACACCAAATTACACTACAACCATCCCGATGGTTTGTCCAGATCCATCTCGGTTGTGAGCCTCTACTTATAATTTACAAGGGACTGATAACATGATTTTTTGTGCGACACCACACACCATGTTATCTACAATGTAATGTATCAGATAATATGCACATACTAATATAAACATGCAAATAGTGATCATGTGATTCTCTTTCAAAATGTAAATGTCTATATAAAAGCAAAGCTTTTAGTATACATCCTAACATCGATATCATTCTCCAGTCACTACCTAGGAGTTTTGAGCAGTTCTGCCTGAACTATAATATGAACAAAAGGACATATTCATTGGCAAAACTTCTGACAGAACTCCAGGTAGCAGAGGGGCTATTTCGTCAAAGTGCTCAAGCTTATGTTGCTGAAAAAGTTTCTACTTCTAAGCCGAAAGGCAAGAAGAAGAAGAAACAAGGTGATTCATCAAAGAAAGTAGCTGGATCTCAAGGACCTCAGGCTGGAGTGAAGAAGCCGAAAGGCAAGTGCTTCACATGCAAGCAGACTGGACATTGGAAGGTGGACTGTCCCCGCTGAAAGGAGAACAATAAAGGTATATCTTTTTCATTAGTTGTTGTAACATATTTAGCGGTGTTATCTATCGGTACCTAGTGTGTAGATAAGGGAGCTACTGATTATGTCTGTAATTCATTGCAGGGGTTCCAGGAAACCAGACGACTACATATGGGCAAGATTACTGTCTACATGGGCAATACTACGGAGGTGGCGGCTATTGCAGTGGGAGATGTCTATTTATCTTTTGCAAAGAATAAATTTTTTATTTTAAGAAATTATCTTTACGTACCTTCTTTTAGAAAGAATTTAATTTTAGTTTTTAAATTATTTATGGATGGATATTCTGTTTCTTTTAATGGCAGAGTTGTTACAAAAAGGAACAGAGAGATTATCTGTTCTGGTGCGTTGGTTGGCAATTTATATACTCTTAATCCAATTTCTCCCACGATGTAAATAAAAATTAATAACTCTTCTTCTAATTATAATAAGAGAAAAGAACCTTCAAAAATGAACCAAACATATATTTGGCATCCAAGGTTGAGTTATATTAACTTGAGTAGAATTCAAAGATTGATAGTCGATGGACCTTTGGGTTCATTGGTGGTGGAAAACATCTCAACCTGTGAATCTTGCTTGGAAGGTAAAATGACCAAGATGTCTTTTAATGCCAAGGAGTATAGAGCCAAAGATGTGTTAGAGTTTGTTCATTCTGATTTATGTGGTCCTACGTCTATCTAGGCAAGATGTGGCTTTGAATATTTCATCTCATTTATAGACGACTATTCAAGGTATGGATACATTTACCTGATGCGCCGCAAGTCTGAGTGCTTTGACAAGTTCAATGAATACAAGGCTGATGTGGAGAAACGTCATGGTAAGAGTATCAAGACACTATGGTCTGACCATGGTGGTGAGTACCTCTTGGGAGAGTTTAGGAGTTACTTATTAGAGGCTGAGATTCAATCCCAATTGTCCGCACCTGGTACACCCCAATAGAATGGTGTGGCGGAGCGAAGGAATAGGACTCTTATGGAGATGGTTAGATCGATGATGAGTTATTCTGAATTACCGAATTCATTTTGGGGGTATGCTCTGGAAACGACAGTATATATTCTAAACTTGGTACCTTCTAAATCAGTATCCTCTACTCCCACAGAATTGTGGAATAGGCGTAAGCGCAGTTTGAGACATATTCGGATTTGGGGTAGTACAACACATGTGCTGAAGGGAGACGCTGATAAGTTGGAATCTCGTACAGAAGTTCACTTGTTCGTAGGGTATTCTAGAGGAACGAAAGATGGTTTATTTTATAGTCCTAAAGATCAGAATATCATCGTTAGCACGAATGCCTGATTTTTAGAAGAAGACTATGTAATGAACCACAAAGCCATGAGTAAGATTGTTTTAGAGGAATTAAGTGGGGAAGTTCCTACTTAGTACCAACGGTACAGAAGGATATACCACAAGTGATTGCATCGCGTGTCACAGATGATACACAGGTAGTACCTCGTCGTAGTGAGAGGATTGTTAGACAACCTGACAGATTCATGTTCTTGGGAGAGTCTTCGGATTGGATCCCTGGTGAACATGAACCTGATCCTTGGACCTATGACGAGGCACTTCAAGATAAAGGTACGGTATCTTGGCAAAAGGCGATGGATTCTGAGATAGAATCTATGGATTCTAATCAAGTCTGGGAGCTAGTAGAACCACCTGATGGTGTAAAAACCATTGGATGTAAGTGAATCTACAAAAGAAAGAGAGGATTAGACGGAAAGGTGGAAACCTTTAAAGTAAGGCTTGTTACGAAGGGATATACTCAGAAAGAGGGTATCGATTATGAGGAAATTTTTCATCGGTAGCCATGCTTAAGTCTATCCGGATTCTCTTGTCTATTGCTGCTCATATGGATTATGAGGTTTGGCAAATGGATGTCAAGACAACTTTCCTTAACGGAAGTCTTGAGAAAAACATCTATATGAAGCAACCAGAGGGGTTCATTGTAAAGGGCAATGAGCATCTTGTGTGCAAGCTTAATCGGTCCATTTATGAATTGAAACAAGCTTCAAGATCTTGGAACATTTGGTTTGATGAGGTAATCCAGTCTTATGGATTCATACAATGTCCGGATGAGTCTTGTGTATACAAGAGAAGTGGCGGAAACATAGTGGTATTTCTTGTATTATACGTAGATGACATTTTACTCATTGACAACAATGTCAAAGTGTTATCAAACGTAAGGGTATGGTTGTCCAAACAGTTTGATATGAAAGACTTGGGAGAAGCCGAACACATCCTTGGGATCAAAGTTATAAAGGATTGCAAGAAAAGGATGTTGTGCTTATCTTAAGCATCGTATATTAACACTATCCTAGCTCGTTTTAGCATGCAAAACTCCAAGAAAGGTTTTCTACCTTTTCGACATGGAGTACCTTTATCTAAGGAGATGTGACCTAAAACATCGAAGGAGATAGAGGAGATGAAGGTAGTTCCTTATCCTTCAGTTGTAAGAAGCCTAATGTATGATATGTTATGTGCGAGACCGGATATCTATTTTGTCGTGGGTATGGTTAGCAGATATCAGAGTAATCTAGGATAAGGACATTGGACTACGGTAAAACATATATTAAAGTACCTGAAAAGGACTAGGAATTATATGCTAGTTTACCAGGCAGATCATTTACACCATGTGGGTTACACAGATTCTGATTTTCAATCAGATAGGGATAACAGTAAATCTACCTCGGGTTATGTGTTTACTTTGGGAGGTGGAGCCATAGTATGGAAGAGTATCAAATAGAAATACATTGCAGACTCCACCATGAAAGATGAGTATGTGGTAGCCTCTAAGGCAGCCAAAGAAGTTGTATGACTCAAGAACTTCTTAATGGACTTAGAGGTGATTCCTGGTTTGCCCAGAGCTATCATAATTTATTGTGATAACAGTGGTGCAGTAGTAAACTTGAAGGAACCACGAGCCTATAAGGCAAGTAAACACATTGAGCGTAAGTACCACCTGATACGAGACATCGTAAAGCGAGGAGAAGTTGTTGTCGCCAAGATTGCATCAGTGGATAACCTGACAGATCCTTTCACTAAGGTCCTTCCAGCGAAAGCTTATGATAGGCATGTTGAGGGAATGAGAATCAGATGTATGGCAGTTTGATGGTAGCATAGTCTTTTAGTATAAGTGGGAGATTGTATTCCATCCATAGTAGGAAGCAAATATTGTTTGGTAATTGTAGATGATTTTTCTAGATTTACATGAGTATATTTCATGAAACATAAGGATGATACTTTAGAGATATTTGTAGGATTTAGTAAACGACTTGAAAATGAGAAACACCTCAAGATCAACCGAATTAGGAGTGACCACAGTGGGGAGTTTGAAAATTCAAACTTCTCACAATTTTGTTTAGAAAATAGGTACAAGCATGAATTTTCATGCCCAAGGACCCCTCAACAAAATGGTGTGGTAGAAAGGAGGAATAGAACCTTACAAGAAGCCGCTAGAACCATACTTAATGCATACTCTCTACCTAGCTACTTTTGTGCCGAAGCGGTAAATACCGCTTGTTACATCCAAAACTGGATCTTAATTCATAGGTTTTTAGGGAAAACTCCATTTGAGTTGTGGAATGGGAGAGTTCCACAAATTCACTATTTTAGGGTTTTTGGATGTAAGGTCTACATTTTAAACACTAAGGATGATTTGAGGAAGTTTGAATCTAAAACGGATGAGGGGATCTTGGTTGGATATTCATCCACTAGTAGGGGGTATAGAGTGTATAACAAAAGGACAAAGGTAATTGAGGAGTCATCCAATGTGGATTTTGATAAGTTTACAAGTACTTACCCTAGGAAATCTTCTATTGATAAGGACATAGAAGAAAGTCAACCCCTTACCTAAGAAATTCAAGACCTACACTTGGGGGGGCATTGATCAAGGGGGAGAGAGAAGTGCATTAGAGGATGAACATCATGGAGTTAATGAGCCCATAACCTCTAGGCACTTAAGGCACCACTAATATCACCCTATTGACCAAATAGTTGGGGATGTCACCCAAGGGGTAAGGACTAGGTCTTCCTTTAGGGAATATTGTAGTCAAATAGCCTTGATTTCCCAACTTGAACCGAAATTTATTGATGAGGCATTAGGTGATGTGGATTGGGTCCTAGCCATGCAAGAAGAGTTGAATCAATTTGAAAGAAGTGAGGTATGGGAGTTAGTTCCTAGACCCAATGATTGCACAATTGTCACCACTAGATAGGTCTTTAGGAACAAGCTAGATGATCAAGGAAAGATAACTAGAAACAAGGCTAGGTTGGTTGCAAGGGGGTTTAATCATGTTGAGGGTCTTGACTATGATGAAACATATGCCCCCGTAGCTAGATTAAAGTCTATTAGGATTTTATTAGCATATGTCGCTCACATGGGTTTCACACTTCACCAAATGGATGTAAAGTCGGCATTCCTTAATGGGGTCATTAAGGAAGAAGTATATGTAGAGCAACCACCGGATTTGAAAACCCAAACTATCCTAGGCATGTCTACAAACTAAGGAAAGCCTTGTATGGATTGAAACAAGCTCCACGGGCTTGGTATGAAAGGCTTTCATCATTCTTAGTATCCAACGGTTTTAGGAGAGGTACAATTGATCCAACGTTATTTCTAAAATCTAAGGATAAGGACATCTTTGTGGCCCAAGTTTATGTGGATGATATTATTTTTGGGTCAACGAATAGTGAATTTCTCCATGAGTTTATTAAATGTATGAAAAATGAGTTTGAGATGAGTCTTGTGGGAGAGTTGACTTTCTTGTGGTCAAACCCAAGTAGATATTGGCTTCACAAATCTCCCCACAAAATTTCATATTTTTTGGAGATTTGTAGAATTTTTAGGGCATTTCTGAAACTTGGCTGAAAAACCTGAAAGCGAAAAACGAAACACGAAAGCGAAACACGGAAGCGAAAATCAATAAAAAAATAAGCGAGGAGTTTTACTTCGTTCGGAGCCTTCGACGACTCCTACTCGAAGGCCCAGGCTCCTTGAACCTTTCTTGTGAGCAATCCACTAAAATCCTCTACCAGTAAACTCCCGGTAGAGCGATTCGAATACAAGATTGGGCGGAAGTGTAACAACCCTACATTTCCCCCTTAAATAATTTCAGTGCAGACAGAACAATTAAAATGCGTTACCCAACACTTAAGATTGTCTGAAGCAGCTTGGATGTTGGGAGCGATCTTCCGGCAGCGGTCGGACAACGTCGAGTCAAAGCACAAACCGCAGTCGAGGAGCGTGGAAGCTGGAGAGCGCCAAAGCTTGAACCAGAGAAAAAAAAACTTATTTCGTTAGAGGGCTCGCTTGCCTCTTTTTATAGTGCCTCGAGCTGCCAACAATATTCAATCCGATGCATGATCTTCTCAGCCCAAATTTTATCCATCAGCAAGCTATTCTTTGGGATAATTCAAAGAAGATAACGTTTCTATCATTTGCTTCACTTAAAAAAATAATTTAAATAAAGTTTAAACTCTGATACAGAATAACATTTTATCATTAGTAGGAGTAATTTTATTCTTAAATAAAATAAGAAATACGAATAATTTAAATGAGAGTTTATCCTCCACCGAGGCTTTAAATGAGGAATAATTTTATAAAATTTACCTACAAATTCTAATTAGTTCACATATCAAATAAAACCTGTAAAATAGAGTTAATGCAATGGACTAAAATAAGAATGCATTTAGAGTTAATTAGACCCCGTCCAAACCTGGATAAGGATCTAACCAGGACTCAACCGAGGTCACCAAAATGGGTCTAAGTTGGACCGCGCCTACAGTCCTAAAATAGGACCCGTCCTCACTGGTTCGCTCCTCCAGTGACTTACCTTACTTACCTCGTGCAACTCTACTCAACTTCTTAACCCACCAGGTCTTCCTGCCAGGGCTCAACCACCCTAAAACCCATCAAAAATGAACTTTCAGCTCGCATATTCTGTTTGACCATTAGCTTAATTACTTTGATTCTTGGTTTAATTGGCTTAATTTTAGTATTTCAAACTTGCATTTAAAAAAATGGTGGATTTAGCCTAAGTTTGACCCCTAAAACTGCATGAACCTATAGATTTAGGTAGCCGCATCTCACAAAACACATTAAGGTTAACTTGTTTGTGCTTGCAAAACATAGAACGGTTGTGAGATGCATAGGACTTTGCCTGGACTTCAGAATGCTTAAGTCGGTGCATCGCAGTAAGTCTGGGCGTAAAATACCAACATTACAGTGATCAAGTCAAGTAGTCGTGAATTAAAATCTGAGCTAGACATTATTACTTGACTTGACTAACCCAGTGAACGCTACTATCATCTAGATAGTTAGCTAGTAACTAAGGTTAGACACCTAAAAAGGGCTAAAATTCTTTCTTGGTTCAAGGGGAGCATGAGTTAAAATCTTTTGCTTTTTGTGCTCTTTCGAATATGTTAGTCAAAAAAAAATGTGTGGTGCACTTATTATTTCAGAAATTGAATGCGTGCTAAGAATGTTTTTCTTCCCCAAATACTTAAAGTATTTTTTACTTAGCTGGCATATTACTTAACTGCGTGTTTTATTTTTGATGCTTGTGCACTTATTATTTCTTTGTTTTGATGAATGCCAAAGGGGGAGGGTTTAAGGGTTAGGTTAGAAAATTAAAAATTCCTGATCTTAGAGCATGTCATTTGCATATATGGTATTTTTCAACTTTAACCCAGGTTGTCATTTCATCAAAAAGGGGGAGATTGTTGGTGCAATTTGCACTAATAGTTAAACTTAAGTTTTGATGAATGACAAATAGGATAAAGTTAGACTTGCTTTTGGTTTTGACCTCTTTTCTAAGTGTGCAGGGTTGAAAGACTTAGGACCTGACACTAGGCTGAAGTCCAGGGTGGTTGAGTCCTGGTGGGAAGTCCAGTTGGGTTCGCGGGGCCTGACAATTGGCTGAAGACCAAGTTGGTTGAAACTTGGCAAAAAGACCAGGATGGTTGATCCCTAGTAGGAAGACCTGGTGGGTTAAGAAGTTGAGTAGAGCTGAACGAGGTAAATAAGGTAAGTCACTAGAGGAGCGAACCAGTGAGGGCGGGTCCTATTTTAGGACTGTAGGCGCGGTCCAACTTAGGCCCATTTTGGTGACCTCGGTTGAGTCCTGGTTAGATCCTTATCCAGGTTTGGACGGGGTCTAATTAACTCTAAATGCATTCTTATCTTAGTCCATTGCATTAACTCTATTTTATAGATTTTATTTGATATGTGAACTAATTAGAATATGTAGGTAAATTTTACAAAATTATTCCTCATTTAAAGCCTCGGTGGAGGATAAACTATCATTTAAATTATTCGTATTTCTTATTTTATTTAAGAATAAAATTACTCCTACTAATGATAAAATATTATTCTGTACGAGAGTTTAAACATTATTTAAATTATTTTTTTAAGTGAAGCAAAGGATAGAAACGTTATCTTCTTTGAATTATCCCAAAGAATAGCTTGCTGATGGATAAAATTTGGGCTGAGAAGTTCATGCATCGGATTGAATATTGGCAGCTCGAGGCACTATAAAAAGAGGCAAGCGAGCCCTCTAACGAAATAAGTTTTTTTCTCTGGTTCAAGCTTTGGCGCTCTCCTACTTCCACGCTCCTCTACTGCGGTTTGTGCTTTGACTCGATGCTGTCCGACCGCTGCCGGAAGATCGCTCCCAACACCCAAGCTGCTTCAGATAATCTTATGTGTTGGGTAACGCATTTTTAATTGTTCTGTCTGCACTGAAATTATTTAAGGGGGAAGTGTAGGGTTGTTACACTTCCGCCCAATCTTGTATTCGGATCGCTCTACCGGGAGTTTACCGGTAGAGGATTTTAGTGGATTGCCCACAGGAAAAGTTCAAGGAGCCTGAGCTTTCGAGTAGGAGTCGCCGAAGGCTCCGAATGAAGTAAAACTCCTCGCTTTTTTTTTATTATTTTTTGCTTTCGTGTTTCGTTTTAATTCTTCCGCCGCGCACGCTTTTCAATGCATTGTACGATTTTTTATCAACTCTGATTTTAAAACGTAAGTTTTAAAAGTCACGTGATTCACCCCCCCCCCCTCTCACGTGCATTGGTCCTGCACATGTTTCATATAATATACTCTAACAGAGAAAAATATAACTTTATGAAAAATTCAAATATGTTTAACTTTTTGACAAATATTCAAACTTCTTGAAAATATGTAACTTTGTATCAAAGTTCCAACTTAGTTTTAAAACCATTCACTTTTCGAACTGATGGCATTACATATAACACACAGAAATGCTTTCAAATTGTTTAAAATGTCCAACCATAATCTTCGGGCAAGATGTCCATTAATTAAACATTTTCTTTCCCCATGGTTGATCTATTTTCAATAATTTGATACATCTAATAACCCAACAATACGCCATAAGCATAAGTGAATTATTTGTATCATCCTAATGAATCATGCACCACATTCCTATTGTATTACTCCAAGGTCCATCCTATACTTCTACAAAACACATATCAAGTCCCCTTCTTAAGGATGTGAACTCCGCTTCGGGAAAAGGCTTGGTAAATATGTCGGCAAGATTAGACTTTGACTCAACATAATGTAATTCTATGTCACCCCTTTCCACATGATCCCTAATGAAGTGATGCTTCACTTCAATGTGTTTTGTCCTAGAATGATGAACCGGATTTATAGTTAAGTTAATAGTACTTACATTATCACACAAAACCTTGACCTTGGAGTAATGTAGCTCATAATCCTCTAAAGTATGCATGATCTAAAGTAGTTGAGACACACAACCACCCATTGCTACATATTCGACCTCCGTTGTTGATAAGGCAACACATGGTTGCTTCCTACTACTCCAACTAACTAAACATGACCCAATAAATTGACATCCTCCACTAGTACTCTTCCTATCTAGTTTACAACCCGCATAATCCGAATCGGTATATCCAAAAAGTTCAATATTTGGAGTTCTAGGATACCAAAGCCCGACATTAAGTGTACCCTTAATATACCTTAAGATCCTCTTTACTACCACTAGGTAAGACTCCTTGGCACATGATTGATACCTTGCAAACATACCTACCGCAAATAATATATCCGGTCTACTAGCGGTTAGGTACAACAAACTACCAATCATGCTCCTATATTGTTTTGAGTCTACTACTTTCCCTTCAAGATCACTATCCATTTTGACATATGTTCCTATAGGGGTAGATGTTACCTTAGCATTTTCTAATCCAAATTTCTTTATGATTTCCCTAGCATATTTGGTTTGATACACATGAGTCCTTTCATTTGTTTGTTTGACTTGTAGTCCTAAAAAGAAAGTTAAGATTAGTTCGCAGTGTAGTCCAGAATTTGACATGGACGTACCGTGATTAGTTCAGGGCATGCTTTGTATTTGACACAGTCGTGTTTTTTAGTATGGCTGGGCATGTGGAAGGTTTTTGGCTCCCCTTTAGAATTGATTTTAGGCCCGATTGCGTCCAAGAGACACGATCATGCGACTAGACATGGTCGGAACTAATTCCTTGATTAAAACTCCCTTTTGAATCCTTTTCTTCATGGATGCTTCATGTGTTCAGCTTGATGATGAAGCATGACTAACCCACATTAAGCCTTTTTATGCTCTATTCATTCATCCTCTTTGTTAGCCATACATGAAAGCCCAGGTAAGGTTGGTTAGAGGGGGCGAATAGTTCTGCAATCAAAGAGAAAAATCTTTTGCTCTTTGTACTTAGCAAAGATAGCAAATTAATTAACAGTTATAATAAACATGAATAACAAAAAGAAATTAAGAAAGAGACTAAGAATTACCTAGTTACAATTGGGGAGGTTACTAATCCAAGACAATGAAAGGTGCAATAAAAATTCTCCTTCATTGAAGACGAAAAAGCCTCTTATAGACATTGAAAAACTTACAAAAAAGTAGGAAAAATGAATTACAACAATTATCTTTAATTCTTAGTTGTAGGGGTTATTTATAGCCTAACGATCAAAACGACAATTTGCTGACATGACACTTAGGACACCTAAGTTGAGACCCAGAGCACCTCAGTTGGATAAAATTTTATCAACTGCGCAAACATTCACTAACGACTACTGTTCACTGAGGGTACCTTAGATCTGACCGAGGGTGGCTCAGTTCCAAACTAAGATGCCCTCGGTAACAACTGAGGTGCCTTAGCTACGATTTTGCGTAGCTTCAATTCTTGCACCTAAGGCACCCTTAAATAGACCTGAGGTGTCTCGAGTCTTTAAGATCAACTTTCAAGTTGATCTTTTTAGCTCCCACTCGCTTAGGTGATGCTCCGATTGTCTGGAGTTGAGCTCAACCGAACATAACTTCGACCTTCTCCTCATGCAAGCTTCCTCCTCGGCTTCTCATCCCTCAAATGTCACATATGCCCTTCTCGTACACTAGTGGTCTATCAATTAATTCAAATAATTCTGATTCATCTATTAATTCTTTTGATTTTAAGTTTTCAATTATATTAATATTTCTATTTTATTTTTTTTCCTTTAAGATTTTTTAAATTAAAGTTTCAAGGTGGATTAATTCAGATATATCAATTGTCATGCCCCGAGACCAACGGAACCGAGACCAACAGAGCCACTAGTCCAATATAAAATCGGACAACATCTCTCCTGTCCGGCGGATAATTTACACATACACATAACATACGCAGGTAATATATTGGTCTCAGGCCTCAAACAAATATATATAACATAAAGAAGTAAAAGCATAACAGTACTGAAACTGTAAAACTTACCTGAGCTGCCCTCGGGGCAGGCGCACAGCAAAAACAACACAAAGTCCAATAGAGGACTCAAAAATACAATACCGCGCGAATGAATCACAAATACAAGTTCACGATATAAAAATGAATACAAAGAATAGAGCATGTTATAAAAAGAAAATGAAACACGCGGAAGCACCCATCAAATAGAGTCGTAGGGACACAGGACTGGCAACTGGGCTCCTCCGGTGATCTATCAACCTGAAAACAAATTATTGTGACAGGTGGTGAGTGTTGATGCAGTTTTGCCCTGATTGTTGTTTTGGTGTTGACATCAATTTTAGTTTAGGTTGATTATGATTATGATTAAGTCGTGATCGGGGATCAGGCATGATATGGAAAATCCTAACCTGAAGGGTTAGGTGTTGGAAAATCCTAGCCTGGGAGGCTAGGTGTTGGAAAATCCTAGTCTGGGAGACTAGGTGTTGGAAAATCCTAGTCTGGAAGGTTAAGTGTTGGAAAATCCTAACCTGGAGGGTTAGGTGTTGGAAAAGTCCTAATTCGGAAGGATTGGGTGAAAAGTCCTAGCTTGGAGGGCTAGGTGAAAAGTCCTAACTTGAAGGGTTAGGTGCAAATTCCCATCCCGGAGAATTAGGTGAAAAAGTCCTGGCTTGGAGGGTCAGGTGCCTAGCTTGGAGGGCTAGGTTGGATGATGTTCTAACTCGGAAGGGTTGGGTGAAAAGTCCTAGCTTGGAGGGCTAGGTGAAAAGTCCTAACTTGGAGGGTTAGGTGCAAATTCCCAACTTGGAGGGTTAGATGGAAAAATCCTTAGCTTGGAGGGCTAAGGTGGATGAAACCACTAGCTTGGAGGGCTAGGGTTGAGTCTCTGGATCGGTCTGGTGACCGATCAGGGACATTGGCACGTTGCTCCTTAGTGGATCGGTCCGGTGACCGATCCAGCTATATCTGATCGGACTGGTGATCGATCAGGGAGCATACAGTGAGGTTGGGAACCTACTGTGTGGCTCCTGATCGGTCCAGTGACCGATCAGGGAGTGGGAAGTGAGTGAGTTCCCTTGCTGATCAAAGTCCTGGATCAGTCTGGTGACCGATCAGGGATCTTGGATCTGATTAAAAAATCACTGTTCATATGTCCTGATCGGTCTAGGTGACCGATCAGGCTTCACTCTGATCAGTCTGATGACCGATCAGGCTTCATCCTGATCGGTCTGGTGACCGATCAGGCCTGTGTTGCCATAAGAGCTGGGAATCTCAGCACTGCAGTAGATCGGTCTGGTGACCGATCCACAAATCCTGGATCGGTCCAGTGACCGATCACTTTAATTCAAATTGCACTGTCAGACGTGGTCAGAGCGTCTGATCACATCCGATTCGCTGATGGTTGCTTCTGATATCTGATTTACTGTATAATTTGCTGCTCTAACAGTCTGATTAAGCTGCAGGTGACAGGGGAGGATTCAAACACTCAAGGAGAGGTCAACGGAGGCTTTCCTTGGAGCAGATTTGTCCGATTCTCCATTTCAGGTTGCAACGGCCGAGCTGCAGACTGGAGCCGAGACTGGGGCTTGGCTGAGGGAATCTCAGGAAGACCAGAGAAGGCTCAGTGGTAGCTGGTGTTGGCAGCAAGATAGCTGGAAGCTATGGAGGATGTTGTCACCTGGTGCTGGGTGGAGGATCAAAAGCGCGGAAGTGAGCTTCGTAGAAGCAGAGTTCTGAAACTTGTGTTCTTGCCGCGCCTAGTGTTCTCCACAATCTGCTTGCTTGCTGCGTTCTTGAAGCTGTCATCACTTTGAGCAAGCAATCAAGAAGCAACCAGTCTTTACTTGAGCGCTTGAAGGAGAGAACAAGTAGCTTGGAGTCCGACAGTGGGAAGACACGGAGAAGGGTTCTTGCGTGAGATCGCCACTGGGTGGAGCTCAGGGAAGCTAGCTGTGTTCTTGTCCTTGTTAAGTGGTTGAGTAAGATCTTTCTCGTAGTTTCTTTGTGCTTAAACTCTATTCTGTCTGAAACGTTGTGGAGAGGTTTCTCTACCGAGAAGGAGGTTGCATTATATCCGGTGAAACCGGGGCTTGATCTGCCGACGATCAAGGGATCGCCCACCTTAAGGGCACGCCAAGGAGTAGGGGCAAGTTATCCCCGAACCTTGTAAACCCTCTTGTTAGCGTTCTTGGCAGTTGTCTTTGTATTGATCTTGTCTCTGCTTTAGCTTACTGCACTTTCAGTTTCTTTTGTTTCTTCCGCTGTTGTGCTACTGATAAGTTAAGTGCAGGAAAATTGTTGATCGTAAGTGAAAAGTGATTGGCTATATTCACCCCCCCCTCTCTAGCCATCTCGTTTCCAACAAGTGGTATCAGAGCTTGGGGCTCTGTTTACGGCTTAACATCCAAGAGTTATCAACAAGATGGCTTTGAGAGAAGATTTCTCCACCACCCTACCTCCGTTTTTTGATGGCGTCGACTTTCAGTATTGGAGATCAAAGATGGAATACTATTTGAAAATGGACATTCATACTTGGTTCGCGGTGAAGGAGGGATTCATTCCTCCTAAGGATGACGAAGGCAAAGAACTCGAGTCTTCACGGTGGACTGCCGAACAAACAAGAAAGAGTGAAGCCGACGCGAAGGCGGTTGTCACTCTACAATGTGGCATGAACAAAGATCAACTCATCAAAGTTGGTCCTTTCACAAGTGTCAAGGACCTGTGGAACAAACTCATTGAGCTTCACGAAGGCACCCGGGACTCTAGAATCGCAAAGAGGGATTTGTTCCTCAACCAATTTCAAAATCACTCCATGAAGGAGAATGAGTCGGTAAGTGAGCTTCATAGTCGTTTCAAGGAAGTCCTCAATGGGCTTCATTCAATTGATGAAAAGGTCGAGAACCGTGACCTTGTGAGGTATGTTTTGAAAGCATTTCCAAGGAATGCTTTGTGGTCATCTATGGTGGATGCCTACAAAGTATCCAAGGATTTATCTATTGTAAAATTAGATGATTTATTTTGTGAGATGGAGTTGCATGAAATGGCTAACAAAGGCCCCAAGGAGAAGGGGATTGCCTTAATTGCAGGGGACCGGACCAACAAGAAGAAGAAGGAGAAGAAGAAGGAGAAGGAGGTCTCATCATCTTCATCCTCTTCCGAATCCGAGTCTAATTCTGAGGAAGATGGCAGTGGCTCCTCTTCATCTGAGATGGTAAACTTTGTGAGGAGGATGATGCGAAGGGATCGACGTTTCAAAAGTAGAGGTAACACTAGTGAATCCAAACTTGATAAAAATAATGCATCTTGTTTTGAGTGTGGTAGGAAAGGGCATTTCAAGAATAAATGTCCGAAGCTTAAGAAGAAGAAGGAGAAATCCAAAAGAAAAGAAGAAAAATCCAAGAAAAAGAAGAAAGCTTTGAAGGCTTCTTGGGATGAGTCATCCTCTAGCTCATCCGATGATGAAAAGGAGGAGAAGAGCACAAGGCAAGTGGCTCTCATGGCTCTTGGAGAGGAGAGCAGTGATGAATCTTCAAGCTCCGCAAACACGGCTTCATCATCTTCGGATGATGAAGAGGTAACTTCTCCCGAGCTTGAAAAGTGTTATAGAGCAATTGCATGTTTAACTAGTATGCTTAAGAAATCCAAAAACAAAGTTAAAGCATTGCAATTAGAAATTGATCAATTGAAGGCATCTAGAGATGATAACATTGATGATTTGCATGTTGAATTACTAGAAGATGAAATTAAATCGTTGAAACATGAGATTGTAAGTTTGAAGTCCTCTAAGGTTGAGGAAATCAGTGATTTGCATGATAACTTGTTAGTAGAGGAAAACCAATCGTTGAAGAGTGAAGTTGAGAAGCTCAAGAATATTCTTGGGAAATTCTCAAATAGCTCTAAGACCCTAGATATGATTCTAAATGCCCAAAGGGCAGTCTACAATAGGGCCGGTATTGGTTACCGCCCTAAAGAACCCTCATTTGTGTCTCTCATGTCTAGGACTGACATGAGACAATCTAGGACACCCAAAACTTAAAAGAAAGTGGTCAAGGCATGGGTGCCTAAGTCTTGTTTAGTTGATGCTTTAGGTCCCAAGGTTTGGGTACCTAAGACTTCTATTTTTCGAATTGTGTAGGTTATGATTGAGTGGGAGCATCTATCAACTTGGTTCATTGATAGTGGATGCTCCAAACACATGACCGGGGATAGATCATTGTTTACCACACTTCACAAGAAAAGTAGAGGTAATGTATCATTTGGTAACAATGGTAGTCTTAAGGTCATAGGAATAGGAGACATTCAAATATCCGAATGTCTTAGAATCTCAAATGTCCTTCTAGTCAAGGGGATGAAATTTAATCTCCTAAGTGTCAGTCAATTGTGTGACACGGGTTACACAATTGATTTTCAACCAAGTCAATGTCTAGTTAGACAAAATGACACCTTGGACACGGTACTAGTAGGAGCAAGAGTAGACAATATTTATCAAGTTTCATTTAAAAGTGCTACTAATGCTTTTGCTAAGTGTCTCATGTCAAAAGAAGAAGAGTCCACCCTTTGGCACCGGAGGTTAGCACATGTGAACATGAAGAACATCCGGAAGTTGGCCACCAAGGGGCTAGTCCGAGGCTTACCAAGCATCAAGTATGAAAAAGACAAATTATGTGATGCATGTCAAATGGGTAAGCAAACAAAATCTGCACATAAAGGTAAAAGCACTGTAAGTACTTCCAATGCATTAGATTTATTTCACATGGATCTATTTGATTGTAGTACCATTATATCATTGAATGGAAGTAGATATTGCTTTGTGATTATTGATGATTTCACTAGATATACATGGACCTACTTTTTGAAATATAAGGACCAAACCTTAGATATTTTCATTTCTTTTTGTAGAAGAGTTGAAAATGAGAAATCATTAACAATTAAGACAATTAGAAGTGACCATGGAGGCGAATTTCAAAATCAAAGGTTTTTAGAATTTTGTCAAGATAAGGGTTATAGACATGAGTTCTCTACTCCTAGAACACCACAACAAAATGGTGTTGTAGAGAGGAAGAACCGTGTACTTCAAGAGGCTGCACGAAGCATGCTCAATGAGTACTCACTCCCGAGTTACTTATGGGCCGAAGCTGTAAATACAGCTTGCTATGTGCAAAACAGAGTCCTGATTCATAGGTTTTTAGGAAAGACTCCCCATGAACTTTGGTTTGGAAAACCACCTACGGTTAAACATCTTAGGGTGTTTGGTTGTAAGGTGTTCATCCTAAACACCAAGGATCACCTTGGAAAGTTCACGGCAAAGGCTGATGAAGGGATACTAGTCGGGTACTCCCTCGTTAGCAAAGCCTACCGAGTCTACAACAAGAAGTCTAGATTAGTTGAAGAGTCTGCTGATGTGGTCTTTGAAGAAGTTCCAAAATCAAGTGACCAATCAGAAAATGTAGGAGGAGTTCAACTCGAACTTAGGAGACTGAGTTTGAATGAAACTCCAATTATTGTTGATGGTAATGAGTCTGATGACGGTGAACCTAGACAACCCACTGATCAGCCGGATCCTGAGGCTGAACTTGTGTCTAGTGAACCTGTTCAAGAAGCACCACCAACTCCAAGGCAAACTAGATTAGCCTCTAGTCATCCCCAAGACCAAATTGTTGGAGACATCCATCAAGGGGTTAGAACTAGATCATTCTTCCGGAATGAGGCTAATGAAGTTGCTCTAATTTCCGAAATTGAACCTAGAAAAATTGATGAAGCATTAAATGATCCCGATTGGATTATCGCAATGCAAGATGAACTAGGTCAATTCGAGAGGAGTCAAGTTTGGGACTTAGTCCCTAGACCCAAGAAGACCTCCATTATTGGAACCAAATGGGTCTTCAAGAACAAATTGAACCATAAGGGAGAAATCATTAGAAACAAGGCACGCTTGGTAGCTAAGGGCTACAGTCAAGTTGAAGGCCTTGATTATGATGAGACTTATGCTCCCGTGGCACGATTAGAGTCCATCCGATTGATGCTAGCATTTGCAGCACATCGTGGTTTCAAATTATATCAAATGGACGTCAAATCAGCCTTTCTAAATGGTTTGATTAAAGAAGAGGTCTATGTCGAACAACCTCCGGGGTTTGAGAGTACCGAATTTCCAAATCACGTGTTCAAGCTCAAAAAGGCACTTTATGGCCTTAAACAAGCACCCCGAGCTTGGTATGAGCGGTTGTCGACATTCCTAGTTGAGAAGGGCTTCGTTAGAGGCCAAATAGACCCTACACTATTTCTACGAAGAGATGGTGACAATATATTTGTAGCCCAAGTATATGTCGATGACATAATCTGTGGCTCAAACAATAAGGGCTATTTAAATGAGTTCATTGGACACATGGAGAGTGAGTTTGAAATGAGTCTAGTGGGAGAGTTGACTTTCTTCCTTGGACTTGAAATCAAGCAAACTCGCGATGGTATCCATGTGCACCAATCAAAGTATACACAGGAAATGCTTCGAAAATTCAATATGAGTGATTCGAAAGAGGTAACCACTCCCATGGCTACAAACACAAGATTAGACAATGATGAGAGTGGTAAACCCGTTGATCTAACTCAATATCGAAGCATGATAGGCAGCTTGCTATACCTTACAGCCAGTCGACCGGATATCCTATTTGCTGTGGGTATGTGCGCTAGGTATCAAGTCTGTGCCAAGGAATCTCACCTAATTGCTGTTAAGCGAATTTTGAGATATCTCAAGGGCACAATTGGTGTAGGTCTTTGGTATCCCCGTACCGAATCTTTTGATTTGATCGGCTATACGGATTCCGACTACGCTGGATGTAAGTTGGACCGGAAAAGCACTAGTGGGGGCTGCCAATTCTTAGGTTCGTCCTTAGTAAGTTGGTCGAGTCGGAAGCAACATTGTGTTGCTCTCTCCACTACCGAGGCAGAATATATCGCCATGGGAGAGAGTGTATCGCAATTGTTGTGGATGATTCATACCTTAGAGGACTATGGATTGAGTTACAAGGGTGTGCAAGTGTTATGTGATAACATTAGCACAATTAACTTAACCAAGAATCCAGTTCATCATTCTAGGACAAAACATATTGAAGTAAGACACCACTTCATTAGGGATCATGTAGCTAGGGGGAACATCATACTCTCTCATGTAGAGTCAAAGTCAAACCTAGCTGACATTTTCACTAAACCACTTCCCGAAAATGAATTTAGTTTCCTAAGACGGGAATTGGGAATGTGTCGCGCTTCATGATTTTCAAATTGCATTCAAAACCCTTCATGATTATTTCGAAATTGTTGGGAATCAATTGGGTAACTTTGGGGACATCTCACACACACTATAAGGTTTACCAAAATATTTTTGTTTGCTAGACATGAGGTGAGATGTTAGGATCAACTCAATTTCTCAAAATGTCAATGCATCCCTTGAGAGATTAAGTTGACGAGATAATAATCACGGTGGTAACCAAGTATGGGGAAAACCATTGCATAACATATGTGTATATGGCTCTATAATCATACTTGGACATTCCAATCAAGGCAACTTGATTGGAACATTGGATTTGACTCAAGCTTGAATGAATTTGCTTGATTGATTGTTGATTGAGTTTGACTCCATTTGTATGGGTCAAAGTGATTGTTGAACCTATAAGGACCTTTGATTCTTGTTAAGGGATCAATTTTAGTCAGGAAATCATGTCCAAGTTCGATAAAGTTCATCAGATCTCGTTGGAAAGTTTCAGAAATTCTGAAACTGAACATTTCAGTTCGTATCAGGGATTACCAGGAACCCTGATCGGTCACCGGACCGATCAGGCATAGGGCTGATCGGTCCCTGGACCGATCTGGCTTCTTCCTGTGGTGTTCGGTCCACAGACCGATCAGCGAGGCAAGCCGTGATCTTCCCGAATTTGACTAAGTGTACTGAGCTAGCCTGGATCGGTCCCTGGACCGATCTGGCACCCTATGGTGATCGGTCTACAGACCGATCAGGGAGCCCAGCAGTTTTCCTCAAGACTCTACTGTTCGTGTCCTGATCGGTCAACCGACCGATCAGAAGCGCGTCTGATCGGTCACCCGACCGATCAGGTTACGCTCAGTCCGATCAGGCTGTAGCCTGATCGGTCTGAGTGCGATCAGATCGAACGGTGATCCGTTCAAACGCACTAAATTCTGGTTGGTGGACCGATCCACCAACCGATTAATTTCGCAAAACCCTTTTCAGCGCCGAACCCTAGCGCCGAAACTCCTCATCTGCGCGACTTTGCTTGAGCAAGAGCACTCTCCTGCGTCTCTCCCACTTCGTGCGTGCGATTTCTTGCGGAGATCTCTACTGGTGTCTTCCTGTTCCCTGCGAGCTCCCCACATATTCCAAGCTCTCTGCGTCCGAGAGTTTCTTTTGCGCAGGCCTCTTTCTCTCTCAACCTTGAGGAACTAGATTCTTCCTCCTTGCGCAAGCTCATCCATGGCGCCTAAGTAAGCTTTGATTTCAGTTGTTCTACCAATCTCTTCATAGATTATATGGATTTGAAGCTAACCATGGTTTTTGTTCTTGTTCTTGCTGTGGTGTCTTGATCTTTGCCGCGACCCTCTTTCTCACCTTATGATCGAAATTTCTTTTTGATCTAATGATTGGGTATCATCTTATATGATCAATTCTTGTTTTGTATGATCGATCTTATCATTTGAATCCTGTGTCATGATCAATTCAACCCTTTAGAAAGCCTTCTAAGGGAAAGGAGGTTTTAGAGGGCAGTTCAAGAGGGAAAACTTCTTCGTCATCTACATCTTCTCAAGGGCATCCACCACCTCAACTTACTCGGTTTCAGAGTCCTGGTCTTGCTTTCAAATTCCAGTGGCACAACTTCAAGTTAATGCCATGTCGAACTATTGACCATTCCTTCATCTATGAACATTGCCCAACCATCCAACACATTATCACACATTATAATCTCCAATCTATTCTTTATCTTGAGAGACCAATCAACCTTGACTTGGTCTCTGAATTCTATAACAACATGATGTGTGGAGAGGGCACTGGGTGGAGCACGGGATGGCGGACCCGTGTTGCCGGTATTGATCTTGATTTCAATCGATCTATTTTTACTAATTTTCTCGGCTGTCGCAGATCAAACAATGATTTCTTTCTCTACCCTTTTCCTCCTAATCCCCTTCCAGTTCCCTTCGATGGAGTGACTCCTGATTCCATCTACGAGTACTTTCTAGGCCATCCCAGGCCAGGGGGTTCTGGTGAGCGCACCCGTGACTTTCCCACTTTCCCTGCTCTTCGTCTTTCCCCTGCTGACTATGTGTTGTTTAAAATCATCACAAATTGTCTCCTTCCTACTACTTCGAAACACCTTGATGAGATTCATCCATTCCACTGCTTGATGCTTTACGGGATGCATCAGCAGTTAGACTTTGACCCAGTGGCTTCGGTCTATCTTTCTATCATCGTCCACAGTATGCCGTTATCCCAGTCAGTCTACATGCCATTCGGCCATATCATCACTGCCTGGCTGGAGTCGGTTGGCATCGACGTTTCACAGGGCCAAATTGTGCCGATGACTCGACAAGACTGCCGCCTGGATCGTCGTATGCTTGCTCAGTCCGGCATTGTTCTCGGGACCGAGGGGCTGAGATGGAAGGATCGCAACCGCGTGGGGGAGCTACCGCAAGCAGTTCTTGACCAGGGGGCGCCAGCTATTACTGCAGACTATGATGAGTGGGCTCCTGACCTCAGTTGGCAGGTTGCGGAGATAGAGCGAAAGATAGAATGCGAACTACACATCTCCGAGCTTTGGCGACAGGAGGTCAGCTCCGAGTTCCAGTCTTTTGATCGCCGTTTTGATGCCCTGGCATCTGATGTCTCTGAGATGAGCGCGTTCCAGGACAGATGGTATGAAGAATGGTATCATCATACGTTTCCTGATGGTGTGTCCCCCAGTGGCCCTTCACCCGGGGATATCATATATATTGATGATTCTGATGACGATGTCGTTGACGGTTGATGATTTCCTGTGTTGTATGACTTCTGGGCTGTATGCTCTGTGACTTGATAGTTGTGGCCTTGTGTCACATGTATTTTGCTACTTGTCTGGATGTCTTATGCTTTGACTTGCCGACTTTGCTTCACATGCTTATCTGATATTAGTATATCTATTGTTGATGCCATGAGTTTTATTTGTATGTTTGCTAAATTGCCATGTTCATGCTTACAATGCCATGTCTACCTGATACATATACATGTTATGGCATGCTTTGCGAGTTGATAATCCGTGTTCATATGATGCATGTGATTGATATATCTTGCTCTATCTTTTTCACATGTGTTCGTATGGTTATCCAACAACCTATCACATCTTTGTTAATTTGGGATACCCCTAGGGTTGAGGGGGAGCCTGTTTAAAACTTAACAGCCCGTCTAGACCCTTTTCGTGTTCGACAAAGGGGGAGAGTGTGGATTGGTTAAGTTTAGGATGATCATGTTGTAGAGGGAGGATCTGGATTCCCCTATGATTCCAAAGTTGAGCTATTGATTGAGAATCCCTAAACTTAAAATCGGATTGTCAAACAACAAAAAGGGGGAGATTGTTGATGCAGTTTTGGCCTGATTGTTGTTTTGGTGTTGACATCGATTTTAGTTTAGGTTGATTATGATTATGATTAAGTCCTGGTCGGGGATCAGGCATGATATGGAAAATCCTAACCTGAAGGGTTAGGTGTTGGAAAATCCTAGCCTGGGAGGCTAGGTGTTGGAAAATCCTAGTCTGGGAGGCTAGGTGTTGGAAAATCCTAGTCTGGAAGGCTAGGTGTTGGAAAATCCTAACCTGGAGGGTTAGGTGTTGGAAAAGTCCTAATTCGGAAGGGTTGGGTGAAAAGTCCTAGCTTGGAGGGCTAGGTGAAAAGTCCTAACTTGGAGGGTTAGGTGCAAATTCCATCCCGGAGAATTAGGTGAAAAAGTCCTGGCTTGGAGGGTCAGGTGCCTAGCTTGGAGGGCTAGGTTGGATGATGTTCTAACTCGGAAGGGTTGGGTGAAAAGTCCTAGCTTGGAGGGCTAGGTGAAAAGTCCTAACTTGGAGGGTTAGGTGAAATTCCCAACTTGGAGGGTTAGATGGAAAAATCCTTAGCTTGGAGGGCTAAGGTGGATGAAGCCACTAGCTTGGAGGGCTAGGGTTGAGTCTCTGGATCGGTCTGGTGACCGATCAGGGACATTGGCACGCTGCTCCTTAGTGGATCGGTCCGGTGACCGATCCAGCTATGTCTGATCGGACTGGTGATCCGATCAGGGAGCATACAGTGAGGTTGGAACCTACTGTGGCTCATGATCGGTCCAGTGACCGATCAGGGAGTAGGCTGCTTCCTCACTACCTTACTCCTGATCGGTCTGGTGACCGATCAGGGAGTGGGAAGTGAGTGAGTTCCCTTGCTGATCAAAGTCCTGGATCGGTCTGGTGACCGATCAGGGATCTTGGATCTGATTAAAAAATCACTGTTCATATGTCCTGATCGGTCTAGGTGACCGATCAGGCTTCACTCTGATCGGTCTGGTGACGATCAGGCTTCATCTCTGATCGGTCTGACCGATCGGCCTGTGTGCCATAAGAGTGGATCCCAGCACTGCAGTAGATCGGTCTGGTGACCGATCCACAAATCCTAATCGGTCCAGTGACCGATCACTTTAATTCAAATTGCACTGTCAACTGGTCAGAGCGTCTGATCACATCGATTCGCTGATGGTTGCTTCTGATATCTGATTTACTGTTATGATTTGATGCTCTAACAGTCTGATTAAGCTGCAGGTGACAGGGAGGATTCAAACACTCAAGNTGCAGGTGACAGGGGAGGATTCAAACACTCAAGGAGAGGTCAACGGAGGCTTTCCTTGGAGCAGGTTTGTCCGATTCTCCATTTCAGGTTGCAACGGCCGAGCTGCAGACTGGAGTCGAGACTGGGGCTTGGCTGAGGGGATCTCAGGAAGACCAGAGAGGGCTCAGTGGTAGCTGGTGTTGGCAGCAAGATAGCTGGAGGCTATGGAGGATGTTGTCACCTGGTGCTGGTGGAGATCAAAGCGGCAGAAGTGAGCTTCGTAGAAAAAAAATGGGTTCTGGAAACTTGTGTTCTAGCCCGCGCTAGTGTTCTCCACAATCTGCTTGCTTGCTGCGTTCTTGAAGCTGTCATCACTTTGAGCAAGCGATCGAGAAGCAACCAATCTTTACTTGAGCGCTTGAAGGAGAGAATAAGTAGCTTGGAGTCCGACAGTGGGAAGACACGGAGAAGGGTTCTTGCGTGAGATCGCCACTGGGTGGAGCTCAGGGAAGCTAGCTGTGTTCTTGTCCTTGCTAAGTGGTTGAGTAAGATCTTTCTCGTAGTTTCTTTGTGCTTAAACTCTATTCTGTCTGAAACGCTGTGGAGAGGTTTCTCCACCGAGAAGGAGGTTGCATTATATCCGGTGAAACCGGGGCTTGATCTGCCGACGATCAAGGGATCGCCCACCTTAGAGCACACCAAGGAGTAGGGGCAAGTTATCCCCGAACCTTGTAAACCCTCTTGTTAGCGTTCTTGGCAGTTGTCTTTGTTTGATCTTTCTCTGTTTTAGCTTACTGCACTTTCAGTTTCTTTTGTTTCTTCCGCTGCTGTGCTACTGATAAGTTAAGTGCAGGAAAATTGTTAATCGCAAGTGAAAAGTGATTGGCTATATTCACCCCCCCTCTCTAGCCATCTCGTTTCCAACAAGTGGTATCAGAGCTTGGGGCTCTGTTTACGGCTTAACATCCAAGAGTTATCAACAAGATGGCTTTGAGAGAAGGCTTCTCCACCACCCGACCTCCATTCTTTGATGGCGCCGACTTTCAGTATTGGAGATCAAAGATGGAATACTATTTGAAGATGGATATCCATACTTGGTTCGCGGTGAAGGAGGGATTCATTCCTCCTAAGGATGACGAAGGCAAAGAACTCGAGTCTTCAGGTGGACTGCCGAACAAACGGAAGAGTGAAGCCGACGCGAAGGCGGTTGTCACTCTACAATGTGGCATGAACAAAGATCAACTCATCAAAGTTGGTCCTTTCACAAGTGCCAAGGACTTGTGGAACAAACTCATTGAGCTTCACGAAGGCACCCGGGACTCTAGAATCGCAAAGAGGGATTTGTTCCTCAACAACTTCAAAATCTCTCCATGAAGGAGAATGAGTCGGTAAGTGAGCTTCATAGTCGTTCAAGGAAGTCCTCAATGGGCTTCATTCAATTGATGAAAAGGTCGAGAACCGCGACCTTGTGAGGTATGTTTGAAAGCATTTCCAAGGAATGCTTTGTGGTCATCCATGGTGGATGCCTACAAAGTATCCAAGGATTTATCTATTGTAAAATTAGATGATTTATTTTGTGAGATGGAGTTGCATGAAATGGCTAACAAAGGCCCCAAGGAGAAGGGGATTGCCTTAGTTGCAGGGGACCGGACCAACAAGAAGAAGAAGGAGAAGAAGGAGAAGGACGTCTCATCATCTTCATCCACTTCCGAATCCGAGTCTAATTCTGAGGAAGATGGCAGTGGCTCCTCTTCATCTAAGATGACAAACTTTGTGAGGAGGATGATGCGAAGGGATCGACGTTTCAAAAGTAGAGGTAACACTAGTGAATCCAAACTTGATAAGAATAATGCATCTTGTTTTGAGTGTGGTAGGAAAGGGCATTTCAAGAATGAATGTCCGAAGCTTAAGAAGGAGGAGAAATCCAAAAGAAAAGAAGAAAAATCCAAGAAGAAGAAGAAAGCTTTGAAGGCTTCTTGGGATGAGTCATCCTCTAGCTCATCCGATGATGAAAAGGAGGAGAAGAGCACAAGGCAAGTGGCTCTCATGGCTCTTGGAGAGGAGAGCAGTGATGAATCTTCAAGCTCCGCAAACACGGCTTCATCATCTTCGGATGATGAAGAGGTAACTTCTCCCGAGCTTGAAAAGTGTTATAGAGCAATTGCATGTTTAACTAGTATGCTTAAGAAATCCAAAAACAAAGTTAAAGCATTACAATTAGAAATTGATCAATTGAAGGCATCTAGAGATGATAACATTGATGATTTGCATGTTGAATTACTAGAAGATGAAATTAAAATCGTTGAAAACATGAGATTGTAAGCTTGAAGTCCTCTAAGGTTGAGGAATCAGTGATTTTGCATGATAAACTTGTTAGTAGAGGAAAACCAATCGTTGAAGAGTGAAGTTGAGAAGCTCAAGAATATTCTTGGGAAATTCTCAAATAGCTCTAAGACCCTAGATATGATCCTAAGTGCCCAAGGGCAGTCTACAATAGGGCCGGTATTGGTTACCGCCCTAAAGAACCCTCATTTGTGTCTCTCATGTCTAGAACTGACATGAGACAATCTAGGACACCCAAAAACTCAAAAGAAAGTGGTCAAGGCATGGGTGCCTAAGTCATGTTTAGTTGATGCTTTAGGTCCCAAGGTTTGGGTACCTAAAACTTCTATTTTTCGAATTGTGTAGGTTATGATTGAGGGGGAGCATCTATCAACTTGGTTCGTTGATAGTGGATGCTCCAAACACATGACCGGGGATAGATCATTGTTTACCACACTTCACAAGAAAAGTAGAGGTAATGTATCATTTGGTAACAATGGTAGTCTTAAGGTCATAGGGATAGGAGACATTCAAATATCCGAATGTCTTATAATTTCAAATGTCCTTCTAGTCAAGGGGATGAAATTCAATCTCCTAAGTGTCAGTCAATTGTGTGACATGGGTTACACAATTGACTTCCAACCAAGTCAATGTCTAGTTAGACAAAATGACACCTTGGACACGGTACTAGTAGAAGCAAGAGTAGACAATATTTATCAAGTTTCATTTAAAAGTGCTACTAATGCTTTTGCTAAGTGTCTCATGTCAAAAGAAGAAGAGTCCACCCTTTGGCACCGGAGGTTAGCACATGTGAACATGAAGAACATCCGGAAGTTGGCCACCAAGGGACTAGTCTGAGGCTTACCAAGCATCAAGTATGAAAAAGACAAATTATGTGATGCATGTCAAATGGGTAAGCAAACAAAATCTGCACATAAAGGTAAAAGCACTGTAAGTACTTCCAATGCATTAGATTTACTTCACATGGATCTATTTGATTGTAGTACCATTATATCATTGAATGGAAGTAGATATTGCTTTGTGATTATTGATGATTTCACTAGATATACATGGACCTACTTTTTGAAATATAAGGACCAAACCTTAGATATTTTCATTTCTTTTTGTAGAAGAGTTGAAAATGAGAAATCATTAACAATTAAGACAATTAGAAGTGATCATGAAGGTGAATTTCAAAATCAAAGGTTTTTAGAATTTTGTCAAGATAAGGGTTATAGACATGAGTTCTCTACTCCTAGAACCCCACAACAAAATGGTGTTGTAGAGAGAAAGAACCGTGTACTTCAAGAGGCTGCACGAAGCATGCTCAATGAGTACTTACTCCCGAGTTACTTATGGGCCGAAGCTGTAAATACAGCTTGCTATGTGTAAAACAGAGTCCTGATTCATAGGTTTTTAGGGAAGATTCCCCATGAACTTTGGTTTGGAAAACCACCTACGTTAAACATCTTAGGGTGTTTGGTTGTAAGGTGTTCATCCTAAATGTTGGGTCCGGGTGCATGTCGACAAGGATACGAGTTCGTAAAATTCAAAATTTTTACGTGCAGCGGAAGAGTTTGCATAAAATAATTTCCTAAATTATTTTAATTTCGTATCTAGCATGCAACCCTATGGTGTGTTGACATAATCATAAAATAAAATATTGCGGAAAAGTAAACTAATTTACTTTTATACCTCGCGTATCTCGAAGGAAGGGACGAGATCCAACCGTAGCGTCCCTTGGAAGCTTCGCCTCTATTCGCGTCCACGCCGAGTTCTCTTCGGGATGACTTCGCAAAGTCACGAGTTTTGTGCCGACGAGAACTACTAGATTCTCGGAAGGCTCAACTAGAAGAATAAGAGAAAATAATGGAAAACTAACCAACGAAGTAACGGAATCGAATTCCGGGAAGAGAGGAGTCGCTATCCGCTTCTTCTTCTTCGTGTTCGGGTTCTCCTTCTTCTTGATAGCTCATGCCAACTTCACCTTGGATGTAGGTTGGGTGCGCCGGCCCTAAACCACAAGGTTGGGCGCCGGCCCTAGGCAAGAGAGGGGAGAGGAGGAGAGATTAAGAGAGAGAGGGAGAGAATAATAACAATTACTCAATTGGGAATAAGGGCTAGCCTTTGGTTCCTTTATATAGTAGCAACTCCTTTGCTAAGTCTCCCTCTAAACCGAATTAACGGATTTAACGGAATTAGTTATAAAAAATTTATCTTATAAATTTTCTTATTAATTATTCCGTTTAAACCGAGTCTTTATTATAAACTAATTTATAATAAAACTAATTCTTCTTCTCTTTAAATTATGGAATAAATTTTTATAAGAAATTTATAAACTTCTTTATTATGGAAAAATCAATTCATAATTGATTTTATAAAATTAAAATAAACCAATTCATGGATTATTTTAATCTTCCATAAAAGAATAAATTTCTATAAATTTTATTTATATAAATTTCTTTATACAAATTTATTTATCCATAATTTATAAAATAAATCGTACTAGATTTATTTTATTAATTAAACCAAAATTAATTGGTTTTCTCCTCTTATTGTGGCCGGCCACCAAAGGGGGTTTTGACACCCTCTTTGGCCGGCCAAACCAACCCGAACCGCCGCGAATTAAACTCATTTAATTCGCCCAAAAAGCCTTCAAAAGACTTAGCCATTTTTAGCTTCCATTGCGCCTCTGACTAACTCAGATTCGACTTATTTCTCTTGATCGGAAAATCCAATTTTCAACTCGTTTTAAATCCCTCGGATTACTCGTAGTGCGTGTGACTAAATAGGCTTTCGATTTATGTTGGCCGTCTATAATTTAACTAATTATAGAACGATCATGAATGGCACCTAATAGTACATCATGATCCCCAATTAATCGAAAGATCAACGGTTTGACCTCAGAAGAAATTATTCTGAAACCCTTCAGCAGCTCTAATGAATCGTGCCCCATTCCCTTCACCACCTTATACCCACTTGGTTCAGGACACGGTCAATGGTGTCAGTCCCCACTAGGCTGACTACGTCACACCTAGCCCAAGTAGTGTCTTTCTCGTCCTTTAGATTTCTAATTACTCTCATGTATTTAAGAGACTCACACTCTTAACATGATATGCTCTGGCCAGAGGCTTTGAGTAACAATCCGACGATAGGCCTGGGTATACATCTCCTCGCAAGGAGTGGTGAATCCTTTGTAGGCTGTTCAAACATCTTCGAGCACATCGGCTTATACCCGATCATCCTGGGTCCACACCTCCTTGGAGATGCTTGCTTAAGATGTTAAAGTATAAGTCTCCATGACCAAGATGACTTGAACACCGCAAGTCAAAGGAACATCGCACTTAAGCCACAGTAAGATCTTTATTGACATATCTATATGTAGATTCCCATATGAAGTCTTACAGCTAGTCACTCCAATGAACTAGTTCCCTTAACTAGCATCCATGTTTATCTCCGGACATCCCAATGTCACCAGCCAGTGAGAATCAGCTGATTAGAGAATAACCCATGCTAGTCTCAACAGAATTGATAATGTCCGTATTTATCAATTCATCGACTAGGGATATTTCCAACACTTCACATTTGCACATTTAGAGATAATCACTAGTTGCGATCCCATCACAAATTCTCTTATGCTGTGAATTATATGGCGGACATTCAGTAGATGAGTTTAAGATCCCAATCAAATACATAAACATGTATACTCAAATAGTGAATTATCATTTATTGAAATAAATGTTTGCAATCATAAGGCGATTGCCTTAGGACACTTCTCTCATATCACTAACACTAAACACCAAGGATCACCTTGGAAAGTTCACGGCAAAGGCTGATGAAGGGATACTAGTCGGGTACTCCCTCGTTAGCAAAGCCTACCGAGTCTACCACAAGAAGTCTAGATTAGTTGAAGAGTCTGCTGATGTGGTCTTTGAAGAAGTTCCAAAATCAAGTGACCAATCAGAAAATGTAGGAGGAGTTCAACTCGAACTTAGGAGACTAAGTTTGAATGAAACTCCAAATATTGTTGATGGTAATGAGTCTGATGACGGTGAACCTAGACAACCCACTGATCAGCCGGATCCTAAGGCTGAACTTGTGTCTAGTGAACCTGTTCAAGAAGCACCACCAACTCCAAGGCAAACTAGATTAGCCTCTAGTCATCCCCAAGACTAAATTGTTGGAGACATCCATCAAGGGGTTAGAACTAGATCATTCTTCCGGAATGAGACTAATGAATTTGCTCTAATTTCCGAAATTGAACCTAGAAAAATTGATGAAGCGTTAAATGATCCCGATTGGATCATTGCAATGCAAGATGAACTAGGTCAATTCGAGAGGAGTCAAGTTTGGGACTTAGTTCCTAGACCCAAGAAGACCTCCATTATTGGAACCAAATGGGTCTTCAAGAACAAATTGAACCATAAGGGAGAAATCATTAGAAACAAGGCACGCTTGGTAGCTAAGGGCTACAGTCAAGTTGAAGGCCTTGATTATGATGAGACTTATGCTCCCGTGTCACGGTTAGAGTCCATCCGATTGATGCTAGCATTTGCAGCACATCGTGGTTTCAAATTATATCAAATGGACGTCAAATCAGCCTTTCTAAATGGTTTGATTAAAGAAGAGGTCTATGTCGAACAACCTCCGGGGTTTGAGAGTATCGAATTTTCAAATCACGTGTTCAAGCACAAAAAGGCACTTTATGGCCTTAAACAAGCACCCCGGGCTTGGTATGAGCGGTTGTCGACATTCCTAGTTGAGAAGGACTTCGTTAGAGGTCAAATAGACCCTACACTATTTCTATGAAGAGATGGTGACAATATATTTGTAGCCCAAGTATATGTCGATGACATAATCTGTGGCTCAAACAATAAGGGCTATTTAAATGAGTTCATTGGACACATGGAGAGTGAGTTTGAAATGAGTCTAGTGGGAGAGTTGACTTTCTTCCTTGGACTTGAAATCAAGCAAACTCGCGATGGTATCCATGTGCACCAATCAAAGTATACACAGGAAATGCTTCGAAAATTCAATATGAGTGATTCGAAAGAGGTAACCACTCCCATGGCTACAAACACAAGATTAGACAATGATGAGAGTGGTAAACCCGTTGATCTAACTCAATATCGAAGCATGATAGGTAGTCTGCTATACCTCACAGCCAGTCGACCAGATATACTATTTGCTGTAGGTATGTGCGCTAGGTATCAAGTTTGTGCCAAGGATTCTCATTTAATTGCTGTAAAGCGAATTTTGAGATATCTCAAGGGCACAATTGGTGTAGGTCTTTGGTATCCCCGTACCGAATCTTTTGATTTGATGGGCTATACGGATTCTGACTACGCTGGATGTAAGTTGGACCGGAAAGCACTAGTGGGGGCTGCCAATTCTTAGGTTCGTCCTTAGTAAGTTGGTCGAGTCGGAAGCAACATTGTGTTGCTCTTTCCACTACCGAGGCAGAATATATCGCCATGGGAGAGAGTGTATCGCAATTGTTGTGGATGATTCATACCTTAGAGGACTATAGATTGAGTTACAATGGTGTGCAAGTGTTATGTGATAACATTAGCACAATTAACTTAACCAAGAATCCAGTTCATCATTCTAGGACAAAACATATTGAAGTAAGACACCACTTCATTAGGGATCATGTAGCTAGGGGGAACATCATACTCTCTCATGTAGAGTCAAAGTCAAACCTAGCTGACATTTTCACTAAACCACTTCCCGAAAATGAATTTAGTTTCCTAAGACGGGAATTGGGAATGTGTCGCGCTTCATGATTTTCAAATTGCATTCAAAACCCTTCATGATTATTTCGAAATTGTTGGGAATCAATTGGGTAACTTTGGAGACATCTCACACAAACTATAAGGCTTACCAAAATGTTTTTGTTTGCTAGACATGGGGTGAGATGTTAGGATCAACTCAATTTCTCAAAATGTCAATGCATCCCTTGAGAGAATAAGTTGACGAGATAATAATCACGGTGGTGACCAAGTATGGGGAAAACCATTGCATAACATATGTGTATATGGCTCTATAATCATACTTGGACATTCCAATCAAGGCAACTTGATTGGAACATTGGATTTGACTCAAACTTGAATGAATTTGCTTGATTGATTGTTGATTGAGTTTGACTCCATTTGTATGGGTCAAAGTGATTGTTGAACCTATAAGGAACTTTGATTCTTGTTAAGGGATCAATTTTAGTTAGGAAATCATGTCCAAGTTTGATAAAGTTTATCAGATCTCGTTGGAAAGTTTCAGAAATTCTGAAACTGAACATTTCAGTTCGTATCAGGGATTACCAGGAACCCTGATCGGTCACCGGACCGATCAGGCATAGGACTGATCGGTCCCTAGACCGATCTGGCTTCTTCCTGTGGTGTTCGGTCCACAGACCGATCAGCGAGGCAAGCTGTGATCTTCCGGAATTTGACTAAGCGTACTGAGCTAGCCTGGATCGGTCCCTGGACCGATCTGGCACCCTATGGTGATCGGTCCACAGACTGATCAGGGAGCCCAGCAGTTTTCCTCCAGACCCTACTGTTCGTGTCCTGATCGGTCAACTGACCGATCAGAAGCGCGTCTGATCGGTCACCCGACCGATCAGGATACGCTCAGTCCGATCAGGCTGTAGCCTGATCGGTCTGAGTGCGATCAGATCGAACGGTGATCCGTTCAAACGCACTAAATTCTGGTTGGTGGACCGATCTACCAACCGATTAATTTCGCAAAACCCTTTTCAGCGCCGAACCCTAGCGCCGAAACTCCTCATCTGCGCGACCTTGCTTGAGCAAGAGTACTCTCCTGCGTCTCTCTCACTTCGTGCGTGCGATTTCTTGCGGAGATCCCTACTGGTGTCTTCCTGTCCCCTGCGAGCTCCCCACATATTCCAAGCTCTCTGCGTCCGAGAGTTTCTATTGCGCAGGCCTCTTTCTCTCCCAACCTTGAGGAACTAGCTTCTTCCTCCCTTGCGCAACCTCACCCATGTCGCCTAAGTAAGTCTTGATTTAAGTTTTTCTACAAATCTCCTCATGGATTATATGGATATGAAGCTAACCATGGTTTTTGTTCTTGTTCTTGCTGGTGTACCGTGATCATGTTTTGCCTACCGTGACCTTACTTTTTCACCTTATGTCTATGATCGAATCTATCTATCTTTGGATTGGGTATCCTCTTATATGATCAATTCTTGTTTTGTTTGATCGATCTTATCAAATAAATTGAATTCTGTGTCATGACCAATTCAACCCCCTATAGAAAGTCTTCTAAGGGCAAGGAGATTGGGGACGACAGCTCAAGGGGGAAAACCCCTGCTGCATCTGGGCCTTCCAAACGGCCACAGCCCTCTTCTAGCTCCAGATTCCCGAACGCGGCCTGTGAACAGGCCTTCCAAGCACGGACATTCAAACTATTACCCTGCCGTTCAATAGATGTCCCCTTCTTAACTGAATTTTGTCCATCAGTCATGGAGATTGTCCTTCACTACAATCTTGGTTTTCTTCTCTCTTTTGAAAGGACCATCAACTATGACCTAGTCTCGGAGTTTTACAATAACCTTCAGCAGGGTCCTCAAGGCGGTTTCGAGTTCACCACTCGAGTCACCAAACAGACTCTTGATTTTTCCTATGACATACTTGCCGGGTTTCTGGGTGGTCGACGATCACCAAACATGTATTCACTCTATCCCGAGCTTCCTAATCCCCTGCTAGCGCCCTTTGAAGATGTTACTCCTGATTCCATTCATCAGTATTTCTTTAGTTATCCGCATCCAGACGGTCTTGATGAACTTGGCCCTGACTTTCCTACTTTTGCTGCACTGCGTCTCTCTCCCACTAGCTACATATTATTCAAGATCATCACGAATTGTATCCTTCCAATCACCTCCAAACCTTTAGCTAAGATTCGACCCTATCATTGCCTGATGCTCTACGGCATGCACAGCCGTTTGGACTTCGATATCATGGAGAGCATCTTCCAGTCCATCTTATCTTATCGAGAGCCCAGCCGCCGCACCGTCTACATGCCTTTTGGGCACGTCATCACCGATTGGCTCATGTCAGTTGGTGTTGATGTCACCAAGGGCCGGACGGTGCCTATGGTCCGACAGGACTGCAGACTTGGCTGGCGAGCTTTCGCCAAGTCTGGCATCATTGTTCGGGGGCCCGATCGGATGTTGATCTGGAAAGATGGTAGGGTCCTTGGTGAGTTACCTAGGGGAGGTCCACAGGGTCAGGCGCCAGCCGCTGCTGCTGATGATGATGACTATGACGAGCCGGATCCAGATCTCCGATGGCAGATTTCAGAGCTAGATCAGACGCTACAGGAGCTTATTCAGTTCAGGGAGGCAGATCGTGAGGAGTTTCGATCAGGCTTTCGCTCCATTGATTTCCGACTGACTGGGATCGAGACCCAGGTCTCGGGGACCCGTACCCTCCAGCAGACATGGTATGATAAGTGGCGCAGCCACACATTTCCAGGAGGTGTACCTTCATCGAGTACTGCCCCAGGGTCCTTTGCTCCTACTGATACCACGATGGCCGATCTCGTGCACGATGAGGATCCCCCCGCTAATGCTTGAGCTTGGGTGTTTGCTGTTCTTTTTCCATGCTTTGTGCACTTGACCATGTTTGGTCTGTTTGACTATTGGGCTGTATGCTCTTTTTGACTTGCTTAGTGTGGCCTTGTGTCGCACGTATATTGCTACTTGTTTGGATGTTGTATGCTTTGACTTGTCTTCAATTGCCTCACATGCTTATTTATTTTGAGTATGCCTATTGTCGATGCCATGTTATTTTATGAGTTTTATCTGCATGTTTGCTAAATTTCTGTAACGACCCGGAAAATTCTCTTAATATTTTATTAAAATATTAAGCATGTCTAGATAATTTTCCGAAGGACCTAGAGGTAATAATGCAAACTTTGGCCTAGAAAATCTATGTTTTCCCATTTAAATTGGGAAAAAGGGCACTAATGGGTCTTATATGGGCTTGCTAGTACCATAATTATCGGTGGATTTTAGGTGGAAATTAGTATAAAGATAAATAGGATTTAATGGGACATATTAGCATGATTATGGGTAAGTATTAGTTTAATTTTTCTAATTAATTTGAGGAATTAGGTACTAATGGGCCTTAAATGGGCTCCGAAAAAATGGGTATTAATTGAGTAAAATTCATATAAATATAAAAGAATTTTATTTAGGAATATTGGCAAAATTATGGGTCATTTTTGGAGAATTTTCGAAATAAAAGGGGAATTTTCGAAAATAAGAAAAAAAGATTAAATAAAATAAAAATAAAGATGCATGGGCCAAGGATTGAACCTTGGACCTCTTGTACAACCAATGAATGCTTTAACCAACTCACCTAGCAAGGAATTCTTGTGAGGAAAGGAAGTGAATGGTGGTTAAATGGTAAAGGAAGATGAAGGGCCATAGAAAACTCTTCATTCACCACCTTAATGGTTGATTAATAAGGGGGTTTGGGAGTTTCATTCTTCATGCCATCAAGTGCATTTGCTCCTCTCTTCCTTCTCCATTCTTGCCGAGCACTCAAGGAGGACTTCTCCCTTGAGAAAACTTCACAAAAAGTCTCATCCTCCAAGATCTAAGGTCTTCTCAAGTTTCCAAGGGCTAGGTGTGGTCAAGTCTTCTTCCTTCTTTCCATCCAAGGTCTAAAAATCAAGAAATCTAAGGTAAGACTCCCTCACCTGTGGTATAATAGTTACCAACGTTTTCCATGATTTTTGGCTGGATATATGGGTGGGTTTCGGATTTAATGTTGAAGGGAAACAAAATCCAGGTTTCTATGGTTCAAAGGTTTCGGCCAGCATGTTCTAGAGGTCCATAATTATGCTAAAAATCATGATAATATTATTTGATGTTCCCTTATGATGTTTAGAAGTTAATTGAAATTTTTGGGGATTTTTGGCATGATATATGGGTGGGTTTCGGATTTAATGTTGAAGGGAAACAAAATCCAGGTTTCTATGGTTCAAAGGTTTCGGCCAGCATGTTCTAGAGGTCCATAATTATACTAAAAATCATGATAATATTATTTGATGTTCTTTATGATGTTTAGAAGTTAATTGAAATTTTTGGGGATTTTTGGCATGATATATGGGTTAGTTTCGGATTTAATGTTGAAGGGAAACAAAATCCAGGTTTCTATGGTTCAAAGGTTTTGGCCAGCATGTTCTAGAGGTCCATAAGTATGCTAAAAATCATGATAATATTATTTGATGTTCCCTTATGATGTTTAGAAGTTAATTGAAATTTTTGGTGATTTTTGGCATGATATATGGGTTAGTTTCGGATTAAATGTTGAAGGGAAAACAAAATCAAGGTTTCTATGTTCAAAGGTCTCGTCCAGCATGTTTTAAAGGTCCATAATTATGTTAAAAATCATGATAATGTTATTTACTGGTTCCTTATGATGTTTAGAAGTTAACTGTAATTTTTGGGAATTTTTAGAGTACCCTAGGACACCCTAGGGTCTCGGCCAACATGAGGGAAGCAAAACCCAGAACTTTAAGTTCAAGGGTTTCGGCCAACATGTTTTAAAGGTCTAAAAATATGTTAAAAATCATGATAAGGTTATCTACTGTGCCCTTATGATGTGTAGTAAGTAACTATAATTTTTGGGAATTTTTGGGGTACCCTAGAGTACCTTAGGGTATAGGTAATTAGGAGGTATGCTTAAGTAAAGTGAAGGAATACCATGTTAACTAAACCTATAGCTTATATGTCATGAAATATACGTTAGGTCATAGAATGTTTAGACATATGCCATGATTTAGGAATGATATGTATGTATGCCATGATGTATGAATGATATGTATGTATGCCATGTCTTACGAATGATATGCATGTATGCCATGCTTATGTGTGTATGCCATGCTATATGAATGATGTGTACCTATGCCATGTCTAAGAATGAAATGATGAATGAAGGTTAAGTATGATGAACGAATGAATATGCTATGAATGATGATGAATGAAGAAGCATATGAAAGCATTTATTTTATTTTATGGGCTTGTACCGGACCTAAGTAAGGTCCACGGTTCTGGACTATCGATGATGCTGTCCACGGTTCGGGACTACCGATGATGCTGTCCTTACGGTTCGGGACTACCGATGAAGCTGTCCTTACCCTAGTAGGTCGAGATTAGCTACCTCGTATTTACTTAGGGATGCGCGCATATGATGAATGAATGTGGTACAAGCCAGGGCCCAATGCATGTTATGATTATGTTCAAGTATTTAAAAGCATGTTTTCAAGATTAAGCATCCTTATATATATATATATGCACAGTTGCTACATGCATCCATTTATGCTATGCATTATGTTATGAAAAGTATGTTTACGAAAAGTATGTTATGAAGATATGTTCATGCCATGATTTTATTTATGTTTATGCCATGATTTTATTTATGTGTATGCCATGCTTTTATTTATGTTTGTGCCATGATTTTATTTATGTTTATGCCATGATTTTTGTTTATGTGTATGCCATGATATTATTTAAGCTTATGCCATGATATTATTTAGGTTTATGCCATGATGTTATTTATGTTTATGCCATGATTTTATGCTAGTTTAGAATGCCATGCTTTAATTATGTTTATGATAGTTTAGGATGCCATGATTTTATCCATGTTTATGTTAGTTTAGGATGTCATGATTTTATGCTAGTTTAGAATGCCATGCTTTACTTATGTTTATGATAGTTTAGGATGCCATGACTTTATCTATGTTTATGTTAGTTTAGGATGCTATGACTTTATCTATGTTTATGTTAGTTTAGGATGCCATGATGTTATGCTAGTTTAGGATGCCATGGTTTAATTATGTTTATGTTACGTTAGAATGCCATTATTTTGTTCATGCTCATGCTAGTATGGGATGCCATGATTGTAATTAGATTTATGTCATGATTTTATTTATGTCTATATCAAGTATTATGCCATGCTATGATTGTTTACGATGTTTATGTTATGTCAATAATTATGCCATACCCGAATGTTTATGGTTATGTTTATGCCATGCTATGAATGGGGTGAAGCTATGTCCATGACATGTCAAATGAATGCTAAGTGATGCTAAGGATGATGTTCTAAGTAAAGCGCTAAGAGTGCTAATGTTTCATATGCTTATGATTAAGTGACGGACGATTTTAGTGAGTAGGAAAGAGTCTTACTAAGCCTGTGTGCTTATAGTTTTATTATCTTATACCGCAGATCACGCAAAGGAACAGTAAGGAAGCAGCAGGAGGGCTTTGCAGAATGTGTGTGATAGTGACTTGGCCAAGAGACCATATGTTTGCTTGCCTTATGATAGAACTTTACCTTTACTACTAAGTACTTGAATATGACTATGACTCTATGATATGATGCTAAAGGATGACAGAATGCTAAAGTATAACATGATGCTAAGTATGACATGATGCTAAGTATGTTATGATGCTAGGAATGATAGAAAGTGCATGTAGGTGTAAGTTTAAAGTTTTCCGCTGCGTTATGATGTCTACATGCCCTAAGTATGTTAACGTAGCACCACTTTATGGTGGTCAAAAAAAAAAAAAAAAGCGGGTGTTACAATTTCCATGTTCATGCTTACAATGCCATGTCTACCTGATACATATACATGTTATGGCATGCTTTGCGAGTTGATAATCCGTGTTCATATGATGCATGTGATTGCTATATCTTGCTCTATCTTTTTCACATGTGTTCGTATGGTTATCCAACAACCTATCACATCTTTGTTAATTTGGGATACCCCTAGGGTTGAGGGGGAGCCTGTTTAAAACTTAACAGCCCGTCTAGACCCTTTTTCGTGTTCGACAAAGGGGGAGAGTGTGGATTGGTTAAGTTTAGGATGATCATGTTGTAGGGGGAGGATCTGGATTCCCCTATGATTCCAAAGTTGATTCCCCTATGATTCCAAAGTTGAGCTATTGATTGAGAATCCCTAAACTTAAAATCGGATTGTCAAACAACAAAAAAGGGGAGATTGTTGATGCAGTCTTGCCCTGATTGTTGTTTTGGTGTTGACATCGATTTTAGTTTAGGTTGATTATGATTATGATTAAGTCTTGGTCGGAGATCAGGCATGATATGGAAAATCCTAACCTGAAGGGTTAGGTGTTTGAAAATCCTAGTCTGGGAGGTTAGGTGTTGGAAAATCCTAGTCTGGGAGGCTAGGTGTTGGAAAATCCTAACCTGGAGGGTTAGGTGTTGGAAAAGTCCTAATTCGGAAGGGTTGGGTGAAAAGTCCTAGCTTGGAGGGCTAGGTGAAAAGTCCTAACTTGGAGGGTTAGGTGCAAATTCCCATCCCGGAGAATTAGGTGAAAAAGTCTTGGCTTGGAGGGTCAGGTGCCTAGCTTGGAGGGCTAGGTTGGATGATGTTCTAACTCGGAAGGGTTGGGTGAAAAGTCCTAGCTTGGAGGGCTAGGTGAAAAGTCCTAACTTGGAGGGTTAGGTGCAAATTCCCAACTTGGAGGGTTAGATGGAAAAATCCTTAGCTTGGAGGGCTAGGGTTGAGTCTCTGGATCAGTCTGGTGACCGATCAGGGACATTGGCACGCTGCTCCTTAGTGGATCAGTCCGGTGACCGATCCAGCTATGTCTGATCGGACTGGTGACCGATCAGGGAGCACACAGTGAGGTTGGGAACCTACTGTGTGGCTCCTGATCGGTCCAGTGACCGATCAGGGAGCAGGCTGCTTCCTCACTACCTTACTCCTGATCGGTCTGGTGACCGATCAGGGAGTGGGAAGTGAGTGAGTTCCCTTGCTGATCAAAGTCCTGGATCGATCTGGTGACCGATCAGGGATCTTGGATCTGATTAAAAAATCACTGTTCATATGTCCTGATCGGTCTAGGTGACCGATCAGGCTTCACTCTGATCGGTCTGGTGACCGATCAGGCTTCATCCTGATCGGTCTGGTGACCGATCAGGCCTGTGTTGCCATAAGAGCTGGGAATCAGTAGATCGGTCTGGTGACCGATCCACAAATCCTGGATCGGTCCAGTGACCGATCACTTTAATTCAAATTGCACTGTCAGACGTGGTCAGAGCGTCTGATCACATCTGATTCGCTGATGTTTGCTTCTGATATCTGATTTACTATATGATTTGCTGCTCTAATAGTTTGATTAAGCTGCAGGTGACAGGGGAGGATTCAAACACTCAAGGAGAGGTCAACGGAGGCTTTCCTTGGAGCAGGTTTGTCCGATTCTCCATTTCATGTTGCAACGGCCGAGCTGCAGACTGGAGCCGAGACTGGGGCTTGGCTGAGGGGATCTCAGGAAGACCAGAGAGGGCTCAGTGGTAGCTGGTGTTGGCAGCAAGATAGCTGGAGGCTATGGAGGATGTTGTCACCTGGTGCTGGGTGGAGGATCAAAAGCGCGGAAGTGAGCTTCGTAGAAAAAAAAGGGGTTCTGAAACTTGTGTTCTAGTCGCGCCTAGTGTTCTCCACAATCTGCTTGCTTGCTGCGTTCTTGAAGCTGTCATCACTTTGAGCAAGCGATCGAGAAGCAACCAATCTTTACTTGAGCGCTTGAAGGAGAGAACAAGTAGCTTGGAGTCCGACAGTGGGAAGACACGGAGAAGGGTTCTTGCGTGAGATCGCCACTGGGTGGAGCTCAGGGAAGCTAGCTGTGTTCTTGTCCTTGCTAAGTGGTTGAGTAAGATCTTTCTCATAGTTTCTTTGTGCTTAAACTCTATTCTGTCTGAAACGCTGTGGAGAGGTTTCTCCACCGAGAAGGAGGTTGCATTATATCCGGTGAAACCGGGGCTTGATCTGCCGACGATCAAGGGATCGCCCACCTTAAGGGCATGCCAAGGATTAGGGGCAAGTTATCCCCGAACCTTGTAAACCCTCTTGTTAGCGTTCTTGGCAGTTGTCTTTGTCTTGATCTTGTCTCTGTTTTAGCTTACTGCACTTTCAGTTTCTTTTGTTTCTTCCGCTACTGTGCTACTGATAAGTTAAGTGCAGGAAAATTGTTAATCGCAAGTGAAAAGTGATTGGCTATATTCACCCCCCCCCCTCTCTAGCCATTTCGTTTCCAACAGCATATATGTATAAATTAAATGGTGATAGTCTTGTAATTGTCTGGTTTTGACTTTGAATTTCTCATGAAACTCTATGTTAGACCGACGCCTACTATTCCCTTCAAGGGAACTCATCTTTACCCACTCCAACTAGGAGAGTTTATCTAGTGCCAAATATCTGGTCTTCCAAAACTATTTAGATTTTCTTTTTTGCATTGATCCTTTAACCCCGAGGGCTTCCCTTGATGTCTGATCCTTGCTGACCCATTGACGTGCTATATGTTTGGTCCACTGACCCATCTAGACTTTCTGCTTGGTGTCCTTGATTGGCCAAGACTTCCACCTTTGAATAGTATCCAATCCAGCTGGCCTACTGGGCTTTTATTTGCCTAGTATTTCGTCGACTTGACCTACTAGGCCTTTCCTAGTTGTGTTCCCTATACACTTGATAGATTATGTTAGATCACAATAAAGCTTAATTTGGACTATTGCCATTATCAAAACTATGTTCATGTATCTAGGTTCCCTACACCAACAAGCCTGGTTATGCCAGACATTGTATTATAGGACAGAGTCGCACCTCTACAAGAAAATTCGGCTTCAACAACACTGAAAAGACAATGATTTTATGTCAAAATTGTTGTTTTTAACTTTTTAACAACGATTTTTGTTAAAGTCATTGTCTTTGAATAGTTTTTTAAGGCTACAAGAATGATTTTTGAGAACTGTTGTCTATGTGCACCTTTTTTATGTCTATGATAATGGTTTTATTAACCATTGTGTATTTTGTGTTGTTATATAGTAAAAGATAACCCTATTATTAAACCATTGTCTTTTATTTTCCTTTGTCGTTCTACACCCTTTGCGTGTTTTCCTTTGCTACCGCCAAATTTTTTATCGAAAAATCATTTGCGCCTAAACTCTTTCGTGTTTTCCTTCCCGAATCCTAAGTATCAAATGCATCTTCACCCAACCTATGATCTCTTCCTCTTTCCTTTCACAATGTCGAATCTCTCTCCCACTAAATATCTCTGCCGAACCACCCACCTTCATTTTCCTTCCCTGTCCACTAAACATCTTTGTCTAACTAGACACTCATTGTTCCCTCTTCATAGTGGTCTGATTTGACACTCTCACAATCCATAGTTACCACTAATCTACCTCAGACATGGCTGGGAAAGGTGCTTCTTCTAGATAGTTCCATGTGACTATTATAAAATTATATAATATCTTTTTATTTGATCTAGTTGAATGTAGCAATGTTTGTGTGACAAAATCTTATTTCGAATTTGTTTTCATGTTTTTCATCTGTATTCCTGAGATTGCATCATATTTTCATCTGTATTCCTGGAATGATGAACCAAGCGAGCAGACAAATTGAACCTGGAGTGACCGGCCCGGCTCCACGGAAGTTTCCCACCGGTCACAAGGGTAAATCGGGAAGCGCTCGCGGTGGGCAGTCTAGAAGCCAAGCGTCCCAGGGTTCGCGCCCCATTTGGAGGAAAAATTCCTACAAAATGCGTCGTAGCTGAGGATCAAACCGCGGATGCCTGAGTTAACGACTAGTTGCCCTACCGCTGCACCATAGCCCCGGGGGCACATCTGTATTCCTGGAGATATTATTGTAGTTTGTCTAAAAGCATAGAGATTTAATTACTCAGAATCTCACTCTAATTTCTCAGTAGTTCCAATCTCATAATTTTTCTTTAAGTGTAAAATAATGATCTACCTAATCAAAAGGACTTTGATTTACCTAAAAGTAGAGAGCTGTCATGCTTTATTTGATTACTATGAAATATATGTAATCTTCCACTAATTCTCAATCATAAGCAATGGTATATTTATATCCTAAATAAAGTAGAGACAAGTGATATTCAGGCCTACATTTTAGGATGTTCACCTAGTCTTTTATTCTTGATTAATGTTCTCCTGGTTTTTTATTTTAAGATACTTCCAGCATGTTAGGATAGGAGTTGAGCTTCTTGTACCATAATAATTTAATGTCATATTTTTAGTACAATTTTGAAGGATTTGACACATTGTTGGTTACTTAGTTGTATGAGTAATGGACAAAGATTGGATATCAAAGAATAGGTTATCACATGAATATAAGATTGGGATAGAGACTTTCTTGCACTTTGAAATGAGAAATGCTAATGATCCGAATGCAACACCTTGCCCATATGCAAGATGTGACAATCTAAAGAAGAAAAATGTTGACACTATAAGGGCACATTTGTCTTGTAATGGTATAGATTTAACATATCATACATTGATTTGGCATGGGGAAAGATCTCAGATCGGGAACTCAATGAATGATAGTGATCGAGTAGGGCAAGATGAACACAAATATTTTGCCAAGGAATCTATAGATATGGTATATGCTGCGTATGATAGTTATGGTAAGAATACAAACCAATTCCATAAACTACTTGAATATGCCAAGAAACCTTTATAACTTAGATAAATTTACAAAGTTATCTTCACTTGTAAAATTATATAACTTGAAGGTAAAATATAGTTGGAATGATAACAATTTCACTGACTTAGCTTCTTTGGGGAAATACTTCTAGATGATAATGAATTCCCTATATCTTTGTATGATGCAAAGAAAAGCTTATGTGCATTAGGGATGGATTATATCTTATACCGAAAGAATTATGTAGATTTTACCAATAGTCCTATTTGCATGATGTCAAGGTAGAAGTTGGGTAAAAAATCTGCAATAAATGAAGGGGTTCATACAAAGGTCCTTTGGTACATTCCACCTATTCCAAGATTTCAAAGATAGTTTCAGAACAAGGTTATCTCTAAGGAGTTAACTTGGTATGCTAATAAAAGAATTCGTGAGGGATACTTGTGTCATCCGGTTGATACACCTTCTTGGAAAGTACTGGATGACAACAGCTTAGATTTTGCTTCGGAACCAAGAAATCTAAGATTGGTCATATCAACAGACGTGATCAATCCCCATGGTTCGATGAGTTCTGCATATAGTTGTTGCCAATTGTAATGATCACTTACAACCTTCCTCCAACGTTGTGTATGAAAAGAAAATTTATGATGCTCACTATATTGATTTCTGATCCAAAACAATAGGGAAATAATATTGTTGTCTACTTAGCACCTCTAAATGATAACTTAAAATGATTATGAGATATAGGTGTTCATGCATATCAAGAGGAAATTTTTTCACTTAGAGTTGTTTTACTATGGACGATCAATGATTTTCCTATATATTAGAACATGTCAGGTTGTGTTTGTTGGTGCAATTGCCTTTGGGTCAAGGTTGACCAGTTTGACTGAGCTCGAATAGGTTTGAGTTTGAGTTTAGATAATAAGTCAAGTAGGTCAATGTTGACAAGTGAAGTCCTAACTCGAGAGTTAGGCAAAGGGAAATCCTAGTGGGACTAGGCAAACCTAGTTGGGAACTAGCTGATGTCGGTGATCATGTAGCCAGCAAGAGGGGATGAATTTTTTTGCAAAAAAAAATCTATTTTTTGTCCTTGCTCAATAGAGATGTCAGTTAGTTCACAATCAAGATAAACATAAGAATTAATTAAACTAAAAAGGAATAAGGCACAGATAATTACTTGGTTTGCAACCAGAAAGGTTACTAATCGTAGGCAAAAATAAAGCTCGATTTTCCTGAATAACTCCTTGGGGCGGAGAAGCCTCTTACACAAATGTTGAACTTCGAAAATAGATAAAACTAAAATGAAATTTGTGTACTATTGAATTGATGTTTGGAACTGAGCTCTGGGGGCCTATTTATAGCCCCAATCAAGTCTATCCGAATGCTAACATGGCCCTACACGGATGCCCGAGAGCATAGGGGCGCCTGACATGTGGCATAGAGGTTATCCCTTCACAACGTTCGTAAACGGCTAGCTTTGGATTAAATTATTGCATCTCAGGCGCCTATATGCACTGGGAAGCCCAGGAATAGGACGCTCAAGTGCACAGGGGTGCTCTCATTCATGGGCGCCCGAGTGGATTTCGGTCAGCTCTACCGGGTCTTCTTGGGTGATCTCAGGCCTTCCAGAGTTGGGCTCACCCGAACCGTCCTTCGGCCTTCTCCTCGAGCGTGCTTCCGCCCAGCTTCTCGTCCCTCGTACATCGCATACGTCGTTCTCACTCCACTGACATACTCTTCCGTAGACCTCCATGTCCCTCGGATGCACCGAGCCCATCGGCTCCATTCCTGTGCCATCCTTCTCGACTGCAGCATCTTTAGCTCGACTTCCTGCGCTGCTAAGCTCCTACACACTTAGGCATAGGGATCAAAGCACAACAGAACCTAACTTGACTCGGTTAACCATATCGAAACTTACTTGGGGTACTTACAATCTCTCCCATTTTGATGTGCATCAACTCGATTTAAGTTAGGATAAAATAACACATAAAAAATACAAGAATAAATATGTGACTCTATAAGAACAAAAAAAAAATTTGGAAATAAGTCTCCCATTAACATAATCCTATTCTCCACCTTTGATCACAACAAAATTTAATCATTAAAGGTGAATTTAACATTAATGATAAAGATATACAACAATTCAACAATTCATAGAAAATTGTTAAAGCATCAAAAAATATCGAAACCTTTTGAGAACATGTCTAGCAGAAAATCCAATTTATCAAAATTTGGCCAAAAATTATTTTTAAAATTTAAACTCCAATTTTTGAAAAATAATTTTCAATAATTAACTTTTTCTCAAAAATTATTTAAATTTTTTATGCATATTAGAATTTTAGCATACTCATTTTTGTAAAAATTATCAAAGTAAAATCAATTTTCTAACTTTATGGAAATAATTTTGAATTTAGAGTTGATAAAATTAAAAAAAAATAAAATTTGATTTTGACTTCAAATAAGTTTGAAAATTTTTCTCAACTCTTGAAAGTTAATCTATAGATCCTAAAAAATCAGATTCGATGAAATTAATTTTTAAAGTATTTTTAAAACTTTAAAATTGTTTCTAAATGAAAAATCATAATAAATCGATTTAATTGTTAAAAATTTTGAAAAAAAAACTTGTGGAAAGCTTATAGTAGATTCTATTATAAAAAATATTAAACTAATTTTTTTAAACAATTTTATCCTCAAAAAAAATTTCAACATGATTACAAATAAAGAATTAATTATCGAATAAGAAAAATTAATTAATAATTGACAAACAAGTAATAAATAAAATTTAACAGTTTAGTACAGATTTTAGGATAAAATATAAGTTTCTTCTAATAGGATTAATCAAAAATTTAGTTGTAATATATTTTTTAGAATTTTTACAATTTTACCCCTGTGAAATCGTAAATACCAATTTAGTCTTCCATAATATCTAACTTTTAAATTTTGAAGCTAATTTGAACATGCATGATTTTTTTTTAATTTTTCAATTTGAGCCTTCAAATCTTCATTTTCTAATTTCAACCAATTGTACATATCTATTGGGCATGAAGTAGATAGTTGTTTTTTCTGTTTTAAATTTTTATGTTCTAATTTGCATATTGATTTCATCATTGCCTTGATTCTTGAATAAAGTTCATCAGGAATAGAAAACATACCTCACTTATATATCCTTTTCGAACTCCGAAGATCTCCCTACGTCGCTGCTATCTTCAAATGTGGCTCCCTCTTCATCGATACTTTCTTCTTCTTCGTGGGTGGCCATCAGTGCAAGTCCGGCGTGTTCCATGAGATCAGACTCATCTGATGATGATTCGTCCCATCTGGCTTTTAGATTCTTGTCTTTGACCTTGTTGGATTTGATCACCTTTAGCCTCGGATAGTTCTCCTTGATGTGCCCTTCTTCTTCACTATTATAGCAATGGATCTTCCTTTGCTTTGGGGAATGTTTCTTACCTTACACTTTATTAGGCCTTTTAGATTTGAAATATTTGGATAGTTTTCTTACTATGTATGTTGTATCTTCTTCGTCTTCTGAAGACTCCCCTCATGTTGAATCTTCCTCGTGTTTAGGGCTAAGTTGCCCATCTTTCTACCATTTCCTATGCATCGAGACTCGTGAAGTTCTAAAGTACAAAATAATAATTCTAGAGTACTTACCTCTAAATTCATGGAGATATAGTATGAATCTATGAATGACGTCCACTCCGGGGTTCTTGGAAATGCGTTTAGAGTATACCTTTGTGAATTTCGGTTAGTTACAATTTCTCCAAGATTTATGAGTCCGGTGATTAATTCCTTTATTCTCGCATACAGTTGCGCCACCGCTCTTCTTCTTCCATCCGAAGGTTGGTGAGTTAGTTTCAAAGGATATCTCATCATGCCAACTTCACTTAGGAGGTTCCTTCATGCAACTCCAAGAATTCTCCCAAAGCTCTTTCGCTGACTTGTAAGTTTCAACGCGGTTGACTTCTTACAAAGTCTGCTTGCACCTTTTTCGTCTAGAAGCTCTCGACTTTGTCTTTGTTCTCGGCATCTTTGGGGACTTCAAAACTGTTCATCATTGTTAATAGCAAGTCAAAATCAGTCTTAAAAAATACCTGCATTTTTCACTTCCAACTAGCAAACTCCCTCTCAATCTTTGGTGGGTAGATGACTGGTTCAACCATCTTGTACTTGCTTCAGTTGACGGTTAGTCCTTCTGGAGCGTCCTGGCTCTATACCACTTGTCGATGATCTTGCGGTCAGTAAGAGGGAGATGAATTGCTCCTGTAAACAAAATTCTATATTTTGTCCTTTCTCAACAAAGATGTCAATTAGTTCACAAGCAAGATAAACATAAGAATTAATTAAACTAAAAAGTAAGAGACACAGATAATTACTTAGTTTACAACCAGGAGGGTTGCTAATCCAAGGCAAAAATAAAGCTTGATTCTCCTGAATAACTCCTTGGGGCAAAGAAGACTCTTATACAACTGTAGAACTCAAAAAAAAGAGAAAACTAAAATGAAATTCATGTATTACTGAATTGATGTTTGGAACTGAGCTTTAGGAGCCTATTTATAGCTCCAGTTAAGTCTATCCAAATGCTAACGTGGCCCTACATGGGCGTTCAAGAACATAGGGGTGTTTGACATATGGCTTAGAGATTATCCCTTTGCAACATTTACAAATGGCTAGCTTTGGTTTAAATTATTGCATCTCGGGGCGCCTGTATGCAATGGGGCACCCGGGAATAGTGGCGCCCGAGTGCATAGGGGTGCGCTCATTCACAGGCACCTGAGTGGCTTTCAGTCAGCCTAATGTTGACCAGTCTCCAACGAATCTTCTTGGGTGATCTCGGGCCTTCTGGAGTTGGGCTCACCTGAACCCTCCTTTGGCCTTCTCCTCGAGCGTGTTTCCGTCCGGCTTCTCATCCCTTGGACGTCGTGTACATCCTTGTCGCTCCACCGGCATACTCTTCCACAAACCTCCGTGTCCCTCAGATGCACCGAGCCTGTCGGTTCCCTTCCCATGTCATCCTTCTCGACCGCTACGTTTTCCGCTCGACTTCCTGCGCTCCTAAGCTCCTGCACACTTACACACAGAAACCGAAATACAACAAGACCTAATTGAACTCGGTTGACCACATCAAAACTTACCTGGGGTACATACAGGTGAAGTCTAAGTCGATCGGGGAGATCGCACGTTGGTAAAGTGAAGTCAAAGTGGATCGAAGAGATTGCACGTTAGTAATGTGAAGTCCTAGTGAGACTAGGCAAACCTAGTGACACTAGGTGAAGTCCAAGTGGATCTGGGAGATCGCACATTGGCAAGGTGGAAGTCTACAGAGAGACTAAATCAAACTATGGTTAGGTAAGGTGATGTCCTAGTGGGACTAGGCAGACTTACTTGGGAACTAGGTGAAGTCTAAGGTTGGTTAGCTCGGAGCTAAACACATAGCAGGAGAGAAGTCCTAGTCGGGAACTAAGCAACAAAAAGTCCTAATAGGACACAGTTGACCGAAGGTTGGGCAAAGGGAACCCTAGACTTGGTTTAGGCAAGATAGGGTATGGGAAATCGATTAGTGAATCGATTGACCCAATCCAATCGATCAGGTGGTCAATTGGAGCATTGTTTCTCGTAAGAAACAAAATGACCCGTAATCGATTCAGTGATCGATTAATGACAACACTAATTGTTCAGGTGATCGATTGATGGGTTTCTGTCACGAGATCAAAACAAGCCTTAATCGATTAAGTGATCAATTAAGGATGCTCTTAATCAATTGGGTGATCGATTAAGGCAATATCGCAAAGAGTGCTTAATTGATTAGGAAATCGATTAAGGTTGTATTGCGCGAGAGCACAAAAATGTGCTGAATCGATTAAGCAATCGATTAAAATCATCATAATCGATTGGTTAACCAATTAAGCTTAAAATATTAGTCGTTGAATAGCTAGATCTGACGTGGTAATCGATTGGTAACCCTAGGTCGCTCGGGTGTATAGGGTTTTCACATAGGTTGAAGCAGCAACTCTTCTCCTTCTTCACCTATTCTTGTGAGCTCTTGGGAACAATGTGTTGCTGCATTTCCAAGATTTATGGGGAAATTTCAAGCTAGAAGAAAGTATGACAAGAAAGATCTCAGTGTTGTAATTCTTGTAAGAATTCATTTATATGTGCTAATTCTTTTTGTATATTTCTGTGTGAGCTTGTACGAGGCTTTTCCACTTGCATGAAGGAGATATTCATAATGCTTGTGAGTGTGAGAAGAGCAGATCTTGGATTAGACACCTTAAGGAGGTGAATACCAAATAAGAAGAAGGTGTTAGCATTGCTCAAGTTTTTCCGTTGCAACAAATCTATAATGAGCAAAGATCGGAGCTAATCATCCCCTCCCCCCTCTAGCTCTCCTACCAGTCCTAACAAATGATATCAGAGTGAGGTTGCTCTTCTTTGGACTTATCGCCAAGAGAGCAAGAGCTAGAGGAAGAAGAAGAAGTTGAAGAAATCGTAATTTCAAGAAGTCATCATCATGGAGATTTAATTTCAAAATGGAGTTCGTCTATAACATGTGAGCACCTCCACCGTTCGATAAAGCCAATTTTGATATTTAAACAAAGATCGAAAATTTCTTCATGATGGAGATAGAGCAACGATTTTCTCTAATGGAGGGTTTTGAGGCTCCAACAAATAGCAAGGGAAAGCTCCTCAAGAAAGACAAATGGAGTGAAGAGTAAATCAAGAGTGAGGCCAATGACAAGATAACTAAATTATTGGTTAATTTATTGCCAAGCATCATTTTGAGCAAAATTATAGAATATCAAGATGCTAAGGAACTTTGGAGCAAATTAGCAAATTTTCATAAAGATCCCTCCACTTTGTCGAGTTAAGACAAATCAAAAGAAGGAGATTCATCTGATGACGAGGATTTGAAGGTTGAGAGATGCTCAACATCTGAAGATGAAATTGAAGAGGCATCCACTTCAAGAATTGAGAGGGAGCATAAGTCATCAATGCCAGAACAAGAAGAAACCTCTACATCCAGATCAAAAGAAGAACAACTAAGTGCCACCTCTACACCTCATGAAGGAATAACAATTTCAATTTGTAAAAAAAAAGAACATATAATTTATTTTGAGTGTAGAGAAAGAGGATACTTGTCACACCCCGAGACCCCAGGAGCCGCTGATCTAATAGAAAATCGGACAGCACCTCCCCTGTCCGGCGGACAATTTACACATACATACATCACATATAACACGACCACGCAGTTTAAATGGGCCTCAAGCCTCAAATCAAAGACAAGACAAAAAATAAAACCGGGTAAACAATACCTGACTATGGACCGGTCCGACTTACGACAAAACACAATGCATAAATGCCACCATGGCTCACAAAAGTACAACTATACCGCCGTATAGTATGACAAAACCCAACACAAAAGCAACAGCGGAAACGTAAAGTATAACAAATATAGAAAACGATACCAACAAGTACTACCAACGAAATAGAAGAAAATATCGAAAACATCTCGACGAGTACACGAACTGGGACATGCTGTTGGGCACGCTCCAGTCAATCATCCTGAAATAAAAACAAGGAGCTAACGGGATGAGTCATAGAACTCAGCGAATATCTCATTATATATACAAGATAGTCTAAGATAGCAACAGTGTAACAGACTATCGAAATAACACGTGCACAGGCAGTAATAAGAACAACTGCAAGAGAAAAATAAGAACTACCATACCAATGTAGCAGAGTCGCCAAAACCAGACATAAGGGGTCTCCTGTAAGTGCATGTCAATCATATGCAGCATCAAGTAAAACAAGCACAAGTAAGTGCAAAGTACACGTATACACAAGGTGCAATGACATGGTCACCCCTGCCGTCGGTCAGACATCGTCACCTATGTACGGGAGGAAGCTGAGCGGAGGCCACCCTCCGACGTAGGGTTGTGATTGCCGTCCATACTCTACCATCTCTACTCCTGAGCGATCGAGTAGACAGAATGCTGCCGGTGTAACACCCTACTCCATGCTCTATCCGGGAGACATCTCTGTCTACCCCAGGTCATCTTTGGAGGGCATCTCTGTCTGAGTGTTACCCCTACCCCATGTATATAAATGGGGGAGAGACATCTCCCTCTCATCTCCTAGTATATGGACTACTCAAGGAGGGACATCTGCCTGCTACCACACTCCGATTCACTAACCCATTAGTGCATGAGCGGAGCAGCATAGAGCACACTACCCAATACTCCATCAACCACTAACCCATGAGTGGTCGTATGGGTAGGTCAGTATAACTGCCGACCTGACTCACCCACAAAGGGGGCCCCTGATCGACAGTGATGCACAATGCACGATGATGCATGACACTGGTCAAACAACATCCACTATCTAGTCCACCTATATCAACATGATATGCAAGGATCGTAAATAATGCACCATAACCTAAGTCCTAAAGGTATAGGTATCACATGCCAAGTATAGCACAAACAGTATCAGCAAGATAAATTGAAGAGTTATATCATAATCTATTACTCTACTGCTAAACCAAGCATATCAAGCATATATCTGTGACTAATCTAAAAGAAAAGTCAGAGATACTCGCCTCCAATGTAGGAATCCAAAAGTGAAGAGAGCCCCCGTCCAATAATCCTCAACTGTTCACCAAGTCAATGTCCTGCATCACGAGGGTAAGTTTAGCTATTTATATTAGTACTAATAACTAAACTATTGCTAAACCATATTAAGATCTAGCTCTAACTATCATGTGCAGTTAATCAACCGTAATTAAATGGCTAATTCTAATCATTAAGATTAAGTTCCACTTCTCAACCTAATCCACCACAACATCAACATAAAACCCAATAACTCTATGATACACGGAGAAAAAGGAAGGACCAAATTGCCTTCTAATGATCTAAGTAATAGAAATCCAAAACCAGGGTAAATCAGTAGATGCCCAGCCAAACCTTAACCCAGTATCCGAACCATCTCCACCTTCAATCAAGCACAACAGGATTTCAAAGATTCCAACTCTCACAGAACCCATCCTCTCAAGAATCACTCGGCAACATCAACCTAGACCCAGAACACATCCAGAACTGAGCAAATGGAATCCAAGAAAAACTGACAAAACTCCTTAGAACACCACTGAATCAAGATAGCCCACCATCCAACCTACAACAATCGAATCACAGCCCACATAGAGTCAAAACATTCATAACCCCATACCTGCACAAATTTGAATCCCAAACACGACCAAGCAACATATCCAAACCTGTCAAGCAAAGAACTTGCGATTCAAGGATCGGGGTAGAGAAAAGATTTGCAATCAATTCCATCAAAACTCCAACAGATCTATCCTACGACCATCCAAGGATAAACCACCAACCTGGTAGATCAGAACCCACCTCTTGCCCTCGCCGAGTGAACTGCCTAGGTCTCGCTCGATGTCAGCCAACCCTCAATGACCGTATGGCTCAAAGCCAAACGCGTGAGGCAGGGAACTCGCGCGAGAGGAGCAGAAGCAGAAGAATCGGCAACTCGCTACGCTAGGGCTTGCGAAGCAAGAAGAGGAAGGATCGGCCTTGGCGTTGTCTGAGATAGGGCTTTACTGCGAGGAGAAGATGAAGAGGAAGGAGAAGCGAACTCGGTCTGCCCCGATCTCACGATCCGCCGCAAGAGGAAGGAGAAGATTCGGCAATTCACTGCGCTAGGGCTCGCGCAGGAGAAGGAAGGACTCGGCTTCTTTGGCAAACAAATCGGGCATTTAAGGGATTCGGCCAGAAATTTGGGAAGGGAATTAATTTTAAGGGATTCAGCCATTTTGTAAATAGACCCCTCTTCTTCCAAATTTCTCTCAGAAACCCTCAGATCTATGAGTTTGCCCTTTCCGCCTCTAAATTCTTTCGTATTTTAACATTCTCCCCCCTAATAAGAATTTGGTCCCCAAATTCCGTTATCACTAAAAGTAAATGCTCACCACAGTATATATGAAATACGAATACTGAAATGAATAACAGTCCGTACCTCAATCAAACAAATGGGGATATCGAGCTCGGATAGTGTCCTCAAGCTCCCAAGTAGCCTCTGCATCCGTGTGGTGTTGTCATCCGACCCTAACCAGCAGGATCGTCTTGTTCCGTAGCTGATGCTCCTGGAATCCCAAAATCCGTACCGGTACCTCCTCATAAGTAGCGTCAGGCTGGAGTGGAACCGGCACCTCGGATAAAATGTGTAACGCCCGCTTTTTTTTTCCTAAAGCGGCGTTACGTTAACATACTTAGGGCATGTAGTCATCATAATGCAGCGGAAACCTTTAACTTACACCTACATGCACTTACTACCCTTCCTAACATTATAACATGGAAATTTGGCATAATAACTTTATACTTACCATCATATCATGTCATTCTTAGCATCATGTCATACTTTGCATCATATCATACTTAGCATCATGTCATCCTTAGCATCATGTCATAGAGTCACATTCAAGCACTTAATAGTAAAGGTAAAGTTCTATCATAAGACAAGCAAACATATGGTATCTTGGCCAAGTCACTATCACACACATGCTTTAAGGCCCTCCTGCTGCTTCCTTACTGTCCCCTTGCGTGATCTGCGGTATAAGGAAAATAAGACTATAAACACACAGGCTTAGTAAGACTCTTTCCTACTCACTAAAACCATTCATCATTTAATCATGAGCACATAAGACATTAACATACTTAGTGCTTTACTTAGAACATAAGCCTTTTCATCATTTAGCATACATTCGTCATGGCATGAACATAACTTAATCACCTTCGTGGCATGGCATAAACATAACCATAAAACATTCATGGCATGGCATAATACTTGGCATAGACATCAATATCGTAAACATTCATAGCATGACATAATACTTGGCATAGACATAGACATAATAAACATAACCTCATAAACATTCTTAGCATGAACCTAAATAAAATTATGACATCCTAACTTAGCATAAACATAATTAAATCATGGCAACCTAAACTAGCATGAACATAAATAAAATCATGGCATTCTAACTTAGCATAAACATAAATAAATCATGGCATCCTAAACTAGCATGAACATAAATAAAATCATGGCATTCTAAATTAGCATAGACATAAATAAATCATGGCATCCTAAACTAGCATGAACATAAATAAAATCATGGCATTCTAAACTAGCATGAACATAAATAAAATCATGGCATTCTAAACTAGCATGGACATAAATAAATCATGGCGTTCTTACTTAACATAACCACAATTAAAGCATGACATCATAAATTAACATAAACACAATTAAATCATGGCATCATATATTTGCATGAACATACATAAAATCATTTGCATAAACATATCTTGCATAAACTTACTTTGCATAATATTCTTATCATAAATATAATGCATAACATGGATGGATGCATGTGGCAATTGCATATATATATATAAGGATGCTTAATCTTTAAAACATACTTTTAAATGCTTAAACATAATCATCATATCATTGGGGCCCTGGCTTGTACCACATACATACATCATAAGCGCGCATCCCTAAGTAAATACGAGGTAGCTAGCCTGGACCTACTAGGGTAAGGACAGCATAGTCGGTAGTCCCCGAACCGAGGCGTTCTTAAGGTGCCCATCCCTGTTGCACAGCTTCGGTAGTGCCAGAACCGTGGACAGCATAGTCGGTAGTCCAGAACCGGGGCGTTCTTAAGGTGCCCATCCCTTGGACCCATACTTCGGTCCGGTACAAGCCCATTCATAAAGTAAAATACTTTACATGCTTCATCATTCATGAGACTTTCATGGCATACTTAACATAGCATAACTTGTTACGGCTCGGCCCGTCTACCGGCCCATTTACCGGTCCTCTCGACCGTCGTACTGTCGACCATCGACCACGCCGTTTAGCATATTTATGCCTTAAAGACATAAGCATCATCTTTCATTCATCATACTTGTCATTCATCATCATTCATTCATCATACTTAACATCATCGTTATGCCTTAAAGGCATGTACTTTAACTTCATTCATATGGCATACATACATCTTATTCATAAATCATGGCATACATACGTATCATTTATAAGACATGGCATACATGCATATTATTCATAAAACATGGCATATCATTCATAAGACATGGCATACATACATATCATTCATACATCATGACACATGTCTAAACATCTATGACTTAACATATAATTCATGACATACAAACTAAGGGTTTGGTTAACATAGAACTTCTTCCATCTTACTTAAATATATATCTTGGTAACTCATACTCAAGCATCTTGGTAGGTTTAACCCAACCCTAACCCTAGGTTAGGCCCTTGGCCGAAAGCCCCAAGGAACCATAGGTTCATGAAGCTTCACATAACTTCCCAAACAACATCTCATACACATATATTAGGCCATAGGAACCCTTTGATCCCATACTTAAGGCCAACCCTAATCCTTTAGCCCTAATCTTACTCTTGGCCGAAACTTCAAGGTCATGGGGGTATGGAAAAATTCCATTAAAACCCCAAATCAATTACTTAAACACCAACCATACCTTACCATAGAGCCATTGGGACCCTTACTTGAAATAAGTCCTAACCTTCCACCCCCTTAGGGTACTTGGCCGAAACCTATAGGGTCTCTAGGCCATGTGAAACATTCACATAAACACCCTCCATCTCCCTTATATCATGACAATACATGAACAAACACTTGAGGTTTTAAACCCAACCCTACACAAGGGTTCTTGTTGTTGGCCGAAACCCTAGGGTATCCTAGGGTACTCCAAAAATTCCCAAAAATTATTCTTAATCTCTAAACATCATCAGGGAACATTAAATAACATTATAAAGGTTTTTAGCATCATTATGGACCCTAAAACATTGTGGCCGAAACCCATAGGGTCTCTAGGTGTTGATTTTGTTCCTTTCATGTTGGCCGAAACCCTAGGGTGTCCTAGGGTACTCCAAAAATTCCCAAAAATTATACTTAACCTCTACACATCATAAGGGAACATTAAATAACATTATAATGATTTTTTAGCATCATTATGGACCCTAAAACATTGTGGCCGAAACCCATAGGGTCTCTAGGTGTTGATTTTGTTCCTTTCATGTTGGCCGAACCCCTAGGGTGTCCTAGGGTACTCCAAAAATTCCCAAAAATTATACTTAACCTCTACACATCATAAGGGAACATTAAATAACATTATCAAGATTTTTGGCATAATTATAGACCTTTAAATCATGGTGGCCGAAACCCACAAGCCTAAGGTTCTTGGTTTTCTTTTCTTTCAACATCAAATCCAAAAACTAACCAATATATCATGCTAAAAATCATGGAAATCATAAGGAACTATTATACCACAGGTGAGGGAGTCTTACCTTGGGTTTCTTGATTTTTCGAACCTTGAAAGAGAATCAAAAGAACTCCTTAGACCTTAAGTCGAACTCCTTAGACCTTAAGTCACCTCTAGCCCTTGTAACCTTGGGAACCCTTTAGATCTTGGAGATGAGACCCTCTTGTGAAGCTTTTCCAAGAGAAATCTCCTCTTGAGATTTTCGGCTAGAATGAGGGAGGAAGAAAGAAACTCCCAAACCCCCTCTTTATAGCACATTAAGGAGGGTAAGTGAAGAGTCATGGTGTCTCTTCCTCTTCCCCTAAGCCTTAACCAAACTCCATTTCATTTCCTCATAGAAATCCCTTGCTAGGTGAGTTGGTTAGAGCATGCATGGTTATACAAGAGGTCTAAGGTTCAAATCCTTGGTGCATGCATTAATTTTCCATTTTATTTTTATTTTATTTTTCCTAATATTCGAAAATCCCCTAAAAATTCTCCCATAATTATGTTAATATTTCTCATTAAAATCCCTTTATATTTCTATAAATTTTTACCTAAAATTCATCAATAATCATGGTACTAGAAAGCCCATATAATGCCCATTAGTGCCTAACTTCTCAATTTAAATAGGAAACCATGCTAAAACTCACCCATAATCATACTAATATTCCTAATTAAAATCCATTTATATTTATATTAAATTCTACCTAAAATCCACTAATAATCATGGTACTAGAAAAGCCCATATAAGGCCCATTAGTACTTAGTTTCTCAATTTAAATGAGAAAAATCATGGATTTCTAGGCTAAGGTTCGTACTAATATTTCTAGGTCCTTCGGAAAATTATCTAGACATGCTTAATATTTTAAGAAAATATTAAGAGAATTTTCCGGGTCGTTACAAAATGTATGTGGCGTCTGGCACATATCCTCTAAGCATAGATACATGAAATACATCGTGGATGTCGGTCAAGGACGGTGGAAGCGCTAAGTGATAAGCTACAGCTCTAATCCTCTCCAAAATCTGGAACGGACCAATATACCATGGGGCTAGCTTACATCTGAGGCCAAAACGTTTCACCCCCTTCGTGGGTGAAACTCGCAGAAAAACATGATCCCCCACAGCAAACTCTAAGGGTCTACGTCTCCGGTCAGCATAACTCTTCTGGTGATCCTGTGCTGCTGATAATCTTTATCTGATAGTCCGTACTAACTTTGCCTCGTGCTGAACTCTCTGGGGTCCCAACAGCTGAGTCTCTCCGACCTCATCCTAAAGGGTGGGTGTCCTACACGCCCTACCATGCAACGCCTCAAACGGTGCCATCTGTATCGCCGAATGAAAGCCGTTGTTGTAGGCGAACTCCACCAAGTGCAAATGGTCCTCCCAACTGCCCCCAAAGTCCATCACATACGAGCGCAATAAGTCCTCTAGAGTCTGAATAGTACGCTCTGACTGCCCGTCTGTCTGGGGATAAAAAACTGTGCTGAGACGAAGCTCGGTGCCCATAGCCCTCTGCAAACTCTGCCAGAACCGAGACGTAAAGCGCGGATCCCTATCCGAGATAATACTCAAAGGAACTCCGTGTAATCTGACTATCTCCCGACAATACAACTCAGCCAATCTATCCAGGGAATCTGTCCTGTGAATAGCTAAAAAGTGAGCAGATTTGGTTAGTCGGTCCATGGCTACCCAAATCGCATCATGACCTCTCCTAGTCCTCGGCAAACCCACAACGAAGTCCATGGTGATGTGTTCCCACTTCCACTCGGGAATGAGGATCTTTGAAGGAGTCCAGCAGGTCTCTGGTGCTCTGCCTTAACCTGCTGACAGACGAGACATCTAACAACAAAGTCTGCGATATCCCTCTTCATGTCGTTCCACCAATAGGAACGTCTCAAATCACGATACATCCGAGTGCTACACAGATGAATAGCAAAACGTGATCGGTGAGCCTCCTGCAGCAACTCCTCTAAGACAGGGTGTGCCTCTGGTACACACAACCTCCCTCGGAAGTATAGAACACCCTCCTCATCACGTGAGAAATCGGACTACTCTCCTGAAATCGCCTGACTACCTAGAAACTGAATGTGTTGGTCACTGGCCTGAGCCTCTTTGATCCTCGACCGAATCTCTGACTGAGCCATTAAAGTCACTAGCAAACCTCTCTCTGTCCGAGACTGCTGCTCTAACCCCCGCTCAGAGAATCTCTGAATCAAATCAGTGACCATTGATAGTGACCAACGTGTCGTACCACGAGTATCAAATACAATTAAAGTGTCGAACTCTTCTAAACTAATGTAGTATAGGTAACTCGAGTCATCTCTCTCAAGGAATGTAACGATAGGTTAATAATCTTAGGATTCCAAGTTATTGCTTTTGGATTTTGGATATTAAACAGGGGGGTTGGATTTGAAAGTTGAGACTATGAAATGAAACAGCAAGGCAAGTATGAAATCTAATTCTAATGAAGGAAAGACAATGCAAGTAAGGAAATCTAATTTAACCTAACTACAATTGCAGAAAAGAAAAGGACAACTTGAAATAAAACATCAACAAAACTAAACATGGAACAAAACCTACAACATTAAAGAAATCTAATCTGACCTAATCTATTGCATCCAAATCAAGTACAAGAACATAAAGCAATTAAAAGAGACAAGACAAGCAAGAATTAAGCAAAACAAAACACATGGAATTAAACCTAACTATAGAAGCATTTTGTCGAACAACTTATAAGCATTCTTCCAAATGACATGAGTGCGTGCAATTCTAAAATATAGGAGAACAATTCAATACAAGCATTCATCAATTAACACCAACATTCAACTAGATCAAATGTTCAAATCAATACATCAAAGGAAGAGGGAAAACTACTGTTCGGATCTGAAAGCTGTTGTCCGGAACTTGCAATGGCCGGCTGAGAAAATGTTGGAGAGCGGATGCATGATGGCCGGATCGAAGAAGCTCTCTTCTGCAAATCCGACAGTGGAGAGATGGATGGTGGTCGGGATGGAGAGATGGATGATCGGCCGTCTAGGGTGCGGAGGCGCTAATGGCTGAGAAGAGAAGATGGGCGCTAGGGTTCGCGGATGAGGAAAAGAGGAGAAGTGGATGATTGCGTCGTCTAGGGTTCGCGGATCGGATCTGTCCCGTGTGCCCTAGCTCTTGTGCGATGGCCGGAGGTGGTGGTGAAGATGGTGAGGAAGGTCGGTAGACCGGCCGGCGGCGGGAAGATGGAGAGGAGCCGCCGGCCTTGGTGGATGAGATGGTGAAGGTGAAGAGGGTCGAGAGTGAGATGGCTCGAGTCGGGGATGCGTCCCCTCTCCGGTTGTCGCAGATCGCCCTTTGGTGGCCTTCGCAGATGGGTTCCCTGCTGCCCTTTGTTTCTTCAGCCCAGCCCCTTGTTTTCGGCCCATTCAGACTTTTTTTTCCCTCTTGTGTGATGGAGTGAGGGGAGAAAAGGATGATGGTTTCTTATTGGGTTATTGGATTTTGGGTTGAGGGTAGGAGTAAGTAATTAGATCCGAATCCAATAAGGGTTGTAATTGGGCTTAAGGATTGGATGATGTTGATGGACTTTCCTCTTCTTGGATCCAAATTGGGTTGGATGAAGTAAACCATCTTCATTTGAATTGAACTAAGCCTTCAAATTAGACCATGCTTAAATTGAACCAAGCTCCTCAACACTAGCATTGAGTCCAATTACTTTGATCCAAGCCTTGGTCCAAGGTTCATCTTTAATTCCCTACAAAAATCATGAAATAATGCCAAAATTTAGAGAAAATTATAATGTGCTCCAAAAATAGATCCTAATCGTAAAATGTGATATAAACATGATTTAAATGTACGAGAGGATAAAAAAATACTAATAAAATGAGCAAATATAATGACATAAAATGCTAGTTATCACACCCCCACACTTAATTCTTGCACGTCTCGAGTAAGCAAACAAAACTAAAACAAAATATCTCCCAAACATTACATCCCCTATCGATACTTTAAAAATAAAAGAAGGTTACTTAGGATCATCAAGTTTCAAGAATCCATGTATTTATGGTTCCAATTCTCACATAAGCCAAAAGACATGGTAATTTCATCAACTTGAATAAACTAAGCATGACAAAAACCTCACAAGATAGATATCTGCACTGATGCTCACAAAAATAACAAATTTGAAAGTGGAGTTCTATCAAAACATTCATGACATTGCACTACCATATGCTTACTTATTTTCTACTTCTCCACTACTATAACATAAGTACACAAATCAAGAGAACTTTTCAATGAATAATGATGGAATCACGTGCTAACAAGAGAACAAGAAGGGTAGACAACAAAGAAGATCACAGAGAGCATGAGAGCATTGGGGTAATTAATATGACGTATACAATCAAACAATATGCCAAAATAAAGAATCTCACCCAAACATCCAACACTCAAAATTCTCCTTGTGTTTCTCTCAATAATAATATCAAATGAGTATTCATCAATTTTTTTATGAAAATATTCCTTCTTGTTCATCACTAACAAAATCCCAAATGCTTGAGAATTTTTTTTCTTTCTCTCTTTCATTTTTCATTCTTTTCTTTTTTTTCTTGTCTTTTTTTTCACTTTTTTTTGAGTACATAGAGAGATTTTTTTTCAACAAGCATTTTTTTTCAACAAGCATTTGAGCATATACACTTGTCTTCCCCCCACACTTAAAATTTGCCTCAGACAATGTAACAAAGCATGATAACATCTAAAACTCACAATAATAGAGGCTAATAATAGACAAATAAAAATGTAACTCATCATGCAATCACCCCAGGCTCTCATCGCATACTCAACGAAAGAATAAGCTAATAAAGATATGACAGTGAGAATATAATGACAATGAGAGGATCTAACAAAGGAAAGACAATGAAACATGAAAGCAATAGGTGAAATGCTCACTAGTTACAATAGCAAAGTAAAGGGAAAACTAAGAGTTCAACAAGAAAGTTTGCCTCCATCATATTCATGTAAGCTTTTGTTAATGTAATTTCAAAAAGAATCAAAGCAAGTTCTAGAGTGTCAAGTATCACAAATGCTATCACACATAAAGGATTAAGGATAGACATGGCAATATCCTCACTAGGTGAACAAGATAGAGTCCATCACCACAACAAATGACTAAATGCAATTAATGTCCCCAAGCATACCGAGGAAACCAAAACTCAATAGTCAGTCTTAACCATCTTTTATGATTCTCAGAGCATAATAAAGGGACATGTAGAGAGATACGACTGGAAATCAAGCAAGGTTTATTCAAGACCAAACAAAATGCAGAATGAGGAAGCAAAGCATGAATGCAAAGTATAAAAGCAAACAAACATGCAAATATAAACATAAAGAAAAATAAGAAAAGGAAAGAAAAGGAACAAACTCCCCTTTATTCCTGGCGGCTGGAGTCGGTTTAGGAGTAGCATCCATCCAGGTAGTGGTAGGGTTTGGGTAGTCGAGAGAGCATTCCTCACGTGATCAGTGTCATAGTGCACTGCTCCCCTACACTTCAACTTCACATAAGTGTGTTCCGGTGGCCGGAGAAGACTAAGGTACAAAATCCACTTTAGAGGTGAAGTGCTACGAGTCAAAGTAAGAGCAACTCCTCCCTCTTGATGCTTTTTGAAAATTCTTCCTGGAGGTTGGAGTCTATTTAGTTGTAGCACCCAGTCCAGAAGCCTACGACACCCTGCAAAGCCATGAAATGCCTCCCGCACACGTGCAGGGTAAGAAAAAGATGAAATACAATCAGTTTCTATATAAAGTGTTTCAAGAAATGCATCACATCCAATAAAATCAACCTTAGGTACCTCTATGAATTTTTCTAAAAAATTAGGAGAAATACTTACCTTGTCTTGCTGAAAAATACCTGAAGGTTCTACAAGAGTGGATGTAACTATGGCCTCCTCCTGGTCAGGTAAAGGCTTCATCTCAGGTTCTGGTGCTGGTGGAAATACAACGAAAAGAGGTGATTCTTGGTTCTTGTTTCCACCATGCAAGTCCCTACACTTTCATGCCTATCCTCTGAATCTTCTGATATGTCACTCAATGTAGGTGATCCCTGAGGCTCAGTGCAATCCCCTACACCTATAGAGTCATCTGCAAATGGAAATGAATCAGATTCAACCTCAAGCTTAGCTACCTCTGTGGCTAATACCTCCTCTACCTCATCTGAACTAGAATATCCTCTCTGAACATCGATCCTGGTCCCTGCAGTATGCATCTGACTAATGGTGGAGGATATTTGTCTAATTTGTCGCGTTATGTTCTGAAGGGAAGCATCAGTCCTACTCTGATACTGTTGAAATGGAGCGCTAAATTGCTGAAAATCCCTCTCAAATTGCTGCTGAAGCTGAGCGCTAAGCTGAGTGCTCAGCTGAGCGCTAAGCTGAGTGTTAAGCTACTGAAATTGAGTTTTAAGCTGCTAAAAATTCCTAACTTGTTGTTGCTGAAAATGAGTGAGAAGTGGCTCCAAAGTGAGTGGAAACTCCGGTTCTTGTTGCTGAACCGGATGTAACCACGAAGGCATAGGATCATCCTGGAATGTCTGTAGGTTCTGATATGTTGGATATTGCTCAGTAAATTGACTTTATGTATCCTCATACCTGAAATATGACTGATCCCCCCAATTAGAATTGTAGGATTTAGGAAATGAGTTATACCTATCTGACTGTTGAGGTTGGAAGTATCCATGCTTCTCTGGAATCTATTGGGGTTGAAAGTACTGAGTCGGGTAATTGCCCCAGTCATCATTATAGGTGTCAGGAGCTGGATCATAAGTATCTTGATATTGATGTTGGGAATGCAGGGGTTCTTGAAAAAATCCAGCAGTCTTTTGGATGAGGTGGCATATAGCAGCTGAATGAGATGGACTACCACAATTAGTGCATATGTGTTCCACTCGCCCAATTTCTGAATTGTGATATTCATTGAAGCCTCCAAATTGTTGAGAGTAGAAATCCATGTTGAACTGAAAGAATTATCCTAGTCTTACACTGAAACACTAATAAACAAGATTAGAAGACTCAGGAGCATATGATATCAAACACATGAATGTATGAACATTAAAGCACATGACAATTGTTTTTTTTAAAAAAAAACTTCTTGTGGAAAAATAGGGAAACAATCCTAAAATTATCAAACACCACTACATTCCCCGGCAACGACGCCAAATTTGATAGTGACCCACGTGTCGTACCACGAGTATCAAATACAATTACAGTGTCAAACTCCTCTAAACTAATGTAGTATAGAGTAACTCGAGTCGTCTCTCTCAAGGAATGTAACGATAGGTTAATAATCTTAGGATTCCAAGTTATTGCTTTTGGATTTTGAATATTAAACTGGGGGGTTGGATTTGAAAGCTGAGACTACGAAATGGAACGGCAAGGAAAGTATGAAATATAATCCTAATTAAGGAAAGACAATGCAAGTAAGGAAATCTAATTTAACCTAACTACAATTGCAGAAAAGAAAACGACAACTTGAAATAAAGCATCAACAAAACTAAACATGGAGCAAAACCTACAGCATTAAAGAAATCTAATCTGACCTAACCTATTGCATCCAAATCAAGTACAAGAATATAAAGCAATTAAAAGAGACAAGACAAGCAAGAATTAAGCAAAACAAAATACATGGAATTAAACCTAACTATAGAAGCATTTTGTCGAACAACTTGTAAGCATTCTTCTAAATGACATGAGTGCGTGCAATTCTAAAATATGGGAGAACAATTCAATACAAGCATTCATCAATTAACACCAACATTCAACTAGATCAAATGTTCAAATCAATACATCAAAGGAAGAGGGGAAACTACTGTTCGGATCTGAAAGCTGTTGTCCGGAACTTGCAATGGCCAGCTGAGAAAATGTTGGAGAGCGGATGCATGATGGCTGGATCGAAGAAGCTCTCTTCTGCAAATCCGACAGTGGAGAGATGGATGGTGGTCGGGATGGAGAGATGGATGATCGGCCGTCTAGGGTTCAGAGGCGCTAATGGCTAAGAAGAGAAGATGGGCGCTAGGGTTCGCGGATGAGGAAACGAGGAGAAGTGGATGATTAGGGTTCGCGGATCGGATCTGTCCCGTGTGCCCTAGCTCTTGTGCGATGGCCGGAGGTGGTGGAGAAGATGGTGAGGAAGGTCGGCAGACCGGCCGGCAGCGGGAAGATGGAGAGGAGCCGCCGGCCTTGGTGGATGAGATGGTGAAGGTGAAGAGGGTCGAGAGTGAGATGGCTTGAGTCGGGGATGCGTCCCCTCTCCGGTTGTCGCCGATCGCCCTTTGGTGGTCTTCGCAGATGGGTTTGTTAGTAATATGAGAGAAGTGTCCTAAGGCAATCGTCTTATGATTGTAAACATTTATTCTAATAAATGATAATTCACTATTTGAGTATACATGTTTGTGTATTTGATTGAGATCTTAAACTCATCTACTGAATGTCCGTAATACAATTCACAGCATAAGAGAATTTGTGATGGGATCACAACTAGTGATTATTTCTAAATGTGCAATTGTGAAGTATTGAAATTATCCCTAGTCGATGAATTGATAAAAACGGACACTATCAATTCTGTTGAGACTAGCATGGGTTATTCTCTAATCAGCTGATTCTCACTGGCTGGTGACATTGGGATGTCCGGAGATAAACATGGATGCTAGTTAAGGGAACTAGTTCATTGGAGTGACTAGCTGTAAGACTTCATATGAGAATCTACATGTAGATATGTCAATGAAGTTCTTACTGCAGCTTAAGTGCGATGTTCCTTTGACTTGCGGTGTTCAAGTCATCTTGGTCATGGAGACTTATACTTTAACATCTTAAGCAAGCATCTCCAAGGAGGTGTGGACTCAGGATGATTGGGTATAAGCCGAAGTGCCCGAAGATGTTTGAATAGCCTACAAAGGATTCACCACTCCTTGCGAGGAGATGTATACCCAGGCCTATCGTCGGATTGTTACTCAAAACCTCTGGCCAGAATATATCATGTTTAGAGTGCGAGTCTCTTAAATACATGAGAGTAATTAGAAATCCAAAGGATGAGAAAGACACTACTTGGGCTAGGTGTGACGTAGTCAGTCTAGTGGGGACTGACACAAACAGACCATGTCCTGAACCAAGTGGGTATAAGGTGGTGAAGGGAATGGAGCACGATTCATTAGAGCTGCTGAAGGGTTTCAGAATTACTTCTGAGGTCAAACCGTTGATCTTTCGATTAATTGGGGGTCATGATATACTACTAGGTGCCACTCATGATCGTTCTATAATTAGTTGATTATAGACGGCCAACATAAATCGAAAGCCTATTTAGTCACACGCACTACGAGTAATCCGAGGGATTTAAAACGAGTTGAAAATTGGATTTTCCAATCAAGAGAAATAAGTCGAATCTGAGTTAATCAGAGGCGCAATGGAAGCTAAAAATGGCTAAGTCTTTTGAAGGCTTGTTGGGCGAATTAAATGAGTTTAATTCGCGATTGTTGGGGCTTGAAGTGGCCGGCCAAAGAGGGTGCCCACCCTCTTTGGTTTGGCCGGCCACATTAAAGGGAGAAAACCATTTTATTTGGTTTGTTAGTAATATGAGAGAAGTGTCCTAAGGCAATCGTCTTATGATTGTAAACATTTATTCTAATAAATGATAATTCACTATTTGAGTATACATGTTTGTGTATTTGATTGAGATCTTAAACTCATCTACTGAATGTCCGCAATACAATTCACAGCATAAGAGAATTTGTGATGGGATCACAACTAGTGATTATTTCTAAATGTGCAATTGTGAAGTATTGAAATTATCCCTAGTCGATGAATTGATAAAAACAGACACTATCAATTCTGTTGAGACTAGCATGGGTTATTCTCTAATCAGCTGATTTTCACTGGCTGGTGACATTGGGATGTCCGGAGATAAACATGGATGCTAGTTAAGGGAACTAGTTCATTGGAGTGACTAGCTGTAAAACTTCATATGGTTATCTATAAAGATATGTCAATGAAGTTCTTACTGCAGCTTAAGTGCGATGTTCCTTTGACTTGCGGTGTTCAAGTCATCTTGGTCATGGAGACTTATACTTTAACATCTTAAGCAAGCATCTCCAAGGAGGTGTGGACCCAGGATGATTAGGTATGAGCCGAAGTGCCCGAAGATGTTTGAACAGCCTACAAAGGATTCACCACTCCTTGCGAGGAGATGTATACCCAGGCCTATCGTCGGATTGTTACTCAAAACCTCTGGCCAGAGTATATCATGTTAAGAGTGCGAGTCTCTTAAATACATGAGAGTAATTAGAAATCCAAAGGACGAGAAAGACATTACTTGGGCTAGGTGTGACGTAGTCAGCCTAGTGGGGACTGACACCATAGACCGTGTCCTGAACCAAGTGGGTATAAGGTGGTGAAGGGAATGAGGCACAATTCATTAGAGCTGCTGAAGGGTTTCAGAATAATTTCTTCTGAGGTCAAACCGTTAATCTTTCGATTAATTGGGGATCATGATGTACTACTAGGTACCACTCATGATCGTTCTATAATTAGTTGATTATAGACGGCCAACATAAATCGAAAGCCTATTTAGTCACACGTACTACGAGTAATCCGAGGGATTTAAAACGAGTTGAAAATTGGATTTTCCGATCAAGAGAAATAAGTCGAATCTGAGTTAATCAGAGGCGCAATGGAAGCTAAAAATGGCTAAGTCTTTTGAAGGCTTGTTGGGCGAATTAAATGAGTTTAATTCGCGATTGGTGGGGCTTGAAGTGGCCGGCCAAAGAGGGTGCCCACCCTCTTTGGTTTGGCCGGCCACATTAAAGGGAGAAAACCATTTTATTTGGTTTAATTAATAAAATAGATCTAGCACGATTTATTTTATAAATTATGGATAAATAAATTTGTATAAAGAAATTTATATAAATAAATTTATAGAAATTTATTCTTTTATGGAAGTTAAAATAATCCATGAATTGGTTTATTTTAATTTTATAAAATCAATTATGAATTGATTTTTTCATAATAAGAAAGTTTATAAATTTCTTATAAAATTTATTCCATAATAAAAGGAGAGAAGGTATTTGTTTTATTATAAAGTTAGTTATAATAAAACTTGGTTTAAACGGAATAATTAATAAGAGAATTTATAGGATAAATTTCTTATGTAAAATTCCGTTAAAGAGGAGACTTAGCAAGGGAGAAGCAACTATATAAGGAACCAAAGACAAGCCTTTAATTCCTAATTGATAATTGAGTTATCAAAAGATTAGAAGCTCCCTCTCTCTCTTATTCTCTTCTCTTCTCTTCTCTCTTCCCCATTAGGGCCGGCGCCCCTTAATAGGATTAGGGTCGGCTTCCCTTCATCCCACCTAGGGCCGGCGCCCCTAGCACACCCTAGGGTGGTTGCCATGAGCTATCAAGAAGAAGGAGAAGCCAACCAAGAAGAAGAAGAAGCGGATCACATCTCCTTCCTTCTCGGAATTCGATTCCGATTCTTGGTGGTTAGTTTCCATTCTTTTCTCTTGTTGTTCTAGTTGTGCTTTTAGAGAATCTAGTAGTTCTCATCGGCACAAAACTCGTGGCTTTGCGAAGTCATCCCGAAGAGAACTTGGCGTGGACGTGAATAGAGGCGAAGCTTCCAAGGGACGCTACGGTTGGATCTCGTTCCTTTCTTCGAGTTACGCGAGGTACAAAGTAAATTAGTTTACTTTTCCGCAATGTTTTAATTTATGATTATGTCAACACATCATAAGGTTGCATGCTAGATACGTGGCTAAAATAATTTAGAAAATTATTTTATGCTAATTCTTCCGCTGCACGTAAAAATTTAAAATTTTACGAATCCGTATCCTTGTCGACATGCACCCGGTCCCAACAGGGTTCCCTGCCGCCCTTTGTTTCTTCAGCCCAGCCCCTTATTTTCGGCCCATTCAGCCTTTTTTTCCCCTCTTGTGTGATGGAGTGAGGGGAGAAAAGGATGATGGTTTCTTATTGGGTTATTGGGTTTTGGGTTGAGGGTAGGAGTAAGAAATTAGATCCGAATCCAATAAGGGTTGTAATTGGGCTTAAGGATTGGATGATGTTGATGGGCTTTCCTCTTCTTGGATCCAAATTGGGTTGGATGAAGTAAACCATCTTCATTTGAATTGAACTAAGCCTTCAAATTAGACCATGCTTAAATTGAACCAAGCTCCTCAACACTAGCATTGGGTCCAATTACTTTGATCCAAGCCTTGGTCCAAGGTTCATCTTTAATTCCCTACAAAAATCATGAAATAATGCCAAAATTTAGAGAAAATTATAATGAGCTCCAAAAATAGATCCTAATCGTAAAATGTGATATAAACATGATTTAAATGTACGAGAGGACAAAAAAATGCTAATAAAATGAGCAAATATAATAACATAAAATGCTAGTTATCAACCATCACTCTGTGGCATGCCAAAATAGCTCTGGACTTCCGACTGAGGGCGTCGACGACTACATTAGCTTTCCCAGGATGGTAGCTAATGGTGCAGTCATAATCCTTCAGAAACTCCATCCACCTCCTCCGTCGAAGATTCAGCTCTCGCTGAGTGAATAGATACTGAAGGCTCCTGTGATCTGTGAAGATCTCGAAGGTGACCTCATAAAGATGATGCCTCCAGATCTTCAGCGCAAAAATAATAGTAGCCAACTCTAAATCATGAACGGGGTAGTTCCTCTCATGCTCCTTCAGCTGCCGAGAAGCATAAGCAACCACCCGTCTATGCTGCATGAGTACTGCGCCTAGTCCCAGGAGAGATGCATCAATATATAAAGTGAAATCATCCTCTCCAGAAGGCAGTACTAGAACTGGGGCAGATACAAGCCTCTGCTACACCTCCTGAAAGATGGTCTCGCAAGCCTCAATCCATACAAACTTCACGCCCTTCCTAGTCAAGCGTGTAAGTGGTGATGCGATGCTGGAGAAACCCTCAACAAAGTGTCGGTAATAGCCTACCAATCCCAGGAAACTGCGCACTTCATGGACTGACTTTGGCTGCTCCCAACTGGTGACAGCCTCGATCTTCTGGGGGTCCACTGAAATGCCTCCACTGGATACTATGTGTCCAAGAAAACCCACAGAAGATAGCCAGAATGCACATTTGTCGTACTTCGCATAGAGCTTCTCCTTTCGAAGAACCTCCAAAATGATACGAAGATGGCGAGCGTGCTCCTCCTCGGACCGAGAATATATCAGAATATCATCGATGAATACTATAACAAACTGGTCCAAGTATGGGAGGAATCCCCTGTTCATGAGATCCATGAACACGGCTGGGGCATTGGTGAGCCCAAATGGCATCACCAAGAACTCATAATGTCCATAACGGGTGCGAAATGTCGTCTTCTAAATGTCGCAATCTCTGACTCTCAGCTGATGATAACCAGATTGCAAATCTATCTTGGAGTACACAGATGTACCCCTCAGCTGACCAAACAGATCATCAATATGCGGTAGCGGATACATGTTCCTGACTGTGACTGAGTTAAGCTGCCTATAATCAATGCAAAGTCACATAGAACAGTCCTTTTTCTTCACAAAAAGTACCAGAGAACCCCACGGGGAAGCACTCGGTCGGATAAATCCACGATCGAGTAACTCCTGGAGTTGGACATTCAGCGTCCAACTCTCGCGGTGCCATCCGATATGGTGCCTTAGATGCCGGAGCAGTCCCCGGTATCAACTCAATGGCAAACTCTACCTCCCTCCGGGGAGGTAAGCCAGGCAACTCATCTAGAAATACATCCGAAAAATCCCTGATGACTGGAACGTCAGAGATCTGAGGAGTACTACCATCTGAAGTGCTGAGTAATGATACCAGAAATCCCTGACAACCGTGCGTAATAAGTATCTGCGCCTAAAGTGCGGAGATAACTGCTATGTCGTCATCCCGGATGCCAAGGAATTCCCACGAGGGTTGGTCTAGAGGTCGGAAAGTGACCACCCACAAATGACAATCAACGGTGGCATGCGAAGCCGCCAGTCCATGCCCAGAATGATGTCGAACTCTATCATGTTCAGTACAGATAGGTCCACGGTAAGGGTGACCCTCCCAAATTCCAAAGGACACCCTTTGACCTCCTGAGTTACCTCCAGAACTTCTCCTGAAGGTATGGACACCGATAACCGTGGTGCCCTAAGGGTCGGCAACCTGCAGATCTTGCTCAAGAACGGTCGTTATATAAAAGAATACGAACTACCCATATCAATAAGAAAATCTGCAGTGAGTGCGTAAAGCAAAACTGTACCTCAAAAAATGGATCCATCCGCTCGATGAGCCTCCTCTCGAGTAACAGCATAAACTCGGCCTGACTCTGGCGGTGGTGGAGGTGGGGGTAATGCCAGTGTAGTAGGCACAGAAGGTAGCTGAGGTACCGATGCTCCAGAAATCTGAGACTACTGATAGACAGGTAGCTGATACCTAGTATAGATCTGCTGACGAGGCTCTGAAATCGAAGGCTGAACTGAAGGCTGGGATACCACAGATGACGCTGCAGCCTCCTGACCCTGACCAAATAAGCAGTAGAGCTGGATCGGTGCAGGGGCAGTCTGCTGCTGTCGTGAAGAAGTTTGGGCCTTTCGGCCTCCCCGCTGGGCCCCCGACTGGCCAGAAGATCCTCCTCCAGCTGAGCCTCCTGTACCCGCCTCATGTGCCCTCTGAGGGCAGTTGTATCTCCGATGTCTAGGCTGTTTGCAATGGAAACAAACAGCCTATCCAATGGTACAACTCGATATGCCATGCTCCCTGTAACCACACCAAGTGCACTGATAAGACCCCTTGGACCTCTGCCGGTCCTGTCGAGAGAACTGGGAAGATCCTGATGCTGAACCTCCCGCTTTCTGAGGTCGAGGAGCGACCCCAGAAACATCCTGTGTTGGCTGCTCCAGTCTATCTCGCTTCCGCGAGGACTGGGTCTAAGAAGTCTGCAATGTCTTCTTGTCCTTCTTCCTCTCTGAGGATAGTCTCTGCTGCATCGCCTCCACATGTAAGGCGCGGTCCAGTGCCTGTCCGTAGGAGGTCAGATCCCAGGGGGACATCCGAGACTGGATGTAGGGAGCCAACCCTCTAAGAAAATGGGTCATCCTCTCAAGATCTCCAGGAAACATCTGAGGACAACTCTCGGACAAGCGGTGGAATTTTGCATCATACTCAGCCACTGACTGCTCTCCCTGACGAACCTCCAAAAACTCCTGCCATCGAGTTAGCTGTTGTGCAGCTGGAAAGTACTGAGTGATGAACGCCTGTCGAAATCTCTCCCAGGTGATCGACTGAGTGCCCATAACCGATCGCTGAGTGATCCACCATGTCTCGGCTCGGTCGCTCATTTGATACGTGATAAGTAACATTTTGTTGATCATTTTAGATTCTAAAATCCAAGTTTGACCCATATTTTACTTGTTAAATATTGAATTTATCGTAGGTTTTATGAATTTATTCTATTTTGGACTTTATTGTAAATCTTGATACATTTGAAATATTTTGGCACTGAATTGTGAATTTACTTTTATAGGCTCGGAAGGATCATGGGCCTAGGTCACGCTGGGTCAAACTTGAGTCAGAAGTGGACCGGATCGAGTGATCAAGTATCCGACCAATATGGGTCGTCCGATTCAAAAACGGCTAGATCTGAGGCCTCTGAGAACTTATGATTCAATCCGAGCTAGGGTTAAAGCTAATCAAGCACTCAGGTCAAGATCTGAAATTTTCCTCCAAATCAGAGATCATTTAGCCATTGGATCAAGCTTAGGAGGATCTAGACCGTCCATTCAAAGATCGGGTAGATCTGAGCCATCCGTTACAAATTTGGAAGATCCGAGCTACTGGGAGGTAGATCCTGACCCTATATCAATATCTGGAAGTTTTGGTTCAGATCTGAAGAGATCCAGCCATTGGATGGAGTTAAGAAAATCTGGGCCGTCAATTGTTAAGTATTTAAAATTAATTTCTCCCCAGGATGCAGTCGTCGCGTCTTCGCCGCAGTCTTCATCGTCTTCGCGTTTTCCTTCATTGTTCATCAGTTTTCTTCATCCGAGGGCGTGACCGCATCGATTTCTACATTGGATCAAGTTCTAGATCATCGGGAAGGTGTTTCCGTGAAGATTCCAGCTCCAATTCGCCCAAGAACAGAGCTGATTGAGGGTTTCATCAGCTCTGCCATTTGATTGCCTTGGTCTCGGTTGTGTGCCGTTTTCATCCATCTGAGATAGCAGGAGGGTCCTCTGGAGTGCTCTGATCATCCCCAAGCCATCATCACAATCAAACACAGCTAGATTGATGAGATCGAATGGGTTTTTTAGCTGGGAGCAGAGTTTGAGTTTGAATCAATCACTGAGACAGATTTATCAGCGATTTGTTGGGCTAAGGGGTTCGAGGCTCACTCTTGTGTGACGGCAAGAAGAACTTGAGCTAAGGACCGGATCGAAGCTTAGTTTTCTTAGTGAATTTTCAATTCTAAGCTGTAGTTTCGAATTCTGCAATTCATTTACAATTTCTGAATTTCAGATTAGTTAAGCTTAGTTTTCTGATTTGTTCCTGTAGTTAATAGCTTTTCAATTCTGCATTCGTATTAGATAGATGCTTGTTTAGTGAACATTGAGCTTGATTTCAGTTTGCTTCATTATTTAGTTCCTGCATATCAGTTTCTGTTTTCTTCCTCTGCATGCCAACTTTAGTTCCTGCACTTACTTCAAAGTCAGCTTGTTTCTGTGTTTTAATTCCTAAAAATTAGACACCACGTTTAGTGTGCTAATGTATTAGCTTTAAGCTTACTTCGCATTTGAATCATTTCTGAATTGAGTTTCATTTCTGCATTTTTTTGTTCAGCTGTTGCGTATCAGTTTATCCCTGCGTATCAACTTCATTTCTGCATGTTTCGGTTTAGCAATTCTGAATTCTGTATCAGTTAAATCAGATCTTCTTAATCTTTTCTGAACATTATATTGGAGCACTTGATTTTAGCTTGTTCTGTGTGTTGTTACATTCGGTTTGTTGCTGAATCTCTGCTTTTGGATTCTGCAATTCAGTGGTCATTTCTGCATTAGAATGGTTTTTGAACTTAGTGCTTTTTCCTGCGTATCAGCTTGCTTTGCATTCAGCTATTTCTAAATTTCTTCATCCAATTCTGCATTGGGTTGTTTCTGAACATTGCAGCTAGCTTGCAAATCTTTGCTTTGAGTTTGATTCCTGAAGTTTGTCATTCATTCTCTCATTCCGCTTATCTTTGCATTGATCAGTCCATTTCTGCACATCAAGTTCAGCTCTTAAAAAGTAGTGCCTTCACATTCAGTTGCCTTTGAATTTTAGTATCCTTTTTATGCGCATCAAGTTTGCTGAATTTTTGCATGTTGTATCAAGATAAGTTTCAGCACTGATTTGTATCAGGATTAAACCTATTTTTTTTAGTGTATTGTTGTGCTTGAAATCAGCTTCATTTGCATTTAGTTTGTTTCTGAATTGTAGTCTCATTTCTGCACATAAGTTTGTTTCCCTTGCGTATCAAGTTGTTTCATTGTTGCATTTTATATCAAGTGAATGCTTTGGCTTTGATGGGTAATTCCTGAAGTTCAATACAATCTGTAGTGCACCTTGCAATTGAATTCAGATTTGTTTTCCAAGTTTGGCTACTTTACATTGGTCGATTAAATCCATCATTAGTTGAGTTCATTAATTGCCAACTCCTTGTTTAGTTCATTTAGTTAAGTTTCCTTTCTTTTCATTGCGTTTTCATTTTTAATTAAAATCAAACCCAATTCTTACTTGAAACCAAAAACTTTTGACGACACATAAACTCGAGCTTGAATCAAACAACCTTAACTAGCCCTAGGAAAACTACGACCTGTGGCCCCTTTATTACATTTTTATCTTTGTTAGCAAAAAGGGTTTCCAGCTTTACAAATATCTAAATTTGAGACCCACATTCGTGACAACCTATACATTGGAGCTGAACAAAACCACTCGACTGCTATCAGAAATTCTGGAGAGCAGCAAGGTTGAGAATGTGAGTTGAAAATGCAGCTAGAAAAGGAAAAAAAATCAGTGGGAATGCTAGTAAGGCAGTTTTTGTATCAACTTGAAACTGAAATTGGGTTTTTAAGGCTATGAATCACGGAATGAAGTACATAAATGTATCAAAAAAAGTGTTGAGTACATCCACTTTTGAAGGAACTTAGTGTGGCTGCTTGAAATTCCAGATCTGATCAGAGAAAAAAAAAGAAGCAGTGTAGTGCCGTGGTTCGAATTCCACTTGCTGCTCTGAAATTTTCAATTGAAGCATTCAAATTCTCCACTACTATGTGATGTAATTGCTATGAAGAAATCAGAGAATTGCAAGGATAAAGAACTTAAGGATTCTCGATTCTGAAATTAATTCCGGTGAGATGGAAACTAAAGGCACAGCAGCTAAAATTCATTTGGAAGCTCACAACAGAGTTGGATGGGAGCTAGTTCTGATAAGGAATTGGAGCTGGGCACAACATGACCGAACAAGATGAAGAAAAACCTGAGTAAAGACTTAGCTGCAACCAAAAATCAGAAAATTCAGCAGCTGATCATATATAAAAAAAAGAGATAAAAGCAGAAAAAAAAGAGACACAAATGGCTCGCAAGAGAAGTTTGCCACCATGAAACAAGTGAAGTTTTTCTCATCCGAATCAAAGCCTTGCTCCACTACATTTTTTTTTTACTTTACTAGAGGATCATGAAAAAGAAAGAAGAAAAAAAAAGAAAAAAAGGAGATAAGTGGCACGCAAAAGCAAATTGGCACATTGAAACCAATAAGGTTTTCTTCATCCGAATCAAGGGCAATGCCAAAGTCTTACTCCACCATATTTTTGACTTCACTAGAGGACTGTAAAGATGGCAAAGTGCATTGGAAATCTTCTTGAGCATCCGAGTCTTCCACTTCATCAATTTTTCTATTTTCTTAATTTTTACTTCATTCTTACCATTTCATATGTCTTTAACTTTTGAATAAACTTTTGTAGATGTGGATCCTAATCATGAATAATGGTGGAGAGTAGATAATAAGCAAGCCTATGGTAGTGCAAAAAGCATGTGTGTTTGAGTGAGCTCCACTTTCATCATGAACTTAGAACTCAAAAAGAGAGCCACCAAAACTTCCCTTGAAAGGCTTAGTGAGTTAAATTCATCTCAATGAATTATGAAGGATGAAAATGCTAAGTTGTTGATTTAAGGACGAGATACTAATCCATAGAGCTTAGATATTTGAGAATTGACAACCTTAGGTAATTTCTTTTCACTTGCTTCTAACTATGTTTGGAAAGAGTCTAAGGGATACATATTTAGTAGTTTTCGCGAGACGCTCAAGTTTAAGTGTGGGGGAGTTGATAAGTACCATTTTGTTGATCATTTCAGATTCTAAAATCCATGTTTGACCCATATTTTACTTGTTTAATATTGAATTTATCCTAGGTTTTATGAATTTATTCTATTTTGGACTTTATTGTAAAGAACAAGTGGGAAGAAGTAGTTAAGGAGGAAAACAATTGAGGCATCTAGATTCCTTATTATACTTTGAAGATCCAAGTGGCACGCAATAAAAAAAAATCTGCAATGAAAAAAAAACAAATGGCACGTAAAAGAAAATCTGTGCCAAAGTGAAGAAAAAAAAATTGTTGTGAAGCTAACTTGGATCAGAAATGATGTGGATCAAGAATTGGGATGTTGGAATTATGGAAGTTAAGATCAGCAACACTTTGCTAAAGTCTGCATTGAAGCTGTAAAGTCTGAATTAAAGCAGAAAAAATGCAGAAAATCCGAAACAAATGCAGAAAATCTGTGCCAAAATAGAGGAAGAAAAAAAAATTCTGTGTCGATCAGTAATTTACTTGCAGCTGTACTAATCTGAAACTAATGCAAGGGCTGCTGACAAGGATTAAGAACAAAACCACTCGACAGCTATCAGAAATTCTGGAGAGCAGCAAGGTTTAGAATGTGAGCTGAAAATGCAGCTAGAAAAGGAAAAAAAAACAGTGGGAATGCTAGTAAGGCAGTTTTTGTATCAACTTGAAACTGAAATTGGGGTTTCAAGGCTGTGAATCACGGAATGAAGTACATAAATGTATCAAAAAAAGTGTTGAGTACATCCACTTTTGAAGGAACTTAGTGTGGCTGCTTGAAATTCCAAATCAGATCAGAGAAAAAAAAGAAGCAGTGCAGTGTCGTGGCTGGAATTCCACTTGCTGATCTGAAATTTTTAATTGAAGCATTCAAATTCTCCACTACTATGTGATGTAATTGCTATGAAGAAATCAGAGAATTGAAAGGATGAAGAACTTAAGGATTCTGGATTCTGAAATTAATTCCGGTGAGCTGGAAACTAAAGGCACAGCAGCTAAAATTCATTTGGAAGCTCACAACAGAGTTGGATGGGAGCTAGTTCTGATAAGGAATTGGAGCTGGGCACAACATGACCGAACAAGATGAAGAAAAACCTGAGTAAAGACTTAGCTGCAACCAAAAATCAAAAATTCAGCAGCTGATCATATAAAAAAAGAAAGAGATAAAAGCAGAAAAAAAGAGACACAAATGGCACGCAAGAGAAGTTTGGCACCATGAAACAAGTGAAGTTTTTCTCATTCGAATCAAAGCCTTGCTCCACTATTTTTTTTTTACTTTACTAGAGGATCATGAAAAAGAAAGAAGAAAAAAAAAGAAAAAAAAGGAGATAAGTGGCACGCAAAAGCAAATTGGCACATTGAAACAAATATGGTTTTCTACATCCGAATCAAGGGCAATGCCAAAGTCTTACTCCACCATATTTTTGACTTCACTAGAGGACTGTAAAGAGGGCAAAGTGCATTGGAAATCTTCTTGAGCATCAGAGTCTTCCACTTCATCAATTTTTCTATTTTCTTAATTTTTACTTCATTCTTACCATTTCATATGTCTTTAACTTTTGAATAAACTTTTGTAGATGTGGATCCTAATCATGAATAATGGTGGAGAGTAGATAACAAGCAAGCCTATGGTAGTGCAAAAAGCATGTGTGTTTGAGGGAGCTCCACTTTCATCATGAACTTAGAACTCAAAAAGAGAGCCACCAAAACTTCCCTTGAAAGACATAGTGAGTTAAATTCATCTCAATGAATCATGAAGGATGAAAATGATAAGTTGTTGATTTAAGGACGAGATACTAATCCATAGAGCTTAGATATTTAAGAATTGACAACCTTAGGTAATTTCTTTTCACTTGTTTCTAACTATGTTTGGAAAGAGTCTAAGGGATACATATTTAGTAGTTTTCGCAAAACGCTCAAGTTTAAGTGTGGGGGAGTTGATAAGTACCATTTTGTTGATCATTTCAGATTCTAAAATCCAAGTTTGACCCATATTTTACATGTTTAATATTGAATTTATCCTAGGTTTTATGAATTTATTCTATTTTGGACTTTATTGTAAATCTTGATACATTTGAAATATTTTGGCACTGAATTGTGAATTTACTTTTATAGGCTTGGAAGGATCATGGGCCTAGGTCACGCTGGGTCAAACTTGAGTCAGAAGTGGACCGGATCGAGTGATCAAGCATCCGACCAATATGGGCCGTCCGATTCAAAAACGGCTAGATCTGAGGCCTCTGAGAACTTATGATTCATCCGAGCTAGGGTTAAAGCTAATCAAGCACTCAGGTCAGGATCTGAAATTTTCATCCAAATCAGAGATCATTTAGCCGTTGGATCAAGCTCAGGAGGATCTAGACCGTCCATTCAAAGATCGGGTAGATCTGAGCCATCCGTTGCAAATTTGGAAGATCCGAGCTACTGGGAGGCAGATCCTGACCCTTGATCAATATCTGGAAGTTTTGGTTCAGATATGAAGAGATCCAGCCGTTGGATGGAGTTAAGAAATTCTGGGTCGTCCATTGCTAATATTAAACTTTTCTCCCCAGTTGCAGTCGTCGCGTCTTCGCCGAGTCTCATCGTCTTCCGTTTTCCTTCATTGTTCTTCAGTTTTCTTCATCCGAGGCGTGACCGCATCGATTTCTACATTGGATCAAGTTCTAGATCTCGGGAAGGTGTTTCCGTGAAGATTCCAGCTCCAATTCGCCAAAGAACAGAGCTGATTGAGGGTTTCATCAGCTCTACATTGATTGCTTGGTCTCGGTTGTGTGTCGTTTTCATCCATCTGAGCTAGCCGGAGGGTCCTCTGGAGTGCTCTGATCATCCCCAAGCCATCATCGCAATCAACACAGCAGATGATGAGATCGAATGGGTTTTTCAGCTAGAGCAGAGTTTGAGTTGAATCAATCACTAAGACAGATTTTCAGCGATTGTTGGGCTAAGGGGTTCGAGGCTCACTCTTGTGTGACGGCAAGAAGATCTGGAGCTAAGGGAAGGGATCGATGCTAGTTTCCTTAATGCATTTCTGTTATTAGCTGTAGTTTCGATTTCTGCAAGCCATTTCCATTTCTGAATTTGTATCAGTTGCCTTAGTTTTCTTTTCTGGATCGTTCTGCTTTAATTAGTGTTTCAATTCGGCACTCTTATTAGTTAAGTTGTTTATGTAGTGAACAATTGCATTTATATCAGCTTGCTTTGTGTTTAAACCAATTTTGAATTTGGTATCAGTCATGTTTTTGCGTATCAGTTTTTTTCCTGCGTATCAGTTTATTTTTCTTAAGTTCCTAACTTTTGTATCAAGCTAGTTTCAGTTTTATCTTCTGAATTCACTTTGAAGTTTGTTTCATTTACATAGTTATTGAATTCAATTTCTGCATTTGGTTTAATTAGTGGTGTATCAACTCTAGTTCCTGCGAATCAGCTGCCTGTGTACTAGTCTCCTTTCGGCAAAGTTCAGGTTTATTATTTCTGAAATTTGTGTCAAGTAAACATAAGTTTTCCTAGCTCTTTTCTGAATATTAGATCTGTTCACTTAGTCTCAGCTCGTTGTTTGTTTGGCATCTCATTTGTTGCTGCATATTGGTATTTTTCAGTTCCTATTTCTGCAAGTTAGCCTCATTTCTGAAATTTTCAGTTATCACTTCTGAATTTTGTATCAGAGACATTAACTCTTTTGAATCTTTGTTGAAGTTAGATTTGTGCATTAATTTCAGTTTGTTTGCTTGTTCTGCATTTGGTTTGCAGTTGCATTTCTGTATTCGGGATCTAATTCTTGCACTTTCATTTCTGCATTAGTTTGTTTTGAGTGATCAGTTTTCGATTCCTGGAATTTCTTCACTCAGTCATGCATAGCACTTCACTTAGAGCCTTGCCTTCCCAACTGAATTGATCAATTTATTTCTGAATTGTCAGTTATAATTTCTGCATTTAGTTTCAGTTTTTTCAGCACATAAGCTTTTCTCATTTTGGTATCAAGTTTGTTCAATTGCTTGCATTTTTGGTATCAAGTGAATGCTTCGGCTTTGAGTGGTAATCCCTGAAGATCAATACAATTTGTAGTGTACTCTTGCATTTGAATTCAGATTTGTTTTCCAAATTCAGTTAAGTGCCTTGGTTGATTTAGTGTTACATTGGTTGAGTTCATTAGTTGTCATTACCTTGTTTAGTTCATTTAGTTAAGTTTCTTTCTTTTCATTGAGTTTTCATTTCTAATTGAAACCAAACCCAGATTTTATTTGAAACCCAAAAATATTCGACGACACATAAACTCGAGCTTGAATCAGACAACTTTAACTAGCCCTAGGAAAAATACGACCTGTGGCCCCTTTACTACATTTTTATCCTCGTTAGCAAAAAGGGTTTCCAGCTTTACAAATATCTAAATTTGAGACCCACATTCGTGACAGCCTCTTTTGGGTCCATCAAGTATCCGTCATCATAATTCTCTCGGTGCCACAGAAGGGTACACTGTCCAATTTGAAAAAACTGTAAGTTTTCTATTTCATAGATATACCTCAACAAAAAGTTTCAGACCAATATAATTGTTACTAATGTCATATCTGTGTAGGTGGCGTTTTTCAAAAATTTGAACTGGTCATATTACAAGATATGGAATAAAGGATTACCTTCCATAGTTGGGACAGAGTTTAATGAAATTGTTGTAGAAGGACCCACCCAAAGCAGATTGTAAGAGGATGTTTATTTTTGTTAAAAATAACAATTGATTTCATGGTTGGATTTATAAGATGACAACAATGTGAATATTGGTTTTTCAGATTGGATTGTGCATTTTTCATGATGCGGTATGTTGAAAGTCTGGTTTTTCAAAGATCTATAGATTTTAGCCAAAAGCAAATGAAAAATTATTAATTTCAGGTGGGATATAAAATAATGAGAGACAAGTGCTAGAAGCTAAATCTGTAAATAGTATTTTTGTTGATACTATGCATATGTAATTGTGATCACAAACATTGTAAATTTGTAATTATACAATCTATGTACTCCTTTTCAAATCAATGAAACTTTGCTTTGGATCATTATTTTTGTCTTATATGTAATCTGTAATCTGTAATCTGTAATTGTTGTCGAACCCATCAGTAATATTGAACCTTGCTTTTGCTAGAATCATTTGAATTCAGGACCGCGGTGGGCCTAAAACAAAAGCATTTTAGGAAACCCACTCAGGGCCTGAAACAAAATGATTCAGTTGTATAATGTAAGTTTAATGACAAACATTATATGTTTGTAGTTATAATGTATGTAAACCATTTTGATACTCCAATGGAGCATTGCTTTCGATCCTTGTTATTGTGTAATCTATAATCTGTCCTCTTGTCGATACTATAAGTAATATTGAACCTTACTTTTCCTCTACCCTAATTTTAAATCACAGCCCACGTTGGGCCTGAAATGAGATTATTTCAGGCCCAAGCTGGGCCTGAAATAATCGCATTCGGGCCCAGTGTGGGCCTGAAATGATATTATTTCAGGCCCAGCGTGGGCCTAAAATAATCTCATTTCAGGCCCATGCTGGGCCTGAAATAATTCCATTTCAGGCCCAAGCTGGGCCTGAAACAATAATGTTCAGGCCCACGCAGGGCCTGACACAATAATCTCATTTCAGATTTCAAATAATTCAATAATAGAATGATTAAATATTTTATATAAATATACATGTTGCGAAATTATTTTTAATATTAAACAAGAAGGAGAGTACCTATATAGACATTGCATACCATAATTTAATTCCATCCACATCATTACCTCATATTTTCAGAATTTGGCACAGCAGGAGGTTTGTTTCATGGACCTATGATATTTTGATTTCTCAAAACTCATTACCAGTAGTTAGAGTTTAGATAGCTAGGAGATGGTATTTTTGGTCTCCAAACATAGTCCTAATGATTATCAATTACGTGTTAATACAGTATCAGTTGGCACAGAACAATGAATCAACAAAGCAAACAAACAGAGGGTCTCAAATGACAGATATTCACAAACCATAGGACTTCAGGACTTCAAGACCTGAAATAACATTATTGTGGGTTTAAAAATCTGAGAACTTCACAACTGATCATTTCTGCTTACATAAATTTACACAAGAAGAAATGTATCATAATATTGAAATACTTCTTCAATTCACAACATTAACAACAACTAGTTTTTTGACAATACTATAGCTGTATAATATATAAAATATATACATTCAGTTCTCCTCCATACAAAATATACACTTCAATCAGAATATTGGGTCACTACATATACCAATTAACTCAAGACCTTGGGGTTGGCAGCATTCTACATGTCCTTTTATTATAACCAAGTTGTTTGCACCGGCTGCATTTTAGTTTTACCTTGCCATTGTGTCTGGACTCAATCTGTGTCTTCTTTCGTCTACTAGGCTGCACAAGGCTACGGGGACATAGAACTGTAATATTATTTACTCCAGTAGGTCAAAACTGCTTGCTTCTACAAGGGAAAATACGATCCATGTAAACCCACTTCCAAGTTTCAGAATAAAAATAATGCTCACAATATAGGAGTGTATCCATGTTCCTATGAATAATTACGGCAATAGCATGTGAGCAAGGAAGTCCTGAAATTTGAAACTCCCCACAATGACAAAACTTTTTTTCCAAATCAACAATGTATGAAGTGCCCCATGTTTCTATTTCCATTTCTGATTGAGAGTAAGGGTGAACCTTATAAGCTCTTACTTTCTCTCTCCTTGAATCCATTTTTTTGTAGCATAAGGTGTCAAAGCAACATGTCATTTGGAGACTTCCTCTCTACGGTTATAGAACCATTGAGCAACTTTTCTTCTTGTATTATCAATTAACCTCTTTATGGGAAGCTCACGTGTAGACTTGAACAAAGCATTTAAGCTCTCCACACAATTCGTGGTAAGCATTATATACCTTCTCCTTGTAAAGTGTGCATTTGCTCATCTTTTAGGGGCAATGTTCTTAAGCCACTTATGGGCAACTGGATGTTTTTCAAGCATTGTCTACATTATCATATCATATTGGAGTGTTGTGTTGGCTCGTGCTGCTGCCCAAAACAAACCTACAGCAGCTCTACTTCCAGTATCAGTTACCATATTACAACACATGTGGTGGTAACAAAAGGCATGATGCGCGTTTGTGTAGACTTTTCTAACTGCTGATATAATGCCCCGATGTCTATCTGATACTATGGTGATTGAGTGATCATCGACAGCAAAGAACCTCTTTGTATGCTCCAAAAATCACTCTCATACAGACCCACATTCAACTTCAACTATTGCGAAGGCAACTGGGAGAACATTGTCATTACCATCAATCGTCGTTGCAATCAACATTAATCCCGGATACTTTCCTCTTAGGTGTGTGGCATCAATTCCGATAAGTCTACGCAAATAAAACCTGAACACCCTTCGGCAAGCACCAAAAGCCCAAAAACACCGCTGGAACTGATTGTCACCATTCCTGCATAGTGCCACATACGTTTCAGGATCTCTAGCTCTTAACTCACGCAGATATTGTGGAAGATCTCTATAAGCCTCATCATAATCTCCAACAACCTTTTTCAATGCTTTCTCCCTAGCTATGTATGCTTTTCTGTATGATATGGTCACTCCAAATCTAGCTTTAATATTTGATATAATCATACTTGGTTTGTATTGTTCATTATGAAGAAATTGCTCTTCAACAAAAGAAGTAACAAATGATGAAGAACATGCATGATGATCAGTACTTTCCCTAACAGTTCCACATTGGTGTTCCTTTATATATTTTGTAACATTTAACTCCACTTCCCCCCTTGCTACTACTCTCCATGTACATGGTTGGTTGAAGCACACTGCTTTAACTCTATTTTTCGGGTGTCAACTGGTTTATATCTCATATGCTTAACCATGGCATGTTTGACAAGTGCATTCTTGAATTCTTCTCTAGATAGAAATATCTGCCCCACAAAAAATTCATGCCCATCTCTTGCCTCTACCTCTCCAATTGGCCCAGCAAGCAATCGAGAATTTAAAATATAAGGATCTTCAGCTAATGGAAACTCCTCCTCTAAGTCACTGTACTGATCTGGGGGAAATTCATATTGCTCAATCTGCATATCATCGGCTTGGAATTCTAGTACACTTGTAATGGGTTCTAATTCATCTGCATTCCAGATTTCAATTCCTTCCGCCCCACTCCAGGTTGGCTCAAAGAATTCAACAACTCTTGTAGAAGAATTCAAACCCTCACCTTCTAGATTAGTTGCTTCTTCATTTAGATCAATTGTCAAATTCCTTGTAATTTCTGATCCATTCCCCGTGACAGCATTATCATCAAGAGTATTCCATATCTCGGATAGAATTTCGTCAACAACATTATCATCCCTGAAAAATAAATTACAATTACATTTTGCAAACTTTGAAAATCATAATCAAGGACCTAGGAAGGCCTGAGGGCCTGAAATATTTTAATTTCAGGCATATTTCAGGCCCTGTGAGGGCCTGAAATCAAAATATTTCAAGCCCTCACAGGGCCTGAAATCTAATGATATCATCACTCCCAAGGACTGAAATCCTTTAATTTCAAGCCCTCCTAGAGCCTCATATGGTAAGATATCACCCCTAGGTCGAATTCAAGCATTTATTTATCTTAAGTTTAACAAATTTCAGAGAGCCCTTATTATGTAATGCATATCACCCTTAGTCTCCTCCAAACATAAAAATTGTAGAAAGAGTTGATAAGTATAAAACTAGGTCTGATACCATATCAAAGATGACAATTATACGTACATTACTATTTGTATTTGTTATCAATCTGTTACTTGTTTTTTCTCCTTCACCACCTATCTTCCTCACCTGCCTTGGTGATGAATTGAGTTGTGCAAGGTCAAAATATATACATACCCTCGTGATGATTCGACTTGTGCAAGGTAGTAATATATATATAGGCTGAGAAAATTTCCACTACCTGCCCATCCGAATCACAAATTATTATTTTACTGCAAAAGTAGTTCGGATGTCTCGAAAATGTGAATCGAAAAAGGTATTTTGTAGCGGGAGGGGTATAATAAGAAGTTCACTTAAGGGTCTGCGCTCTTTGGTAAATTAGAAACCATGGTCCACGATTTAATAATTATCAATTTTTACGTACGCCCTTTGGTAAATTTAAACCGATTGTTCAAATCTATTTATAGTTCACACAACCATAATGCTAATTTTAGTCAACTAAAATCTGTCTTTAATCAACTACTCTTATAAAAACTTCTAAACTAGAAATTGTTATAAAAATAATAATTTTAATTAAAAACATTTCATTAGCTTATTAGTCAACTCAATCATCCATTAATTCCTAAAAAAGAAATTAAAACACATTAGTTAACTATTTTTCATTGGCTCTTCAATGAACCTCAGCCTGATCATCAATCTAACTTGCATCAATATTAGCTAACCAAAGGATTTTACGTTAATCTACTGGCACATTATTGTCTGAAAATTGAACTAAGTTGGCTAGGTAGGATCAATATAAAATCTCAAAAATTACTAGTAGCGACCCATTGGGTATGAAATCTAATAAAAATGTACAGTCATTTGTGTTTTTGTAAAATATATCGGATAAATTTAAAATTGTTAAAAGCTAGTGAGACCAAAATTGATGAACCATTGAATTTTGATGACACGTACACGGTAAAGATCAGCGTACAAGTGACAAAATGTTAGCACATACAGGAATATGTACGAAAATCATCGGTACGCTGCAATATTGAAAATTTTAGGATATTTTATCAAAAGACGTATATGAAAATTTATATTTATAAAAAAATTATATAATTTAGTCTTTATCAAAAAAAAAAATACAAGCAAAATCAAGTCATTTCTCTTATATCCTTTCCGTCAATAACTTCTTATCATAGTTTATTTTTTAAAATATCTAAACCACATTTTCATAATTTATTTTTAAAATAATAAATTAGGATTCGAATGTAGATATATTCATCTTCTCTCATACTATATATCTCTATATCTTGTACAACTCAACGGATGTAGATATATTCATCTTCTCTCATACTATATATCTCTATATCTTGTACAACTCAACTCATTCTGAATCTTTTACTATATTTTACTATGATGGTAAAAAAATAAAAAATAATTAAAAAATTATCCCATAAATAATCATTCAAGCTCTGCCTGAAATAAAGGTATAAATAAAAAATATAAAATATCAAAAAATATATAAAAAATAACATAAGAAAAAATATATAAAAAATAAAGATATAAGGCCCAAAGAATCGATTTATAATATTTTTTTATAATACCTAATCTATCTTTATTTACATATATAAATTTTATTTTAATTTCTATTTTATATATTTATAATATATATAATTTTACTAACTCTTTTTCTTTTTTTTATATTTTATATATCTTTTCATACTTTATTTTATTTACATTTTTAATAATTTACATTTTCTATTTATAGGATAATTTTTTAATTATTTCTCAATCTTTTCACAATCACAACAAAACATCTACATCCTAATTTATTATTTTAAAATCAAATTATAAAAAAAATAATTCAAATATCTCAAAAAATAAAATACTACAAGAAATTATTTGACGAGAGAGATATAAGCGAAATAAACTGATTTTACATACGACCTTTGATTAAAAAAAAAAAATCATGAGACGTTTTTTTTTTGATAAATATGAATTCTTACATACACCTTTTTGTAAAATACCGAAAATTCTATAATATTCCTAATATGGTTCCAAGTCTGGCCTCAGGAGCAGAATGGAATCAATCTAAGGCAAATTCCATTGGATGGCATATCAAAGATGATTTCTTGGATAAAAGATAAATCACAATTGAATGAAAAATTACCCCACTTAAAGTTAAATAAAACACTGAAAATTACAAAATCTATGAAATACTTGGAAGGCTCCTAGTTGTTCTGCAACTAGTCAGAGAATTTCTTAATAATCGTCTATTTAAGATGGCTGCGAAGAGACTTCATTTCCGACGAATCTTGATATTTAAAGTCCATTGAAGCCTTCCTTCTGGGCGGGGTATTTCCCTGGGAAGGCGCAGTGGCACTTCGTGTTCACCCAGGGATGAGAGTGGGGATGGTAGGTGTAGGTTGTCTAGATGGATGTTCACAGCAAGTTGCCTCGCAACCTGCATATATGTATTAGATGCTCGCTCCAGATAATTGAACAAAAAAATAAATTAATGTCGAGTGATTGTTCCATGTTGATATGACAACATTGAAATACTTGAGCAGATTTATAACCATGATTTCATTTTGTAATTACAATTTCACAGGAGCAGAGAACATGGATTTGTTGTAAGTTGAGTATACTTTTCAGAATTTCTACAAGGTCATTCACATTTGTAGAACCACACGAGTTTAGACACTTTGAGCTGACATTATAAATGCATACTGATAAAAGGATTGACCACTAAGACATGAGCTTCACCTTTGCAACAGACAACAAATTGAGTACCCAGCAGTTTACTTTTGTATGTAGAGAATATCTAGCAGAATCAATGGGTAATACTATCATATTTCCTAACAGAAACTAGTGTATATACACACATTCAACGCAAAGGAACTATGCAGTGTGCTGATTTCCAGATGTGTGCACTAGCGTGGATCACATGGATATGCACAGATATGAAGAATATACGCACAAACAAGTGAGCTGATAAGAAGAATATAAACACAAAGTGAGTTAAATTTGTTGTACCTCAGCTACAATTTCATCCTTGGTTACAGGTGTTCGGATCTCATTGTCAACTTTGATGTACCTCCACAAGGTCTACGGGCAATATTTGGACATGTAAATTTAGTATGTGTAATAATGTAATACATAACAACTCAATTGAAAATCAGTAAAGAAAAACAAGTGTACATAGCATTCACACGAATTATCTCCAGCAAAAATACAGTTAGTTTTCATCAAACAACAAAATAATAAGATAAACTTGAGACAGTTAATACAGTTAACAATTTGCATGTATTAACTATAGTATATGAAGAATCCAAAATACAGGAGGAATACTATCCTAGTAAACCTTGCCCAAGAGGATGATAATTTCAAATTGGCCCCATGGTTCACCAACAGATACAGTCTAAATTCTAGTTTAGATATATTATTGCCAAAAAAAATTTCTAGTTTAGAATACCTGAACTAGAAAAAACAGGTATTTCAAATTGGCCCCATGGTTCACCAACAAGATACAGTCTAAATTTATATTATTGCCAAAAAAAATTTCTAGTTTTTTATTGAGATTTAAACATATATATCTAAACTGAAATAAAAAACAGGTATTTCAAATTGGCCCCATGGTTCACCAACAAGATACAGTCTAAATTTATATTATTGCCAAAAAAAATTTCTAGTTTTACAACAAAATACTGCTTCCGACAAGCATTTCTAAATCAGGCATCATGATGGATCTTCACAAAAACAATACTCACACTAAAGTGAATCCAAACATCCATACGAAGATTTGCGTGTGTAGGAGAAGTTTGCATGTTAAAAGACAATCTAATAGTCTACAACTATCTCAATGTAGGCTGCTCTAAAATGGACTGTGATATCTTTGTATTAGAAATTTTAGATATTTTGACCTACGAACTCCATGTTAGTCAATGATTCTACAAAGAGAAATAGATCAATATTCTTGGAGATGTCATTAGTAAAAAAAAACACTATAAACATACAGGTTTCTCCCATCAATCTCTTCTTGTGAGCATGTACATGTCAATTAAGGCAAATAACTCAAAGGCTTAAGGATTATAAGCTTGTGTATTTGAAATATACGACACTCATCATTCAAAATCCTTTTGTAGAATTAACTCTTAATAAAGTCCACATATAAATCTTACAAATACTGCAATAAAAATAAATTCATTTGATGGAGCTACAAACATCAGCAGATTGCACTCACAAGGCGAGCATTATCAAGACGCCTTGCCGCTTCCTGATATTCCTTCATTTTTTCTTGCTTTGCCTATTGAAATGCATAGAGCAATTTTAAAAGATTGAAATATAGTACAACCAAGCTTATGACTGCACTTGCATAGAGATAAATGGTAAGTAATTAATAAGAACGAGAAGTCTTATATACGATTTCCTGGGATTGGCATAAGAACAAGAAATGTAAATTGGCAGTTAAAGAATATTCTTCTAAATATAGTGAGATACAGTAGCTCAGCACCAATTCACATGAAATATAATTCAGAAAGTTATAATCATAAATAACAACGACGACAACGAATCATTATCCCACTAGGTGAGATCGGTTATATGGATCCTTCTACATTGATGGGCTCTAACCCCTACTATATCATCATAAATAACAAATTTCAAAATATTTAACAAGAGAAATCCCCATCAGAATACACATTATAGCAAGTCGCATCCATAATGCAGATGCAGGTATAGGAAAGTATATTCTAAAACCACACACCAAACAAATGAGTCAAAGCATGAGATGGTGTTGGTTGTGATTTATTACAACAAATAAAGATGTCATAATTATGCTAAACAGTATCTGAGAAATGCATGATCTAAATCTGCAAACAACTTGAACATCAAGATTACATAGGTATTTTGATAAAGGTTTCCTTCCAATTAGCTACAGCTAAGTCTTTATAGAACCTTTCCTTGAAGTCCGTCGCTTATGATATAAATAATAAAAAGAAAACAAAAGAATGCAATGATCAGAACTAGTATAGGCATAACCAAACAAAAACGAAACATATATATTAATTCTACCATATCAAATATTGTGACATAAAGGTAAACATCTATTTCCAGAGGATATTGCATTCTTCCCAAAATGCCCACATTTTTCCATTCATAGTGATTTTCCATAAATAATACAACATTCTGAAAATGTTATCTCTGAAACAAATGGACCTTTACTCTTTATTCTTCTTTCCTATCCCATGTTGTTGGTAGGCGCAACATCTTTGAGATGGTGAGAGGATGTGAGATTGTGATTCAGATATTGGCAGGAGTAGCTTCTAAGGTCACAAGAGGATACACAATCTATTCACGAATGACATATGAGAGGATGGGATCATCAAGTGAGGGGTTAAATAATTAGTTTATATTTATAATTTGCATCAATAATTGGGCGACAATCAAGAGGGTGCCCCTTATTTTAATTATCATTTGATGCTCCATGTTGAAATTCATCTATTTTTCCATTACCAGAGTAGTGCAATATTGTCATAGAAGCTTTGGCTAAAACTGCTCCAAATTGAACAAATTTGATTCAACATTGGTTAAAGTTGCTCTAATATGATCAAAATTGCTCTAACATTGGTTAAAACTGCTTCAATGCTGTCAAAACTACTCCACCTTTGCTCCAACGTTGGCCAAAATAGCTTCAATGTTTGTAAAAACTGCTATTTGTCAAAAGTGCTCCAATTTGTATGAGTTTTGGCCAAAAACTGCTACTTTTATATCATGAAAATAAATAAATGTATATAATAAATATACAGGATAATAAGAATATAGGAAAATAAGAACTAAATAGAGTAAGAATTTTGATTTAATTTAACTTAAATGATAATATAAATAATAATAATAATAATATGACAAATAATAAGGAAAATAAAAGAATATAACTATATAGAAATAATTGGAATTTTTTCCAAATTTTTGGGGAATTTTCTAAATTTTTGTTTTAAGGGAGTTAAGAATATTTTAATCGGGTAATTCAGTTAGGGCTTAGTAAAGTTTTTTTGTTTAACCTATTGAAATGAGGAGTTAATTGGAAAAATTAAACTAAGTTCAATTACAATACCTAAGTTTGGCGTCGCCTCCCTCTTCGCCCACGCTCGATGCCCCCTATGCACCTCTAGGCGGCCTGGGCGTTTGTAATTTTTTATTTAACGTTTTGACAATAAATTGATTTTTTTTTGAGAATTTTTGGAATAAAACAGGTAAGAAATTAGGGCGCGCAGTCCAAGCCCTCGTGCAGTGCCGCCGTGCGTCTCCTCGCACCACCTACTCGCACTCCTCGCCGGCTCGCCGTACTTTCTATAGTAGTTATCTATTTTTTGTTCTTTGAAATTTTATTTTGTTAGTCATATCTTATATTATAGGCTACTCATTGACAGTCTCTAGTCCTGTTATTATTTGCACCATTCATGAAATATTTGACATCCTAAAATTCCAATGGTATCCTTCGAGTTTTTGTCTAGAAAACAGTGAAACCGCCGAGGCCGTCTAGGCGCATGGCGGTAGTCCTCCGCCCGACTACCGCCTAGCGATTTTTACAATCATGACTGGTACCAGCCACCTCCAGCAATCCTCCTTTACCCACCTTGACCGATACCGTAGGCACCTGTCATAGCCCTCGATCTTGAAGAGATTGATGGAGGGGGGAAGAGTCAGGCAAGCGAACACGAATGGGCCATTGCTCCTGCCGACAACGGAGGTCAACCCAAATCTTGAACTCTTCACCGTTCCCGCAAGTCAAACAGCACCACGTCCGACCACCACTATGATCTGTAGCCAAAGAAGCCACAAAACTGTCGCGTTGCAACCCGACACTGACCACCAGCTCTTGTTTCCGTCCCGAACAGCCTGCCACCACCGACCACCATAAGCCACCGTTGGAGAAGGAGCAAAAGCAATGTTTGGGTACCAAATGAATTAAACCAAATTATGTTTTGATTAACCAAAGTTATTTGGTGATTTCGGATTAATTAAGGTTATGTTAATTGGATTGAGTTAACATAACTAATCAATAAATTGATTAATAATCTCAAACAGAATAAGTAAAATTAAATTATTTATAATTTAATCAATTGCATGTTGATTTATTAGTTGGTCATTTAATTTGGTTAATTGATTGTTATGGTAGTTAATTAAATTGACTAGTTACCAGATGGGTAATTAATGGAATGATTCAAAGAGGAGGATAGATCTTTATTTAACCAATTACGAATTTATTGTAATATGATTAAAAAATTTGATAATTATTAAAGGGGAAATAAATGAATAACATACGTAAACTATTCATGATTAGTAGGAGTATTTTAGTACTTAGTTTTGCTTCGTACCATGTAGGATTCGAGATTAAAGCAAACCCCTCTTGCTTGAAGATAGTTAGGACGATCTATATTTTAGGAAGATAGTTCTCTCTTTAACCCCTTTTAAACCTTTGTCCTTAGTGCATGATTAATTTTATTGATTTGGCAGTACTTATATGCTTACCTTGACTCTACTCTAGATCGGCTCTTGAGTTTGATACTTTATTGCTTGTTCTTATATTTTGTCTATTTGATATCAATACAGTCTCATTGTTCTTTATGTTTGATGGTTTATATACATACAATATCATTAGACCATAGTGTAGTGTAGCTAGCAGAGTTTACTCTTGGACGTAATTGTTACTGCTTGTCATTATTGGTTTGTATGCTTGTATGTCTTGACTGCCCACGAGATCATCCGTGATAGCGTGTTTCACCCACAATCCATAGCTAGACAGCTACTGCT